>JAMXBD010000147.1:0-600000 GCA_024138025.1 Combretum micranthum | reverse complement strand
TACGTGATTTGAAGTATATTTATTACTTGTATTATTAATAATAACACATTAAATATCATTAATGGAAAATAAAATTTTAGTGAAAATAGTTTAAATATTTTTTACTTAAAATTATATTTTTATTTTCTTTTATTCTTTTATTTTTGTGATGTGAAATCATAGGAGTCGCATATTCAGCCAATTCTTGAACCAATGATTCTCATATCACCAGATCATATGGTTTTGAAGGATGAAAAAGCCAAGATCTACCGAAACCAATGGATTTTTAGTCAATTTAAATCTATCCATGACGGACCAAATCAATTCTCAATTTAAAACCTAACCATGATCACGTAGAGGGATAACTGTTTTGTAAATTTTACGTGTCAGGGAAGCTCCTTTTCCATGATATCAATGAATTATTTTCTTCTACAGGAAGGAAGTAGTATAGGAATTTTACTTCTTACATTTAGACCTGTACAATAGATTGGACCAATCAAGTATACGGGTA
Source organism: Combretum micranthum (assembly GCA_024138025.1). NCBI lineage: Eukaryota > Viridiplantae > Streptophyta > Magnoliopsida > Myrtales > Combretaceae > Combretum > Combretum micranthum. The sequence goes on along the minus strand of JAMXBD010000147.1, from coordinate 599,510 downwards.
GGGGGTTTCAGGACCTCCTATCGTACCAGGTCCAAGGCTCGTCGAGCTAGACGTCCAGATCACAGACCCTTAACCGGTGTGATTTTTTTTTTTCTTCTTTGTGGTTAACTTAAATAACAAAAAATAGAAGAATAAAATATAAATTATAAAATATATTAAACTAAAACTTACAATAAAAGTTAGTTCCAACAATCCTAGTTTTTAACCTTTCTCTTAAAGATTTGTTAAGGAGGAAAAATTATTTATATATAATCACATCTAACAGAAATAGTTTCTAATATAAGACTACAAAAACTCTTAAAAAAAAAAGAAGATTGAAAAATAAAAAACTAATCTTCTATTACTAAAGAGTAAGATTGTCTTTATATAAGTCTATATCATTTAAGTATGTGTTTCTATTTTATTTTTTTCCTTTTTTCTTTCTTTTTTCTTTTTCTTTTTTTTTATTTTTTTAATTTTTGCTCAAGACCTATTTCGATTCATTGCATCGAACAGGCTGTGGTTGCCAACCTTCTGAGGAGTAAGGACCCGACCCGACTACAGACCCACCTTCAAATGTCCAGAACCGTCTACAGACATGCCTTCGTAGATTTAGGCAGATCTATTGCTTCCTTTCCATTTAAATTAAAGGATAAAATCTTGTGATTAATTTTAACGAGATCAATCCCGTCGACTATCTAGTGGTTATATCATACCTAACTATAATTGAACTACTAAAATTATTAACATTTCAATTATCATATTTATTTTAATGATTAGATGATTGATTGAATGGTCCGCCAACGGAACCGTAGATAGTATAGCACTTAAAACCTAAATTATAGATAGTTAAGCTTCAAAAATAGATTGCAAAAATTTGAAATTAATCTTACCTTATAACTTCAGCCAAAAAGAAGGAAGAAAAGGATCTTACTTTATAACATCAATTGCCCATCTAGCATCAGCGTTAACTTTTCGTTTAAAAGCTTAGCTCAAGCACTGGCTGACTGCCAAATCTACCAAATTTTGGAAAAAAAAATGACCAACATATGAAAGTAATCTCATATATTGATAATGGGGTAGCAATTTGAGACACAAATCCATTTCACGAAATTCAATTGAGTGTAAAACATGTCTACAAATTACATAATTTAAAATCCTAAACTACAAACTGAAAATCACATTTCAATAATGCGATTTCATTTTTCACAATAAAATTATATATTAGGTGTGTTTTAAAATCATTCTCTCATAAAACCACATGTTGAACATGCAATATACATACAAAAGGTAAAATTGCATATAATTAGTATTTGTATCAATGAGTTTGAGACAAACCACATAGACAAGTAGGTCAAATTCAATGAGTTTGGTTTTGATTATTCAAATTTTTTTTTTTTTTTTGTAATTATAATAGATCAATAAACTTATATCTATTTCCATGCCTGACTATTAAATAATAAAATGGTTACAATTTGTTTTTCCTATGACCTTGGAGATGGTTTTGACTTGCTAACCTAATTAGGATGGTCAAAAAGAGCTTTTTCTTTCTTTTCTTTTTTTTTATTTTTTTCCAACTTAAATCTATTTCTTGTTATTTCATGGATTTATTATGCACTAAGTTAATAATTTTAGTGTAATCTTTTAATTTTAGATTGCTCTTGAACATTCTCAAAATTTATACAAAAATTATGTAAATAAATATACAAGACTCTCTAACATGATTTGTTTGTACCAGGATTTACAAGGAGTCGTACCTATGCTCTTGGTTTACTCGAACACAAGGAATAGATAAAAATTAGAAAAGATTATGCTTGGAGTACTATTATTACGAGTAATAGGAGGCTGGAAATCTTTGTTTACTTCGTTTAAAGTTCTATGATCGAGAATACACATTATAATTTTAATTTGATCTATAAATTGCGACCTTAAATTGAGAAAATAACTATACCTCTATGGAGTTATTTTGAATAGATTAAATATTACTTAAAAATATTATATATATACACACTCACCAAGTGAAAGGTCGATCTAAACTTACCCTCCGTTCACTTGACATGAATAACTATTCATTCTCTTCCATTCAACGTAAAATTGCTATTATGGTGTTTACTTGAGAGAAATGACAATTCATAATGAATTGTTATTACCAATGATGAATAGCAATTCATGTACACATCCTCATGAATTGCCATTCAATATTTTGTTTTTCAATTTGTCATAAATGTCGTACCCCTATATAAAAAATATCACATGTACAATTATTTTTTTTTTTTTTGTAATAAATAGGGGGTATTGTATATAACTTTCCTAATAGCTATTACAACACTACTGCATACCCTTTGAATTGGAATTTCATTCCCCTCTTATTCTTTACAGTGAAGTGAACAAGCTGTTAATTTTAAAAAAAATAATTACCAAATTAAGACACATGACAAATTATTACTAAAGAAAAGGACCACTCACTGATATCAAAATAGACCACCAAAATCGCATATAGGGATACAAATTCAGTAGAAAAGCAAATCGCATGTATGATTTGGCTTGAAAAATCAAACGAAAATCGCATGTTCGACATGCGCTTTCTATTTATGGAAATCGCACGTTTTGTGATTTTCATTTATGTAAGCCTAGCATGTCACACATGCATGTCTGTTTCACAATTCTTGCATTGTCATACATGCAACTTCGGCGAATTACTTTAGTAATTAATTTGCATCAGTGCCTATTTTCATAAATATTTCAAAAATTCATTCTAGTTTGACTAAAATTCCATATCTATATATATATATATATATATACTCATATACACATGTTATAGATTTTTGTTAACATGTCATAAAATATATATGTTATATATGTAATTTATATTGTATAAAATACTTATATATAACATAACGATCATATATACATTTATATAAAGAGTTCAATATATGTCTAGAGTTCCTGTGGAAAAATATTATCAATATACAACTTTGATGAAATTAATTATCAATATACCATAGTAAAATCGCGTTTAAAAAACAGGATATAATAATTTATATGTAAATTGTGGGAATAAAACATGATATAAAGTTTATATACCATTGCTATATCTCGATTACTAATCGCGATATGAATGTTTTATTTGCGTGTAAATCGCGTTTTGTAAATGTGATATTCATGCGAATATCGCGACTATAATAGCGATATATAGTATACCGTATATATTTGTATATCCTAATTTATACACACGATTTAGCAATTGTATATTGGTAATTATTTTTATTTTGACCTTAAATAAGTAATTAATTTCAATTAGAGTTATAAACATGAAATTATTTCTTTATATAAACATATAATCTATTTGTTATTATATATATAACATATATAATGCTTAGATTGTATAACTACAGTTTATAAATATAAAATTTTAAACGTTTTCTCTACATATTATGTTATATATGTATATAACATATTGCTTATGATAGTTACAAAAATATCAATATAATATATGCTATATATAATTCACATTTACATAAGTTAAAATATATGTTATATATGTTATTTGATATACATGTAGATTATCATATATGTATATATAATCTATACATCTATAAATATTCTATATATAATTAATAGTTTGACATTGATATATAATATATATTAAGTTTTAGTTACATATATATCATTATAATATATCTTATACACACTTCATATTTTACTAATACTATCTATGTTATTCATACAATCTAGGGTTAATATTGTAAACAGTAGCTAAATTTTTGCAAAATATGCAATCAAGTATCTAAATTTTGAAACTAATCAATTCAGTATCTTAAATAACTTTTTGTGCACACTTTTCACACGTTTATCCAATCCATTTGTTCCATTTACTTAAGCGGACAAGCCAATTACAAAGTGACACGTCATGTTGGTCCTTGAGTGCAAATCCACTCATAAAATTTTGCTAAACTAGCGTTGAAATTGAAAACAATTAAAATGATAACTAACTTAACATCTAAACCTAGTTAATGTCAGAGTTTGGAAAAGTAAAATAAAATAAAGCAACTAAATCAAACACAAAGGAAAACAAAAATCTAACTTAAAGAGAGACACTCCCATCCTTTGGCAAATTGAAACCCTAAACTGAAGTTTCAAATTCTAATAGAGTGGTCAAAACCTTAAGATGCCTAATTAAAGACATAATCAATCATAATTACCTTGAGATGTTTAGTTACAAGAAACACTATAGTAGCATAAGATCTAAACCTAAAGTATTGTAGATTCACATAGGCACCACATGTGGAAGTGACAATATTTATCATGAAGAGGAATGAGAGTTTCTACACAGCAATTTTAGGAATCAAGGTTTCCCATACCTTTGACAACTTGCATCAGGGTAGGGCTTCTACATAGTGAATTAGGGCTTTGAATTACAAGGTTAAATCGATCAATTTCAAAATTTTTCAAGTACTAAATTAATCAAAAGTTCAAGTAGTATATTGATAAATTTCAAATTTTAAGTACTTAGTTGCATATTTTACCAAAATTTAGATATCATTTGCAATATTATCCTTATTATAAATATTTGTTATACATGTTATATGATATATATAAAATGTGATATACTATAATTTATACAATATATGTTTATATAATTTATATTTTGTAACATGCTCACACACATATATATAGATTCATTTCATGTAACAATGAATATGATATATATATATATATGTAGCATGTAAAATATATATTTTCATAGCCTATAAATTGTATATATATATATATATATATAAATGTTGTTATTTAAATCAATGTGTTGCATGTTTTATATAATTCATGCTTTATATACACCACGTATATACGTTGTTCATACTTATGTATATATGTTATATAGATAGCAAATACAACAACTGTACATTAACATATGTGTTACACATATTGATTATGTGGATAGTTTTATCAAATTATAAATTAGTAATTCTATTCAGTTTTTCACCCCATAGCAGCAACAGAGGAAACTGAAAAAAAAACACCTAACGGGTGACTTTAACCATTCACCCTACATAAGGAATAGAAAAGTTAATGGAAATAAGAATTTTTAGTTCATTTTGTGAATAAACAAGATAATAAAGTGTGTTATTGGAAATGCAATTCTAATCCCCGCAAAGCTTCAAGTAAACAGGCCTTCATTGCGTACTTCTCCTTTTTGGATGGTTATCAATCCCACAACCTGTTTTTCTAATTAGTCGTACTTATAGTTTACTCAGATTTTTTAAACACAAGCTTATTTTTAGCGCACAAGGTACACAACCAACGGAAACAAGCTACCAAATCTAATTCAGTGGATTTAGCTCGTGCGTACTTTTACGATAACATGTTTTACATTCTTTTTCACCAATATATTACTCTCTTTATACTTAACTAATATTACTATAACGACAGGTGAATAACATGTTTTCCATAATTAAAAACCAAAATGACCAAAATATAAATCAAATAAAAAAGTTACAAAAGTCCATCGCAAAACCACGTTTATAACATAAGATATATGTTTTTCACATATGTCATGCGTATAACATGAGAAGCAAAAATCACATTTGTAAACCAGGATATAATGTTTACAATATATAGCATGGCTCTTCGTAGCATAGCTTTTATACAGCGGTTTTTTCTCTTTTTTTTTATTTATTTATTTCCGCCGGACCTCACATTTATTGGAATGGTTATAAGCACCCGAAAAACCACCCCAATAGGCATATTACGCCTATAACAAGCGATATACATAGGATATATATATATCCCATGACAAAATCATAATTTTGGTATTGTATATTAATAATTAATTTTAATCCGACCTTACTGAAACAATTATTATCAACAAACAACCTAAACAAGCAATAATCTCCTGTAACACTAAAAATGGCATTGAGCATTGATCAAGCAACAGCAGATAACCATCCAACCTCAAAACAATGGAAATCTCACGTAAAATAATGGTAAACGAATTCCCTTTCAAGCAGAATAGCTTGCCTTCCATGTGGTATTTAACCATAAATATGGCCTCTATACCTCTGAAACCTCCAATTGCCACAATGTAGAGCGATTACCATGGTAATACATAGAAATTGTTAAATTACCACAAGCTACAACTCATCTTACTTTGCAATCTCCTAAAAAACCAAATAATGCAGAATAACAAAATATACATTGCTGTATATTTGCCACTTTCATTTCCTCCTACTCTGCAACAAACGCCAATTGCTAGCAATACAATATGAACAGAACTCATTCACGCCAAACTCAACTGTACAGTGAGCATTAATACAAAGGCCGGGACAGTGAGAAACACCTGGCAGGAATATCAACTCTCCTGCTGCAAACCCATGGCACTTTTTTTTAAATTATGAATTTGAATCTACATATATACATAATACAGAATTCCTTTCGCCCTCCCCCTTTGGGTTGCATAAGACAGGAGATTGCAAGCTAGGAAGACTGTTAGTGCTTACTATTGCCAAGCATACGGATCCCATGATTGCTGGCACCTGAAGATGCATAATAACCAGGGTCAGAAGATGACACTGTTTACCTTTAGGCATTTGTCATATTTTTTTAAGCAATAGATCAACCTCCTGCAAGGAATATGAAAACCCAATAAAAACACAGCCAATGTATGCAAAGATACTGTCCAGTTAACAGGAAGAGAAGCGTACCTTCTTCAGAGAAAGAAAATACAACACCAAGCATTTCCTCATCTTCTACATCATCCTCAGGTTTCTCTCTCTCATGGTGACTGATGTTGTCAACCTCATCAGCTTTAGCTTCAGTCAACCCCTGGCATTTATTAAGCTCTGAAGCCTCACAGTATCCCTCCTGAAATATAAGACCCAAATCCACATGCTCATGGGCTGCTGCAAGGTCAGGATCATCAAGGATATTACCAGGATCTTCAACACTTGATGCATTGACCAAACCAGGAACTGTGTTTAGAGATACAGGTCCATTGGAACTTTTAACAGGAGATATATCATCAATTAAAGAAACATCGGCTATATTCATTATGTACTTATCAGCAGCTTTATCTACATTATTAGCCATTCCAGCTGCAGCCAATGCAGCAGTTGAAGAATATTCCAGTGTCGATGGCTCAAGAATGCAGTTTCCATTTCTTTCTCGATAAAGCTCATCAAATAGGTGACAAGAGATGGCATAAGTCTTCTCTGTGTTCACTGGATCTAATTCAGGCAAGTTGTCAATCCTTCTTGATGAGCCTGGCCATAGTTCACAGATAAACAGCTAAAGCATCCGAACAAGAAGCTGAATACAATACATACTGAGCAAATGACCCATATGCCCCATGTCCACCAATTACAATCAAAATTAAAATAACATTTGATTGAGTAAACCATAATCCACATGTCAAAAATTACGAGCAAGCTGATATGCTTGGACAACAATATTGATTGAAGACCTCCTAGCTATTGATGCAAGCACTTGAGGGGTACATGCAGATATATGTGCGTGTATGTGTGCCTGTGTTTGTGCGTGTGCTTGCTTGTGTAGACAGACAGATAGATAGATAGATATAGATAGACACAGAGAGAGAGAGAGAGATCATGCACAAAATATATGATGAATCAATTCTCCAAGAAAATGATCATCAAACATTGACCCTGTTAATGTCTAGCAAAATTACCGCTGGAAATTCTAATGCATCAATCCCATCAGATGTATGCACACAAATGAACATACAAAATTACTGCTGTGATGCATCATGTTTGTGCATCCACACTCATTAAGTTAACAATGACAATAATAATAAATCTTATAGAAATGTTGTAAGCTCAGTGTAAACAGAATTTAAAATGAAATATTTTGGATGGTATTTTTTCCCCCCTTTGGGTAATTATTTTACGTTGTTAAGGTGTATTGCGGTATAGTGAGAGAAAAAAGAAAAAGAGAGATTGTTACCATTGCTTCTGGTGCAAAGAAACCCTAGCTCTAATTTTGGACAACATTGGCAGAAGAACCTCTCCATTAATAGGTAGTATCTTCTATTGGGTAGGCAAATCAAAAAATTCTTTCAATGTGTATCTTTCTCGAGGACCTGCCCACCGCAGAGGATGGCCACTTTTGAATTAAGATTTATGGGAGATCAAAAAGCCCTTCCAAAAGGGATTGGGTATGCATGTGGCCCTCAAGTTAAATACAAAAGGGGAAAATATTTTCTGTAAAATGAAAACAGCTTTCAAGAGGTAGCTGTAGTACTGGTCCTTAAATTTAGAGCTAGGTTGAACAATATGCACGTGCAAGAGTGATGTATTCAATCGCACAATAGCATGTATCTTTGAGCATAAAAAATGAAATGATGAGAAGAACAGATGAAACAGCAATGACACAAGTTTTGCGAGAATTATAAAAGATGTAGAAACTTGATAGATTTTGCCCAGAAGATCTTACCACCATCTGAGCTCTCAGTAGAGCTAAGTGATGCAGGTTTTGAATGACATATGACCATCTCTTCAGCAGGCTTTACTTTAGCCTGATGCAGGTCTGAAGAGGCAATGAAATGATAATTTCCCATTGGGAGTGCTCTGCAATAAGTAGTAAATCAATATATAGGCCACGCAGATAACCGCACAATAAATTACTAACCAAACACCAAAACAAACAAACATTAATAATAATAATACCTAAAAAAGTTCTAGAGTATGGCTTAGAAAAAAATACCAGAAAATTCAAATACATCTTTTAGCTCCAGTTGAATTTGAACCCATTTGGCTTATAGTCTTCTTAATGTTGATACCAACATCAAAATTATTGTGTGCCCAAAAAATGATATAAAAAAGCTTAGATGACAAATAAAAATAAGGGGCACAAATCAAATACAAATAAGATGCACATAGGTATTGATCACAATCTTTTAAGTGTAAAAGACAATAAGTAATGAAATAGAACAGCGTTTATAGGTCCTAAGATAGGTCAATTACAACACAAATAATAGTTAATCTTGAAGGGATCTAACTGGCTGTTAGTCTATTTTATTTTCATTCCTACTCGGTAATGCAATTCAAAAGACACTTGATACAGAAATACCAAAAGCATATGTCCAATAGGCAACACTATGAAAACCAGATCCTATTAAAAATGCAAGACTAAGGTCCCGTTTGTTTCAAGAAAAATGTCTTACATTTAGAAAAGTGTTTTCCTGAAAATAATATGTTTTCATGTGTTTAATTACATATACAGAAATATGTCAAAAAAACTTTCCGGTTGTTTTGACCTACCAATACTATGTAATACGTCGTCGTACGTAAATAATTTATTATGAGCAAGTTACTATATAAGTAAATTATGCTAAATAAGTTTATTTAAAATATAAAATATATATTATTTTACAAAATTTATTTACAAACTATTAGTTGATATTTATAATTTTTTAATGGCTTTTCATTTTCCTTTTTTCCATTAAATTATTTTCATGTTTAAAATATAATTTATTGGTTAATTACAATAAAAATCAAATAAATATCGCGTTCCTAGAATTAAAATACTTGCAAAGGCTAATTCGGAAAAATATCTTTTCATTTTAAAAAGAGTAAGTCGTTTTCCTTAAAAAGAATAAAATTTGCTCTTTAGTGGAAGTTATTTTCCCTTACAAGGGAAAATGTTTTCTACTTAGAGTATCCTTTTCCACATAACAAATAAATGAAAATAAAGGAAATTATTTTCTAGAAAATATCTATATTAAAACAAAAAGGGCCTAAGAAAAATTAATTTTAAAAGTATGGTTCAGTTTCGTGGTCAAATTACTAATTCCAATTTGATAAATTTAAAGTTTAAACCCAGAGGATCTTACCACCATTTGTTTGCCAGAGTATTTATGCAGAAATTATTTATAATGATGGCATAATAGCTAGGACCTCCCACCCCAACTTCCCATTTCTCCTGCCAGATCCATGCTGATAGGAAATGACATGACAAGATTATGGGTTTGAGATTTGACTTGAGTGTCTCAAAAATGAAAAGAAGATGGACAGACAATCCTCTTTGTATGGGCCACGAAGCCCTAGCATTTTAATTGGGTTGTTAAAGTTTCAATCAAATTATTTATCATGATGGCAAAATAGATAGGAAGTCTGGTACCCCAACTTTCACTTCTCCTGCCATATCCATGCTGACATGACATGACATGACAGGGTTATGGGTCTGGCATTCAGCTTCAACGAGTCATAATGAAAGTCAATACTTCGACAATGAATGGAAAGTCTTCAGATGGGTCATGAGGCCCTAGGGTTTCATTTAGATTGTAAAAATTTCTGTTCTAGGCACTAGGGTAATCAGCAGTGATAATGGAGACATGGGGGTTTTGCTTGCCCCAGTCACGGAAGCAGAGGAGGTAGTCACTTGGGTATCAGGGAGGAAGGGCATCAGGCAAATTATATGTGATGGATCTAGTTTGCTTAAGTCATTAACTTTATATATAATTTTGGGTTTTATGCTTGATATGCTTAGTTCTGCAGATAACATAAGCTACCTATGAACAAAAAGGAGGAATGCTTAAGATTTTAATACTCACAATGAATTTTAAGGTTTCATTCCCTAGCCATAATCTGTATGAGTGTCTAATTTTCGCATCCTTTTACTCTGGGTCCACCCTTTCTCTCACCGCCACCCCAACCAACACAACACCCACTCCCCCCCCCCCACACCCAACCCAACCCAAAACAAAAAAAAAAAAAAAAAGAAAAGGACCAAATGGCAAATCCGAACTCTTGGATAATCCCAACTCAAGTCTCGGTAAAGCAGGTTAGGGATAACTCCAGCAAGATTCGCAATACTACAAACCATGCATGAAGGTGCACGCTATACTCAAAAATATGATCTCACCTCCGTGAAATTCCTGAAATCTGGTAAGCTTTTAAGGGACAGTTGCAATTCTCCCAAATAGTCAAATTACCAGCATGGTATCATAGTGTTAACATTACAGAAATAGATTAATTAGGATATTTTGATTACATATACTGAAAAAACTACTAATAAAAGGAAAAGTGTGCATCTCAGATCAAGGACAAAACCTCTGACACCTTCAAGAGCCTACACAATGCATGAAACATTTCCAGCTAGTGTGGAGGTGAAAGTGAGGACGCCTATGTATGCAAACCTACGACAGACCTGATATTCTAAGTGAAACAACAGTACAAGTATGCACATACATACTGATGTCTTTATTAGGTTTATTGCATCAACAGTAGTACTGGTTGCGACAAAGGAGTTCCATACATATTATCTGATACAAAACACCATCTTGAAATAGAATAACTCTACAAAATGATAAAACATAGAATGTGGAAATGCTATTTTCATTATAAGCCTCTCTTGCTTGAGCTATAATATGTTAACAACGCATAACTGGAATAGAGACAGGCAGCCATGGTTGTAATTTAGCAATCAAACTTTTTATTTGTAAGTTCACTATCGTTACACAGGTCTAAAGTATGTGCATCAAGGATCCACTCAGACCCCGCTAATGCACCCAACCTACTCAAACCATAGTGCAAACCACCAAGTCTCTTAGAAATTAACTTATTTTAACCATAAACCACCACATACTGGCAAGAAAACAATATCAGAATGTAGCTTTCTAAGAAACTTAAAGGATTTATTGCATCCATTTAATACCTGTCATTCCAGCAAGATTTGATGCTGTGAAAATGATCAAAAACAGGCAATAACTCCTTCCGCTTTATTTCAACTTCACGAACTGGCAACTTCTCTATTTCAAATTCTCCTTCCGCACAAATGTATAACATGGCAGAAGACATTGTATAAAGACAAATCTGGACAGAGAGAGTCAAGCAATAGTGAGTTGAGTACCAAAAACTTGAGAAAATATTCTTTTTTCCATGTAGGGTAAAGTCTACCTCTGACTTCTGCCAAACTGGCAACCTTCCAGAGCTTACATGCACCTCTGCATTAGAGAGGTACTGATGTGATCTTTCATGCAATTTGGACTTGTCATTGTTTGGCTGCTTCTGGCATTTGTTCGCTACAAGCAAATCAGGTGCATAGTTATCCTTATTCTCTGCTTCAGCAGTTAAGGAATCTGCAGCAGTTTGATGGTCAAAACAGGCACCAAATTGACAATCTTCTTTTTCAGGCCAGTCTGACCTCCTACAGACATCCCACCATTGAACAGGCTCAACCTTCACCTTCAGCTCATCCTCTTGTATTTGCAAAAAAGAGCCATGACGTGTTCTTGAAACAGCATCATTACTTTCACTCCCCTTTGAAGGTAGAAGTTTATGCTGAATTACATGACCTGAAGGCGTGTAGACTAAGAGATGCTCAAGACTATGGGAATTATGATCATGAATACTTTGCAACATTGAATTATGAAAAACAGCAGCAACAGCTCCAGATGGAACAAAAACCTTTCCTGTAGCAGAGGCAGCAGCATTGCTAACAGAATGAAGCCATCCAGAATCATTATACTTTATTCTGCTCACCACAGAAAGTGTAACAGGAAAAGGCGGTTGAGAAGACTGCTGATTACTAATAAAAGAAGAATTGCTCCACCAGGGCATTGATATAACTGGAAAAGAAGATGTTTCACCCTGGAAATTGTGATTCTGAATTCCAGGATCACCTCCAAAAGGGCATAATATAAAAACATGGCAAGTCCCCTTTGATGACACAATTCCAACCCACTGACTGTAGTTACTGAAGCATATATCTTGGATAATCTGTGGGAAAAGGATATTAAATAGGAGACCAATCAGCACAGGTAAAAAGAAAATGCAAAGGACAGGAAGCTGCAGTCTAAGATTTATAAGAAAGCAAAATGGTACTAACAGCTGATGTTATTCCTCGATGCAGTTTATACAGATGGACATGAGCAGGGTTCCAATCAAATCCTTTGTCTGAACCATCAGGCAAAGACGGGGGCATAATACGGAATATATTTATACTTGTGCCATAGACTGAAGCAGTTACCAGGAGAGTCCCACTGGGGTCAAAGCAAAGTGCGGATATAGGACTTGTATGGGCTTTAAATTGTACAATTACATTTCGAGACACAAGATCTTTGACTACTACCTGCAGAGAAGTGATAAATAATTGAGACAGAAGCAACCACCACAATGCAAAATTAAAAATACTCCAGCAGTTTTCACTTCACATGCATAAAGGATCTATATGTTACAATATACATATGTAGTCATTTCTTGTATTATCTTCTCTGTCAATAGGCTAACGTCCAGGGTGAAAAGATTTACCCTACATCAGAGAGCAGTCAAGTAGACAGATACCTGGGGTTACTCTACAACATTATTAACAATAGTATCCTGGCTAGATCATAAAGGAATCATTCATTTGCCTATAATCTTCGCAGGCAAGTTTCTCCGCATGTAGACCATTTTCAGCAACTATTTTTTCTTTTTTATATAAATTGCAGAAGCTAGGCATATACTTACTATCCCTGCATTATCTGAGTCACTTCCTGCAGGCCTACCAACTTTCCACCCTGTACTCGATGATACAGGAGAACTGGATCCATCTGGACGCAGCTCTTGACAGTACTTTGAGAAAGTTTTGTAACCCATGTCTCCCAAGTTATATATCCCTGCGGCTAAGTGCTTACTAGATTCTACTGCATATCGCGCCACCAAATTACCACTTCCAGGAGAAGTAGAAGGACTAACACCCGGTGAAGGGGTGAGATTTTGTGGGCTCAAGCGGCCTGTGGTTGATAATAGAGGATTATTGGAAGCATAAGCAAGCCACCTTGGACCAACAGCCATGGGGCCATAACCAAAATTAACCCCAAGTGGTCCTTGCCCTGCCAGCTGAGGAACAGGGTATGTGAGAACACTGAATTTATTCTCAAGTGTAACAGCATCAAAGCAGTATATCTGCAATCATATTATAAAGGTTCTGTCAGAATCCAAAATCACACATGCATTTCAGCAATTAGGCAAGGGTCATCACATTGAGCATGAAAATGCAAGAAAGAAATATAGAGCCACCTACAAATATCATAACCCATGAAACCACTAACATTTAATGAAATAAATATCATATTGCTAAAACAAGAAGACAATGTCAATGAGAAAAATTAAAATCTAACAGATCCCATTGAGCATTGAATGGTATTAAACATGTATCTCTAAATATCATTCATTGTATGCACAAATCTCTTAAGCAGTTGAATCATATTTGAAATCAAACTCATCATTTGCCAGAACAAGATAATGCTCACTTGTGCAGCAAGACTAATGGCTATGATTCTTGGACTGCATCTAACCATACAGACTGCTGACCGAAACCTCAGAACATGTACATAAGAGTGAGATTTCAATGAATAAAACTGAACAGCTGATGAAGGGTTCATGTGTCCTGATTCAGATTCTGTGTAACCCTCCCTACTCAACCTGATCCCATTGCCCTGACAACCAAGGGATGTATCCCTGGCATGCTCCCCTGGAACCACCAGCAATAAAGGGTGTGATGCTCTGAATCCATGAGGACCATTAAGATCCACAGGGAAGGGCTGCATTTGTAAGAATGTGACCGCACCATCACGTTTTGAAACCAGTTCAGTGAAGTTAGAAGCATCATCCACTTCGAGAACTTGAAATCCAGTGTGATAGCCAAGTAAGAGGACTCGTTTGAAACAGGTTGGGCTACTCTCCAGTTTGTCAAATCCAGCCCAGGTAACCTATAAAACCAAGAAGATTATTATAAGGAAACCACATAGGCCATAAGAACCGTAGGTAATCATACTGAAAAGGCATCAACAATGCTGAATCAATGTTAATTACATACTTCTACGTTCAGGTGTATATCTGTAAGAAGAAGTAAGACGGCTCCAGTGAAGAAGATGACCACTTGAAACAATTACTATGGATGTAAATACTTCACTGATATTAAAGAAATACCAAGGCATATCAGCCCTCTATACCTTTACATATTAACTATTTGCCTCACTTGTTCCATAGGTCCTGCTATAACAAAGGATCCACAGTTAAAGCAACACTCAACCAGGAGGCCAACTAAATCAGTTGATCTTGCAATAAAAGCTCCTTGTTAAGACCAGTTATATAAGTAATGAGCCAGCTTTCTAATCATTATGCATAAAAGTTATGCCATTCAGCATATGGTTGAATCATGGTCCACAATGGAAATTCCCAATACAAGTGGAATAGGGGAAGCATCTGTGCTAACTTTCCACAGGAAGTAAAGTACATAGATCAAATTAAGGGAGCCACCCCAAGGATAAAGATTAATTCATGATTCTGTAACACCAATGTAATGCCTCTTAAGTCAAAAAAAGAATCCATGATTTTATAATCGAGAATTATGCAATCAATATACATTGCAAAATCAAGAGAACAGTATTGAGGGATTAAAAGGAAGCCAGTGGATGGGAGTCCATTATATGGGAAAGAATTGGCAATTAGAATGACATTAATTCAAGAGATAAGGTAAATTGCTGTTCTTGCTCAGCCCAATCTCAAATGTCTGAATTTATGACGTCTTTTACAATGTTAATTTTTTCCCCTATAAGTTTGAGTAAACAGCAAAATATATATACAACTAATCTAATCTACTTTTTCTAACTAGAACTGGAGTATGAAAAAGGAACGGATTGCTCATATTTTCACATTCTTTCCTTCAATAAGTAACATCATGCTTTCAAGCAAAGGCAATACATTACACAGATTCTTTCCAAAACTTGTCTGTATGAATTGTTGAAATTCACAGGGAGGACTTCTCTAGGACTAAGCCAAAAATCACTTGGTTCTCACTTGGATTCATTTAGGATAAGCATGTTATTGATTGTTACATTCAAACAACCCAAAGGGTACAAAAGAATTCGCATGATATATCACAAAAGGATATCCCAGCCACATAAAATGGAGAAGACATCTACACACTTGGCCTCCCACGATACCCTACAGCAAATTCCTCCATCCTCTCCTTTCCGCCAAGTATAGCTTGCCTCTCCAACTATATCACTTGGAAAATCAACTCTCTCTCTCTGGTGCTAAAGAGCTTTGTAAATCAAATAAGGTTATCCATTATAGTGTGTTTGGTAGGGAGGAAGTCGGATGAAACCAACAGAAGCTAAGGGAAATGAAAGAAATTTACTGTGTTTGGCTACTTTAGTAGCAGCAGAAGTGAGATGATTTCGACGGAAATAGGAGGAAACCAGGGCTCTAAAATTTTCCGTCCGATTTTAGGGTGAAAACGGCGGAAACCAGGGGAAAATTATTCAAATAACAGAAATACCCTTAAAGCAGTTAAAGAAAAATAAAAGAATAGGTATTTTAGTCTATTAAATATTTCACTTCCCTTCATTTCCTTTATTATCCATACCAAACAATATCAAAAACAATAATTTCATCTCATTTCCTTCCATTTCTATCTCATAAATCCAAACAAAAAATAAACACAATATTTCCTTTCGTTTCCTTTCTCTTCTTTTCGCTTCTTTTCACTTCTTTCCGTTTCTGCTCTACTTAAAATTTCCAAACACAGCATAAATCTGGCTTCACCTTGAAAAACAATCCATACGAGCTCCATTGCTTTGAAAAGATCAACAGGTTTATTTCTCACTGAAGGTTGAATGATCTCAAGAATTAACCAAAAAAACATAGTTAACTATTTTGAGACCAAAACCTACTACTTGAACACCCTGAATAAAATCTATATACATATAATATACATTAATGATTTTATATACCTGTATCGGCTCGAGGTCTTAAGTGCTGAAGGAAAAAATGTGCCAAACCCATAAACACTTTCCAAGCCACATTGAAAATCCAACACAAGAGACGAACTGAAAACACCAATAAAAATTCTGTAGCTCCGAGTACTTGTTATTCCTACTTTTCTGTGAAGCTTGTGGCCAAAAAAACAAAAAAAAATTACAGCAGCTGGTTCCGGAAGTGAATTTGTGGCTCAAAAATCGTACCAATGGCTGACAAATCATACAAACCATCACTCTCTACTTGCTGGCACACATAACACAGTAACAAATTAAAACTAACCTCAACATAAAATTAATTCACATACTGATTCCGACACACGCACACATAAACAACCGCGCACATATAAACATATATGTATATCATATAAACTTGAACAAACACTAGATTGAGCAAAAATACCAAATTAGATGATATTCATAACACTCAAGCAAGTAATCTGCTTGAAACTGTAGATTTTACCAAACTGAATCCAAATTTTCTCAAACCTGATCCTTGAGATTCTCCGATGAGGCCGAAATCGAAACGGCAACGGAAGCACTGGCCGAACGGACTGTGGAAGCCACGGTGCCAGCGTTGGAGGATACTGTCTTGAGACAGGAAGAGATAATTCTAAGTGAATTTGGCAACAGGCCATTACTCCTTCCTTTACCTTTCTTCATCTACTTAATTTTTCTTCTTCTCCTCCTCCTTTTTAATATTAATTTTTTTCAAGTTTTATCCTCCTTCACCTAAACTTCTTCGCTCAACCACCCCCTCACCACGGCAGGCGTGAAACCTCGCCGACATCTCCGGCACCATCACGACCACCTTCACCACCACGGTCGCCGAGTACTCTGAACATCTCCGATTGCCGAAGATCGAATATATCATCCGATTACGTGATCAACTCTTCGTCCACAAAGCTTTATCTACTCCACCACTCTCTATTTCAAAACGAAGTCCCTCGGTTTGACTAAAACTCAATCCAAACACAGCCTTAAGTTAACTTCTCTCTCTCTCTCTCTGCCCCTCCACATCACTCCTTTCTCTCTCTCAACTCAACTCCATATTCCCCTCTCTCTCCTCTATCTCTCTCTCACATCAGTCTGTTCAACACTATATTTAGGAGCTTTTATCTGATTTAATTACTTAGAACATTAAAAATAGTTATTACTTTTTTGGCCTTTTTTTTTTTTTTGCCATTAAATAGTTATTACTTAAAAAGAGTTTTTATTCGGTTTTACATCCCATTTCCAATAAATGTAAAGGGATTGAGGGAAAAAAAAGAAATTAAAAAAATACAAAAAACCTCCAAAAAGAAAAAAATATTAAAATAGATAAGCTGATCTCGTCTATTAAAAAGACAGATCATAAATAACTAGTTTCGTCTCTTCAAGAGTCGAGGTCAGTGTACCAACCTCGTTTGAGTTGAGAACAGAATAAATCTTGTTTCTTCAAGATACGAGGTTAATATTTTATATTAATCCGATCTCTTAACGAGATGAGGGGCCAATTACTACCTCATCATGAAGAGAAGAGGTCAGCTTGCTTATTATTTTTCTTTCAATGGTATTTTTTTAAAATATGTATATTAATTTTTTTTCCCAATGTAAATTTAAGAAAAAAAAAACTCACAATCTACCATTCGAATGATAGAAGTATTTAACTACGACTATACTCCTTAGTGGAATCCCTATGCCTCTATTATCTTATTATTAAATTAATATAGAAATGTTATAATAAAATTTGTTTATTAAAATCATCACAAATTTATAAATTTTCTTTATAAAAAAGACATAATTATTGGAAAAATTATAATAAAAATACATATTTTAGTTATAAAAGTCTTTTTATGTATCATATTATCTATATTATTCAAGTAAGAGGAAGGGGTTTAGCATGTTTGGTATCCGAGAATGGATTGGAATAAAACCGCGATTCCGGCTTTCATTCCTTTTCTTACGTTTAAAATGTCATGAGAAGGCGGAATCGATTCCCTAGAATCGACAATTCCAGCTTTAAGGTGGAATTCGATTCTGCCTTTGAGAAGGAGGAATCGTGATTCCATTCCCCATTCATTAAGCATTTGTTCTTAAATTACATTTTTATCCTATATAAATTTATTATCTTATTTTTTGTAGCGGGTATTTTTGGTAAATTCTAATGTAAACTAATTCGTATCCATTTCATTCCATGTTCGTATCCAAACAAAGGGATGGATTTGTCATTCCTTATTGATTCCATTCCATTGTTTCGATTTCAATCCATTCCTTTCGGACGATTCTCGTATACCAAACGGACATTAGTGTATACACCTCTCTTATCCTATTAATTACAAATAACTCTTTTTTACAAACTTTTTTATTACTTATCAATTAATTTTATAAAGGGCATATTTGAACATTTTTAAATTTTCTAATTATTCACAGAAACTTTCACGAACCGTACCCATGCGCGGAGAAGCAGTTTACCCAAGATACATCATACTAATTTCCTCTAAAAGCTTCATTTAATTTCTATCTCTCCTGTTGTCCCACTTCCTAATTTTTTCTTGAATTAAGTTTTTATTTCAAATTCAAATTTACAAAACTCTCATATAGTTTTGCATGATAGGATTGAATGCAAGAATAGCAACCTAGTGGTGACCATTGACGGTAACATAACAATAAATAGGATTACTATCATTAAGAAATTTTTCTTCTTACAGAAAAGAATTGGTTCGATTCCTTTTGTACGAAAAAGAATTGGTGATTCATGTACGAAAAAGAATCACATAACCAAAAAAGAAAGGAGAGGAGGAAAAAGTTCAAAACTTCATCGAAAACCCAATTTTGTATTTAACAAGGAAGATTCTTTAAATAAATAGAAAAGAGAAACCAAAGATAGAAACTTTGTTTTCAGATAAAGTAAATGAATGGGAGATACCCAAGGAGTGGAGAGTCAAAGAGAAGAATAAGAGGAAGAAAAGGTGTATAGTAGATTAAGGAGGGTTAAGGATTATTAAGATCTTGCCAATAACATCATAAAAATAATTCCATTATTTACATTATAGGCATGGTTAACTATTAGAATAATACTCATCAATTATAGTTTGTGTTTCGAAATAATAAGTGTTTAAACATTCACATTTTTTTATATTTTCTATATTTTTTTTCCTATAAGGCTTTCCAAGCCTTTTCTCACTACAAATCAGTGCTTATATAATTTTTAATACCAAGTTTCAAATTTTTGCATTTTCTTTTCCTCAACTATCCTTGGTAAGCTTTTACTTTGTTGTTTTTTTGGCTAACTGATTTCACTACAAAATATTTAAGTTTGTATTTTTACTAATTTCATACTAAATTCTTTACTTTTACAAGTAGTTGAGGACTTACGAAGTGTTTGTATAAAGTTTAGCAAGCTTTCCTGAGATGTAGAGATGATCATCTTGTACATAGCATTTTTAACTCATATTTTACACCAAAATGCTGGTTACTGAATAAATGAAAAAAGAAAAAAGAAGAGTAAAGTTTCTATTTTAATGAAATTTTAAACATGTACAAAATATTTTACGATTTTAGTTGCTTTGAAGTATTGAAGTATAATGAATTTTTCTATCTTTTTGCTTTTGGGGTAAGAGAAGGAATTATTGTGTTAACATTTTCATTCAGCATTTAAGTATTTTCTTTTCTTTTTTTTTTTGGAAATTTTACATGCTTAGTCTGAAATTACTTATATATAGCATGATTTTTATCTTTAATGCTTTTCAAAAAATTAAAAAAAAAAATAAAATAATAATGGTTGGAATAGTTTAGATAATGATGATGATATTATAGAAGTCTTTAGATGATGATGGCTATCATAGTTTCATGCATTTTATTCATTAAAAGGATATATTGAATTTTTTTGTTTTGTTTTATTGTAGGTATTTTGTGGTTTAATGCAGAACTTGATACAATTTGTGGTTTATGAAATCGATCCATTATCACTTACAAAATATTTATCCTAAAGTAGATGTTTGCACTTTTATTAGGATGTATCTAATTGGCTTTATGGTATTGTATATAATATTCATCTTTAAAAAATTAATTCTATAAGAGATATCTATCTGCCTTAAGTTTGATTTTATTATGAATTCTATTATAAATTTTCTTGAATTCATTTTCTTTTAGTATCAACTCGAGATATATAAATATTGACATATAATTGCATGCTTCGATTAGATAATGAACATGGACAAGAATAACATTTTACAAATAAAATGTGGTAGATGATGTAAATAAAAAAGTCTTTTCCTTCGGTGGATTGACTTAATATTGCAAATTTGACTTCTAATTCTAACTATAAGAGCTTGCTTCTAGCCTTTTTTTTTTCAAAGATAATCTTAAAAGTTATATCTATTTTAATCATAAGACATCCAAATTTTCAATATTGCCTTTGTAATAATTTAACTTACAAAAAACATTTTTTTTTCGAAATCTATGGGGAGAAAATATTTAACCTTTGATCATATAGATCTATATCATTTAAAGGGAAAAGATATTAAAGTTCCTTTAGTTATTATAATAACTTTTTCATAATTGAAATTTAAAGCAATTTTTGTACTTAAAATTTAAAAATTATATAAATTCTAATAATAACTTATTACACCCACAACACGAATGCATCGTGGCTAGTTATTAATTATTTAACTATCTAAAAATGTTTTTAGTGCTTGTGTTTGTTTAACGTTGTCTAATTCGAAATGTTAAAAAGGATTTATACTAAACTTCTTATTCGATAGGTTTTATTTACTACCTTGTCATCTGAATTCTCCACTCCATCCTGTGTTGTATCAAATCGAATCAAAAGATTGATCCAATTAAGAGTTTCATGATAGGATATTTACACAAAACACAAACCCTAAAATTGACACTTGAAAAATGGAGTTCCCTATTTCATTCCTGGAGGGCCACTACTAAAGCTAGTAAGGAAAATAAATGAAATAAACTTCTTAAATTCACATGGAGTAAGCCAAACCTTTTTCTCTTCTTTTTTTCTTCGTTAATCCAAGTTTGACAAAGATTGAAATAGCCATTGGCCTTAGACTTGTATGCTCACACGCAAAACAGTATATAATCAGTGGTGCACCGATGTTATCCAACTTGGTCACTATGATACTAAAATTAGATTGCATCCCATATGCACAGAAGTTGAGAAATAGATAAGGGATATGAAAGTCACACATTATCCCTTGGTTGTACGAGACATGCCATGTTTTATTTTGAAGGTTCTTCTAAGGTTTTCAAGTTTTCTAATAAATACAACACTTTAGTTGAAACCTAAACGACTTGGAGAACACAATTTTAGCTGTCCAACCTTAAGAAAAGGCAAGTGAGCTCCTTCAATAATAAGATTAAAGATCCAAAGCAAATATTCACAAGATTTCATCAGGTAATCAAGTTGTAATCATGTCTTTTAGCTATTTTTCTTTTGTATTCGTATCTATTGCTATATATATGGAAGAACAGTCATTTCGTATCTAGATCTTGATAAACCCTAACTCCACTATATAACCGAGATTTAGATTTTAATGCAATACCATTTGTTTCCTTGAGTTCAATTGCATGTTTGTTATTTCTCTACTTAAGTTCATATTACCAGTGTATGAATTTACGCATGATATCATGGAAGTTGATTGGAAAATTGCTTTTATAATTAGATTTATGCAATTAAAGGGATTTGCCCACAGTTTTAGAGATAAAAAAACGAAAATCTTTTATAAACACTAGAAATTATACATGAGTTCATGTTTGTAATACGATTCTAAATTACTATTGATAGATTTTAATTGATTGATTTATGATTAGAATTAATATACTTGAAGAGTTATTAATTTAATAGAGAAACTCCACATTTAAGGAAGCAATGTTATTCAATTGATGAATATAAGAAGTTACAATGGTTGAATTAATGGTAAATTAAGATATAGTTACATCTAATCCTAAGTTAATCAAAACAACTTTAATCTATGTTCATTAGACTATTTCTGTACTAGTAGTTAACAATCCCTCTGAGACAACCCTGTGCTTAGCACTATACTACGGTAAATGATAGGTATACTTGCCTATTAAGTCATAAGATAGAATTAGGAACAAGCAATTGATTTAATTAAAACAACCATCATTACGATAACTAAGTTTTTATGCCGTTAATGGGGATTGGCAATATTAGGAAAGCTTATTACTTGTTAGTCTAATCATTTATAAAAGGGTTTAAATCAATTTTTTTTTTTATATCATACAATGCATTGAGTATGAATCATTGTTTTTTATTTCTTATAATGCATGACCTGGAGCAGTTTTAAGGAGTTTGTTGAATTTGATCCAGAAATAGAGAGAACAGTTTCTAGAATCTAAAAAAAGAATAAACAAATCTTGGAAAGTTCATAAGTTGAGATTAAAGAGGAAGGATGCAAGAATTTGAGATGGAAAGCATGGAAATAATGGCGGAGGTTTTGATGAGTTGAATGTGCATGATGATAATAATCATTTGATTGGTAACAATGGGGATAATAGGAATGCTAAAGTCCTTAGACCAATTCAGATTTTTCAAAGCCAATTTTGGAAGGTGCCATTTTAAGCATAGCTCGACCACAAGTAGCAATAAATAATTTTAAAATTAAACATAATGTGATACGTATGGTTCAACAATCTACCCAATTTGATAGCCTATTGGATAAGGATTCGAATTCTCATTTCCAAATATTCTTGGAGATTTGTGATACTTTTAAACTCAATGGAGTTAGTGAAGATACAATTCATTTGAGATTGTTCTTATTTTCATTAAGGGGAAGGGCTAGATAATGGTTAAATTCTTTGTCAGGATCTATTACTACTTGGTAAGAGTTAGCTAAGAAATTCATGGATAAATATTTTCCCCCTTCTAAGATAGTAAAGCTTCGAAGTGATATTTCATCTTATTGTCATCTAGAGTATGAGACTTTTTATGATACTTGGGAAAGATTTAAGGAAATGTTGAGGAAGTGTCCTCATCATGCGCTACTTTCATGGCTTCAAGTGCTGACTTTTTACAATGGTTTGAATTATTAAACCAAAAAAATGATTAATGCTGAAGCAAGCAATATCTAAATTATAAAACCCCTAAGGAAAGTCTCAAACTTTTTGAAGACATGGCTAATAATCATTATCAATGGTTAGCTTCTCCTCTAGGAGAAAAGACCTAAAGGAATTCATGATGTTGATGTTGCCACTGCCATTATGTCTAAGGTGAAAGCAATGGTAAAGAAAATTGATGAATTAGCTATGTCTTAGCATCAATAGCTGGCTAATGTAGGTCCAGTCTTGGGAAGAAGTCCTGAATTTGAACCAGTGGAACAAGTAGACTATTTACGGAATCCAATTAGGCCCGGAATAACCCATATAGTAATACTTATTATCCAGGAGGGAAGAATTACCCTAACTTTTCTTAGAGTAATGCAAATGCTCAAACGAGTAATTCTTATGCCCCTAATTTTCAAAGGCATCAAAATACCAAACCTCACTTGAAGAGTTGATAACTCAATTCATAAAGACCTTTGAGGATTGCCAAAAATCTATGGAAGTGGCTCTATGGAATCATGAAGCTTCGATCCATAATTTAGAGAATTAGGTAGGATAGATTGCAAAGCTTCTGTCTTAAAGAAATCAAGGTTCATTGCCTGGCAATACCGAGTCTAACCAAAGAGAGCATATCAAAGATGTTACTTTGCAAAGTGGGAAGGAATTAAGATCTGAGACTAAGGAACTGGTTAAAGAACTAGTTACTAGTAGAGAAGGAGAATATGAAAAGGAGTACGATTCAGCAAAAAAAAACCATCTTCACCAGTCAAGGAGTTTAAGCTTCCTATTCCATATCTCACACGTCTCAAAAAGGACCGTTTCGATGAACACTATGGTAGATTCCTAGATATCATCAAGTAGTTACATATAAATCTACCATTAGTGAAGGTGCTTTCTCAAATGCCATGATATGCAAAATTCTTGAAAGAATTATTGTCTAACAAGAGGAAGTTAGAAGAGTTTTCCATAGTAACTCTTGTGGGAGAGTGTTCAGCAATACTTTAAAATAAATTGCCTAAGAAGCTTAAGGATTTTGGGAAGCTTCACAATTCCATGTCTAATTGGGAACCTAACTGAGAAAGGAGCCTTAACAAATTTAGGTGCAAGTATCAATCTCATGCCTTATTGATGTTTAAGAGATTGGGGTTAAGAGAACCTAAGCCAGCATGCCTGAGTATTCAATTAGCTGATAGATCAATGAAATTACCCAGAGGAGTAATTGAGGATGTGTTCATGAAGGTTCAAGATTTCATTTTCCTAGCAGATTTTGTCATCCAAATCATTGATGAAGATGTGGAAGTCCCTTTCATTTTAGGAAGACCATTTTTGGCAACGGCCAAAGCCGTCATCGACGTAGGTGATGGGAAATTAGTTTTGTGTGTTGGAGATAAGGAAGTGGCTGTCAAAATGATAGATGTACTCAAATAAACCATGCATCATGATGATACTTGCTATGTAGTTGATTATTTGGATCTTTCTATTTCTAGCTCTATACCAAAGTTACTGTGTAGAGATGCATTGGAATTATGCTTGGTTAATGGAATGCAATAGGAGATAAAAAAATCTTGATGGCTGAAGAAATATGGTGATATAGCTAAAGAGCATGAATTCGAGGACATTAATAGAAAAGCTATTGCAAGGCTAAAACATTCAGCTGAGGAGCCTCTGTACTAGAGCTGAAACAATTATCAAACCACTTGCAACATGCATTTTTAGAACAAGATTCCAATTGCCAGATAATAGCATAGAACCTTAGCCATGATCAGAAAGAGAATAAGAAGCATAAAGGGGCAATCGCTTAGAAGATTGCGGATGTAAAAGGCATTAGTCCTTCATTTTTCAATCATAAGATTCTGACGGAAGATGGAGTTAAATTGGTGATGCAACCTCAGAAACGGTAAAATCATAATATGAAGGATGCAGTGGAAAAAAAGGTAATCAAGTTACTTGATTTTGGCTTGATATATCAAATATCTAACAGTTCATGGGTAACCCCGGTTCAAGTGGTCCTAAAGAAGGGATAAATGACTATAGTACCAAATGAAAAGAACAAGCTTATTCCCATGAGGATGATTATGGGATGGTGTATGTGTGTATTGACTATCGTAAGTTAAATGATGCCACCTAGAAGGATCATTTTCCATTTCCTTTTTATAGATCAAATATTGGAAAGGCTGGCAAGACATGCTTATCGTTGCTTTTTGGATGGAAAGTCGAGATATTTTCATATCACAATCACATCGGAGGATTAAGAGAAAACTATTTGTATGTGCCCTTATGACACCTTTGCATATTGAAGGATGCTTTTTTAGGTTATGTAATGCCCCTTTCACTTTTCAAAGATGCATGATGGCCATTTGCAAAGATATAGTGGAGGAGATAATGGAAGTCCATATGGATGACTTTTCTGTGTTTGGGAATTTCTATGAATAATGCCTTGGTAATCTGAAGTGGGTGTTACAACGGTGTGAGGAGACCGCTTTAGTACTAAATTGGGAGAAGTATCATTGTATGGTTCAAGAAGGGATGTACTAGGGCAAAAGGTCTCCAATAAAGGCAAATAATGTAAAGGTTGAAGCGATATCTAAGCTTCCACCACCATCTTCAGTAAAGGCAATTAGGAGTTTTCTCAATCATACTCGATTTTATCATCGATTCATTAAGGATTTTTCAAAGCTTGCATGACCGTTGACCAAGCTGTTAGAGAAAGATGCAGCGTTTAAATTCTCTCAAGAATTCCTAAAGGCATTCAATATTCTCAAGGATAAACTTACAAATGCTCTTATCGTAGTCACCTTGGATTGGAATCTCCCCTTTGAGTTTATGCATGATTCTAGCGATTTAGTAGCTAGAGCTGTTTTAGGTTAGCAAAGCGACAAATATTTTCGTCCAATTTATTATGCCAGTAAGACTCTCACACCAACATAACAAAATTATACCACAACCAAGAAGGAGGTGTTAGTTGTTGTGTTTGCTTTTGATAATTTTCAGTCTTAATTTTGTCCAAGGTCATTGTGTATATGGATCACTCTGCCTTGAAATTTTATTGACCAAATTAGATGTTAAACCTTAACTTATTAGGTAGATCCTATTATTGCAAGAATTTGATCTTGAAATTAAGGATAAAAAGGAGTAGAAAATTTGGCCGTTGATCATCTTTCTCGTATTTAAAATCCAGACTTACAAAAGTTTGATGAGGAGGTGATAAATGATGAATTTCCAGATGAGAGATTGTACACTATATGTGCAATAGATGAATCTAACATTCCTTAGTTTATAGATGTAGCCAATTACTCGGTAACCAAGATCCTCCCTAGAGATATTAGCTATCAACAAAAGAAGAAGTTCCCAAGTTGAAACATTACTTTTGGGATGATCCAATTTTATTTCGAGTATATGCCAACAATCTTATTAAAAGGTGTGTTTCACATGAGGAGGGTTTGAGAATTTTATATCGCTATCACAATGGTCCTACATGTGGTCATTATAATGCTAATTGAGCAACCCAAATGGTTTTGAAAGCCAGTTTTATTGGCCAACATCGTTTAAAGATGCCCATAAGTATGTATCTCCTTGTGATAGATGTCAAAGGACATGAAATATTTCCAAGAGGAATGAAATGCCTCAAAAATATATCTTGGAATATAAACTATTTGATGTATGGGGCATTGACTTCATGGGATTGTTTCCAGCATCATTCAATTTATTGGTGGCGGTAAATTATGTTTCCAAGTGGATAAAAGCATAGGCTCTACCTACTAATGATACTAGAATGGTTACAAGGTTCTTGAAAAAGCTTTTCTCTAGATTTGGTGCTCCAAAAGCACTAATTAGTGATAGAGAAACTCATTATTATAATGTCCAAATAGAAAAGGTACTTAAGAGGAATGGTATAGTCCATAGACCTGCTACTCCCTATCATCCACAAATAAGTGAACAAGTTGAAGTCTAAAATAGGGCATTGAAAAGAATCTTGGAGAAAACTGTAACTCACTATAGGCGAAACTGGGCTGATAAGTTAGATGGTGCATTATGGGCATATAGAACAACTAATAGAACATCATTAGGTATTACACCAAATAGGCTTGTCTATGATAGGGTTCATCATATTCATGTGGATTAAACATAAAGCTTATTGGGCAATAAAAGAGGCCAGCTTAGACATGAATTTGGTTGGAACAAAAAGAAAACTTCAACTCAATGAGTTAGATGAATGGCGTCTAATGACAAGTGAGAATTCAATGATTTATAAGGAAAAGACTAAGAGATATCACGATGCAAGAATTCAAACAGTCCAAATAGTTTAGAGAGGGTGATCTAGTGTTGCTTTTTAACTCTAGATTGAAATTATTCCTTGGAAACTCAACTCCCGATTGTCTAGGACCGTTTATAGTTAAGAAAGTCTTTCCTCATGGAGCACTACAATTAGAGCATCTGCAGAAAGGAACATTTAAAGTAAATGGTAAAAGGTTGAAGTTATATTTACAAGCGAAGAGGTTAAACTCCTCTTGATTGATATTTGAGCTTAAAAAGTTTCAATACATCGAGCTAACAATGTTAATAAAGCGCTTTGCGAGAGGCAATCTATATTTGATTCCTTTTACTTTTTCTTTCTTGTTAGCTATCCTAACCATTAAGCGATTTTTCTTTTTAGATGGAATGATGCAAGAGTGATACTAGAATTTGTTCAAGGTGAAAACATGCATAAGTGTAGAGAAAGCACATTATCAAATCAGTAAGGCATTGTATGGGCCATATGAAGGACATTCAACACATTTAAAGGGTTAAAACATAATCTATAGGATGATATGTACGGGTCGTATCCTTACCTGTACCACATACTAACCTTTATGCTTTATAACAAAGAACCATAAGGCCCTCCATACAGGTCGTATCCTCACCCGTATCCACCAAGGCGATTCTATAGAAAGTAGTACGGCTCACCATACAGGTTGTATCCTTGGTTATATGCTCCTAAATAAGTTTTGTCTTGTGATCAAAGCATGGTACGGCCTGCCATATGGGCCATATGGAAGACCATACACAATAGGTATAAAAACTTAAGCCCCACTCAGATTTTCATTCATATTTTATTTTTTACATCTTGCCTTCAAACACACACCACACGTACCTCTACTTTGCTTCCTCAATTACAAACAACACTCCAAGCATCGTCATCTATCCACTTTATTTGTGTTTGTGGGCTAATCAAGGTATGTTTCTTTCACTTTTGTCTTTGTTTCTCTTCTTTTTACAGAATTCATCATCTTCATTAGAAGTTAGGTTTCAAATTTTTGCACTAGACTTGAGATTGAGCATGTTGGCTTAAAAAGTTGGGTTGATTTGTTATATATTCTTTATCCATAAGCATGGATGGCTTGTTAAGAAATTTTTTGTTTTTATTACTGTAGTGATGGGGTTATGTCATTTTAGATGTTGACATGTTAGGCATTGAGATGTTGTTAGAATGGTAAAGGGAGTAAGGTTCAAGCTCGGGATAGTAGGCACCAAAATATTAGGCACTTGAATGTTAGAAAATGGATGGAGTTTGATGACAAATGTAGATATAATAGTATTCAAGCTTGAAATGGTAGGTGTTAAATTGTTGGTTTATGTCAGTGATTTTCTTACGAGTCTAACCCATCAAATCCTCTTCCCTTTATGCTGTAGATTAGTTTGCACATACAACAAACATGAGTTCAAAGGTGTTACAATGACCCTAGTGCAAACACTCCAATGCTCAAATTTGTTGAGGATTCCAAAGAGGGAAAGATATGGCAACAACTAAGGGATGATAAGTAGGAGAATATTTAGTTATCCCAGTTACCTTTATGTGTAGGATGTTTTGAACTTACATGGATTGTTTAGTAATTGCCTAGTCTATTTGGGATCGATTTGTCCCGTTGTTCGCATGTTACGAGCCATTTATGGACGAGCTTGCTAACTTGAGGAGCCAAGTTTTTGTCTCTTGCTATATTCCTATTGGATGATGGCTAACAAGTGATGATAATCAAGGAAAATAATGTCTTTAAATGTGTTTTTATCTTCTTTTGAGAGAGCTTCGATAGGTGACCTTTGGCTTAGGAGGTTTCGTTGAAAAATAACCATTAATAGGTCGAATCTCGATTCAAATACGACATAGATTGAGGTCTACCTTCTATCGAGGATGTATGTAAAAAAACAAGTATTGTTAAGTTGGTATAATTAGATTTTAAAATGACAATGAAATAATAAAAAATGTAGAGTGAAATTAAGTTTGAAGGATCTGAAGTAGTTTTAATCGTCTTTTTGTAAATGTGAGGATTGTGGAATTCATACGACTAGATGGGAAAGAAATTAAAAATAGCTTATAATAAAATAGAAAGCACTTAACAATAATTTAGTTGTTATTAATATAATTTTAAAGGGTATGTATTTTACATAAAGTTATATTTATTGTAACGCCTTAATCTGAAGGCACTATAACCCGTTACATGTTCTCACTAGATTAGAACACCAATACACTAAATTATAAAAAAAAACATTTTCCATATCTCACATATAAGGGTACTTCAAAATAATTATCTCATAGTAAAAATTCCATAACAACTAGCATGGCTTAAACCAAACGCCAACTTAAATCAACTTAAAATATCATATGAAAGGGAAACCTTAAAACATCTTAAAATATCATAAATCATAAAACTAAAATTAAACTCGAATTATTCAAAAAATTAATAAAACTTTCACAACGACTTCAATTTTAACTGTCTTCAATACTAGATGTCTAATAATTAGTAGGAAAATCAGCTCCGCTATCGTCATCCTTGTAATCTACATACACGTCATATCCAGATAGATCAAACACTACGGGATCATCACTTGTCCCTAAAACATTTAAAAGAGTGAACATAAAGGCCTAGTACCCCGTATCATAAACATATGTATAAACCTCAAGAATTTTTCATACTAGTAAAAATAGACAGAAATATAAATATAGAAAATAGATGGTTATTATTGAACTCAACAAAGACTCTACAATAAAACTACAAGTAGTAGTGAGTCTCTATATAATTTCAAACCTTAAAACAAAGTTTTGTAGATAGTATTAAATACTACTAATAAGATTTCATAATGGGTATCGAAAACTCAAGATATAAGAATAACTTGGTTAAGATTTTAAATGTGATAAAGAGTAAATAATCAATTACGCTTATAATTAGAAAACGATAACTTAAAGATAAACCATTAGCATTATAAATATACAATAAAAACATAAACAGATCTATAACTAATAATCTATACTCCAAATAAAGATTTGGATCATACCATTGTTTTAATTAAAGTATTTTTAAGCTATTAGAGCCTAAAATAAAAATTGGCTTATTAAGCTTAGAAAACCTTAATCGCGGGAGCTAAAACTCTAAAAGTAATTAATCGTGTAAATTTTCAACCTAAAGTTGAACTAAATAACAATCTAGAAAATTTATAGAACTCTATATAAATTTTTTGAGATAAAACTCTTGAATGATTGTCATATTTGTACCTGTTTAACTTAATAAACTACCCTAAAACTTAGATAATTAACTAAATAAATAATATATTAATAAATTTACTACAAATATGGTGCAAATTGCGCCAAAATATATGGTTGGGATTGTCTTGATGTTTGCCAACACAAAAATTTAAGACAAGTTGAGCCCAAAAAGAATCAAAGAAAGTCAATAAAATAAGCTTCAAAAACCAATGAAATTAAGCCAAACAAGCTGCCCATTTAATGCAAGGAAGACTTAAGCAAATACAGCTTGTATTCGGTAGAAAACAAACTCCTCTTTGGTTAGAATTGTGCTGGGAACGGGCTGCTTTCTTCTTGCTATATAATTCATAATCATTAAGTCTCAGACAAAACTATTAAAGAATACCAAAACAAAGCTCTTATGTAGATAAAACAACAGACAAAATAACAACAAACCACACCAATAATAACTCCAAATTCATCCTTTACAAACCACAAACACTATCAACAATTTAAACATAAAACAAGCTCCATTAAAACACAACCATAAGCTTGGAAAAGAAAAAACAAGATGAGTTAAATTTGTTTTTAAGTTAGTTATGTGTTAAAACATTAACTTAAACAATGTTTTTTTAATCCTAGGTGCGAAACTAGCTTAGGAACGGAGTTTAAAACATCCATAATAAGGTAAACTTTGATAAACCCTAGTTACACTTTTTATATTCATAAAATAAGGATTATATACATGTTGATATGTTGTAAGATGATATTTGTATATATATAAATATATAATGTAAAAACACTTAGGAATAACTTAAAAACAAGCTAGACGAGGAAAATTATGAAAAAATCGATCAAATCGTGTGGAAGGTGAAATTTGTAGATGAGCATGAGCACTACACAGGATGGTGAACTCCCTGTGTTTCGCTCAGCTTTCATTTCTATACAAGGCCGTGTTTCTAGAACTACACGGCTAGTACACGGCCGTGTATCAAGCCATATTCCTCTTGGATTGTAATTAAAAAATAAAAATAAAATAAAATCTATTTTATTTATTTCGAATATTAAAATTATTATTATTGTTGTTGTTGTTGTTGTCATTATTATTATTATTATTATTATTATTATTAATGCTAATATTAGTACACTTTATAAATAATAATAAATTATGAAAATTGTTTAAAACTCAACTTATATAGGTATAAATATATAAGAAGGGAAATTTAAAATAAGCTAAAATATTAAAGAATGTGATTTCTAAAATAGTTAGGTAATAATATAAAGACAAATCAAGAGAAACATGACAAAACTAAATGATAGAAAATAAATATTAGTTACTATAATAAGTTAACCAAAGAACAATATAAAAGTGATGGTAATAGTCATGATAAGATATCAATCTACTAAATATAAATTCTACAACTACACAATAAAAATATATAAATATCAAACAAGATCAAGAAAAGCACAATGAAAATAAATGTTAAATAATAATTATTATCATAAGACCATTAAAAAACCAATCTAGCAATAGAAAGAAAACCAAATATCAATATAAGACACTTGGACACTCATAGGAATTTAATTATATAATTTATGTTGTATTGATAAATATATTTATCCATCTCAATTGGTAACCTTAGTACTTGTGAAGATTTCCCCATTGATTATTACGATTAGCCAGTATGAGCAGGTGAGTAACTCAGACTTATTATATTGTGTGTGTTTGTAGCTTAACTGATCTTAAATGAAAAATAATAACATGAATTTGTTGTATGGGTTTATGAGAATTGTTTGCTGTATGAATTATTGATTGCTAAGCTACTCTAATAATAGAATTCTGTATGAACATGTTGCTTTTGTAGCATACTACTTGTCTATATAATGATTGATCACCTTAAATCTGATTAAAAACTATTGGTACCATAAATGAAATGAACATACATTGCACGATTTGCATAAGCAGCATTTGAGTAAGTGGCAGCCTACTACATGTTAGTATTTCAGATCTCTGACAATACTTGGTTTTTCTAGGCAAAGAGGCTATTAGTTCTATGCAAAATTACCTTTGTTCTATCGATACCATGTGAACTAAATGGTAATTAAAAGACGCTGTTTATGGTATTGCTTTGAAATGATTAACACTTAGTCGAGCTTCCAAGGTTAAAAATAGGAAATGAGTGTTAAAGATATGATAAATTTAAAGTGACAATTAAAGTGAGTACTGTTGTTTTCCCATATGCTTAGTTTCTCTTAGGTAGGTAGGCTATAGTATTGTGTTGTTTCAACCCCAATGAGGGGCATAAATCTTCATCCTGCTTTGGATTCTGAGTTATTCAAACTTGTATTTATGCATATGCTTGATTGATGCATTTCATATGATTGTTAATAAACACTTTGGATATGTGGTAAGTTTCGGTTATTCACTGAGCCCATGGTTTCGCTTACACTCCTAAAAACATTTCAAGTTTACATTATGACCATGGCCAGTTACATTCAGGAGTATGGCCTCGGTAAGAGCTTAAGAGCTGGATGCTTATGGGTCAAATCAGGATAAGTTGTTTTCTATTATTCCTAGTATATGTTAGTTAGTATATCGTTTATCAATTATATATTTGGAGATTTATGGAAAGATTATATGGTTTGTAGTATCTTTATGATACCCTTTACTTGTGATGACAGTTATTTACTAATTTGCATCTTACATATATTTGTCATTTCTTATCCAAACAACTAAAAAATCCTGTAATTTGAAAATATGTCACTCTCTGAAGGTTAACTAGTAATAGTATTCAAGTGTGGTTTGTTTACTACTACTAGGATACCCTTGGGGCGTAATAGTTTTAAGTTGGTATCAAAGCATGATTGCTAGTATAATAAAGATAAATTTGTGAAAGAAATCAATTGGTAAATGTAGTTAGTTTAGATCCAGTTAGAACCTTTTAGTATTAGTTGGGTAGTTATGGGTAGTGTTAGATGCACAATTAGGACTAAAATCTGTGTAATTATTACTAATCATGCAAATTTTGTTGTGTGCAGACTAATCCTGCTACATGCCATATTAGATGGCAGATATTCAAATATGGTTTGTTTACTACTACTAAGGTACCATCGGGGTGTACAACATGCGCATGAGCAATCAATATATAAATCCACATGCATCATAATATCATATGCAAAAAAAGCATATTATTATCTTTAATTAGTCAGACAACCAACATAGTTTAGAACCATATGCATCTATTCCCAAACCCAGAGTGACTCATGACTCCGTAAAAACAACCAGTATAGAAAAATAATAATATATACATATATTGGTGTTTGGAACTCCCATGTACCTGGGTACCGTACTCATACCACTCCTAGACTACTATAATCATCTCTGTGCACGACTCCACTCGGGACAACATCACACACAAATCATCAGGGCACTGTCCTAGTAGCAATGGTCCACCTGATCTACTAGACTTAGCCAAAGACAAGCAGCAAACTCAATTTTAAGCCGGATAATATTATGTCAATTATAAATACTAAGCCTACAATCACAATCAACAAGCAAGATAAGGTTGTATCTAAAATAATTTTAGGAACAGATACCCCAACTTCACTAAAAACACTTGATCATAATCAAATTCTCATTCTCAACATGATTTCACAAAATAAACATAAAGCAATTTTCATCTAAACCCTAATCTCAAAAGAACTACCACACCCTAGAATCATACACACTTTTCCTCTTTTGGATTATAGAACTACAAAATCCCTAAACATCAAAAGTTAAGGTTTTTCTTCAAATCACCAAAAGAATTGAGAAGGATCACTTATCTATTTTTTCAGTTTTCTTCCTCCTTAAAGCAACATCAAGCTTTAAGAGATTCCTTAGGGTTTTCTATAGCTTTAAGAGAGGTTTTAGGGTTTCCAAAGGCTTGAGAGAGATTATCTATAGCTTAGGAAAGACTTTGGAGAAGAAGGAATAGGGCTAGGTTTATACAAAGACTTGGAAATCTTTACAAATGGCAGCCTATAATTTATAATGGCGGCTTAGAAGTCAAAGACAAATTGAGGCGATGAAGGCCGGCCACTGATGTCGGCGACGTACGAGTCCAAGGCCGATGGCCTTGAGGCGATGTACATCTGCGTCTCCTCTTGTTCTGAATCATGCGTTTGCCATTTAACATAACATAAATACATACATTAGGATGAATCATAAAAACCTCTTATTTTTTAACAAATGATACTTTTACCTTTCATTATATATTATTTATCTATATATTACATTTGCATTATAATATTAAAAAAACATCTTTTATTTTTTGAGATTCGTCAAATGTCTATATAAGGTAACAAAGAAAAAGAAGTGAATTATATATATACACAAAGCAAGGAAGTTTTAACGGTCCTATCATTAACCATATAACCATTAAAATACATATAATAATTACAATATTAGTTATTTTAGTGATTCGATCACTATTAAGTATGATATGAATCGTTAAATAGTGATGAAACTACTCGTACCATAAAACTACGTTGGGGTCGGAAAAAAAACCATAGAATTACTTATTATCCTTGTTGATATATCTAAATTTAATAGTACCAACTAATAAAATTCTATTATCATTTTGAAATTTAGCTTAAAAATGTATTAATTATTTAAAAAACGTCCAATCATATTTTCACATCTTTTTAACAATACATATCTACGTTTGACATTTTCTTTCTTTTCTTACACATGTTTAAAATCTTGCTTCAAATACAAAGTTGTTCAAAATCAAACTTAAGAACTTTTTACAATATCTTTTTTGACATTATTTATCCCTTTATTTTATTTTATGATATAAATCAAATTGTAATATTACATGCATTTACCTTTTATACAACTATCGCGGATGCTTGTCCAGTACTGTAAATAATTTCTTTAAAGGGAAAAAGGTTCTTTTCTCATGGATATTTTATATCCTACAGTATATTCCTCGTTATAAATGCATTTCTATTTATAATATGGCGGGAGGGGAGGCTACTTTTGCTTCTTAGGATTCTTCTTTTTCTACTTCCTAGAGCTCTTTATGTACAAACAATGTAGGACTATGTCCTCTTTTCAGTAGCTTGAGATGTTATTCTTCCTTGTGTGGTTGACATCCACATGCTCTTGCTGTCGCCCATCATGTTCCACTGAATTATCGCCCTACCTAATATGCTGTAGTGACCACAACCGCATCGTTGGCTGAAACTGAGCAATCTTACTTTAGCTCTGTATTTTCAGACATTGATTGAGTTGTAGCTCTCTTCAACTAGAGCTTTTCGAAAAAAAGGTGTTCGGATTTTCTCATGCCCTTCAAACCGCTAAGATCACCATTCAAGATTTGTACTACCTGCATTTCATGTGAAGGAAACATATGTCAAATGTCTGTGCTAATGTACAAGGTGAATCAATGCAGTATTGTGTGTTTGCAGGCTATAAGCCTTGTAGAAACCTACCTGCCTCATGGTTGGACGGCGTATAGAAGAATGATGAACACACAGAGATGCTGCCAATAGGACAAGATTCATCTCCCTGCTGTTGTAATTGAGAAAAGGATCAGCAAGCTCTCGGATGTTACTCTTTTTCAACAATGGTTTTGCCTGTAATTAGTATAATTTGAGTCCTTACTGACTAGGTTAGGATAAATTTACAGATCTTCAAAGAGAATTCATCTTGACGCTAACTTGTCTACATCAAAAAGACGTGGAAACAACATAGTGAGTAATTGACTTACCCACAACACAAGGCTTTGCTGTGAGTAGTCTAGAGCTCGGCGACCAGTCACTAACTCCAGTAGTAGCACACCAAAAGCAAAAACATCGGTTTTTTCATCTACTATGCCATGCATCAAGTACTCAGGAGCAAGATAGCTGCAGATTTGCAAGAGCTACTTTGGATAAATCGTGCTGCCTTTCTATGTTTTTTTCTGTTTAGCTAATAGGGTAAATAGAAGAAGGTGTAGTACGAACCCGAATGTGCCCTCAAACTTGGATACGGTATGGTGTGTCCATTTCTCAGGTAGCCACTTAGCAAGCCCAAAATCACAAATCTGCATCACTCATTTTGCCATCATAAGCTTGATTTAGAATTGAACCAACAGATCAGAAATGCAATCAAATGATTGGTGAGTCAGTAAATACCTGAGGTTCAAAATTTTCTGTAAGCAAAATATTTGCAGCCTTTATATCTCTATGAATGATTCTCCTCTGGCAACCTTCATGAAGATACAACAAACCCTCGGCTGTGCCCCTGGCAATCTTAAACCTGATTTTCCATTCAAGGAACTCCTTGGAACCTGAAACAATGGTTATGGATGTCATGATTGAAAATCTTAAATGCTACCTGTAAGATTAGCACCATAATCAACTGATCTAATAACATAAACTTGTAAAATTGAAATTTGATTAAAGATCTAGACTGACCATATAACACGGAAGCTAAGCTTCCATGTGGAGATAATTCGAGAACAAGGTGCATTCCGCCATCAACTCCATAGCCAACCAACTTGGCTGTATTCCGATGATTGACATGAGCCATAATACCCAATTCGGACAAGAAATCTGCAGTTATGTCATCCGGTGTTCCTCGTGTGAGTCGTTTCACTGCCACAAGCCGTCCATCTCGCAGTTGTGCCTTGTATATCTCAGCATAGCCACCCTTCCCAATAAGATTTTCTGCATGTAGCCAATTGCAAATCACATCATAAAACAATATGAAGGCAAAAAAACCATACTTCACAAAACCGGCTAAACGGAAAGGAATCCACTCTCTCTAATCGGTGGTCACTCACCCTGACTAAAGTTGTTTGTAGCAGATTGGAGCTCGGAGAAAGTAAAATATCTCCAAGGTGTCTTGGTATCACAAGATTCATCCTTCACAAAAAAGCACGGCGCAAGAGTAATAAGATCTCTCATGCTATTGCTTCGTCTCATCATGGGCTTAATCACACCAAAAGCACCAGTTTCGTCGGGCAGTTTCTTGAAATTACTCCTGAAAAATTGAACCAACCCACGCCACCGTGAAGCAGGCCTTGAATCTTGGTTTGTGCCAGAGGTGGAGCTAGTAGAATTCGTATCGGATTCCGAACTCTTCAGGAAGTCTTCTAGAACCCCTACAGGGGAGCATGAATCTTCTTTCTGTTTTTCCATTCCCTGAAACAGAAAATGAAAAATACTGATTGAATCAAAGAAACCAAGAACCTAGAACCAATTGGTTGTCCTATGAAGGGAATTCACTCTATACCTCAAGCCAAAACAGAGTACTCTGATTCAGTTTCTGAACAGAATAACGCTTTTTTATCAGATGGGTATATTGTCCTTATGTCCACGAAATGTCAAAAGATCATGTGAACGGTGAGAAACATGAAATTTCCCTGGAGAAAGAAGACAACATCAATATTAACAACACCCGTACATCAAACGGATAAGTGCATATCCACTTATGTGGTCGGGAAAACAGGACCACATGTCTGCACACACATGATTTGATTCAAATAATCAAGAACAGTGATTGCAACATAAGCCAGGACACCAAGGAAACTACAGATACACATGAATTCATGAAACAGGAAATTCAAAGTTCACACATCTCATGAATTTTGTAATCTCTTCTCTAAGCCTTCTAAAGGGCCTGAATATCTGGAAGAAGGTAAAGACCATCTTCAAAAATGAAATTATTCACATCTAACGAAAAATAAAAATCCCATTCTATTTTGGAAGTGTAGGAAAAATTATAAGGAAAAGACAGAGACCCTTTTTACCTAAAAAATCTGTTGCTTCTATCTGTTATAAAGGTTGCTTTTGTGGCTTGGTGTGTTACATGGTTTAACAAATATGGGCACTTCAAGTGAAAGAGAAGACAATTCAGAGGAGAAGAAGGGGAAGAGGCAGAAAAGACAGTTGAACATGTAACGTACCATGAAAGAGTAAGTTATGAAGGTGGGGAGACAAAACCAAGTGCTGTTCCAGAGAGGTGGGACGTTGCTATAAATTCACCATTACTCTACTCTAATTTCTAACAATACATTGCTATTCATTAATTAACTATAACATTTAAGATAATTAATTTACATGTAGATATATAGTTGATCGTCCTGTTACAATCTAATAAGCTCATTCATATTTAATCATGATCCAATCATGAAAAATAGTTAATATTTTAGTCACCATATTCATTTTAATAGAAAGATAATTGATTGGATCAACATAATTATAGAGATTGTAGAAACTATATAAGTTGTGGTGTAATAATTAGTATGATAATGAAGGTCATGATGGTTTGTATGAATTGTATGCTTGAAGACACAAACATCCATTGTTTGATCATTACTCTTTATTCATTTATTTATTATATCTTGTATTTGTATGTAGGAAATGTTAACTTTAGTATGAGAAGCACTTCATAAGATGCATAAAGGTACTTTTACTGTTTTATCAATTTTTGATCCCCCAGTTTTATATTGACTATATCATTAAGTGTAAATTGCAAGTTTACATCTTTTTATCTACTCTATCCCCCGTTAAAATTTAGACACAAATCTTCAAAGATCCTTTTTGACCTTGACATTACTTCGATCCTGAAAAAAATTATTAATAATTAAGAAAATTTAAAACATTATATATAATAAATATTCAACTTATCCTCTTTTTTTTCAAAAGTGAAAAACTTTTATGGATTATTTAACGGCTTATATTTATAATTAATCATAAGTGTATCAGTAAAATTAATATATATTTTAATAATTAGGTAATTAAGTGAATGGTGTTGTTAATAAAATAATAAAACTTTTAAAAGCTTATTATAGTTTTATGAAAAAATAAAAAACAATAAAAATAAAGTACTTACGCAATTGAAATCGGGCCAACCAAGAAAGCATATGCTGATGATTTGCCTTAACCTATCCGGAAGTTCGCCTACCTTTTCACCTCAGTTTTATCCTCTGTTGATTTTAAAAGGATTCAATTCAAAGATAAGTTCAGCCATTAGAAAAAAAAAAACTAAGACCCTCGATCGCTCATGATTGTCTGCTAAGTGGAGGCGGAAGCGGAGGCGGAAGCTTATCTAGTCAAAAACGTCTCTCTTGGTGTTGGGTACCGGCACGTATGGTACCACACGTAATTGACGACACAGGTGTCAGCGGTCTCAGTTTGTACAGTAGTGCTGTGCTGAAGTTAATACGATGTTCAGACAAAGAGAACCTCCTTCCAAGATTCATTAACTCAACCGAATATTGCACTCGAGTAAGAGTAAAGCCCTTTTTTCTTTTTATTTCTTTTTTTTTTTTCAGGTTTGCCGCTTAAGAAATGAAAATTTTATATTTCAATTATTAATTTAATAGGATTAATTATGTTATTATTTAATAATTTATATTATATTTAATTATAATTAAAATAATTATATGATAAACTAAATAGTACTATCGATGAAGCCGTAGAAATTTTAATATTTTAGATCGGTTGTTGTAGTATTATAATCTTACTTGGTGTATTTTTAATAAAGTATATTGCTAAAAATAGATGATTCTTGGATTATATATTTTTTTTTTTTCATTTCATTTTTCTGCCTAATATCATAC
Source organism: Combretum micranthum (assembly GCA_024138025.1). NCBI lineage: Eukaryota > Viridiplantae > Streptophyta > Magnoliopsida > Myrtales > Combretaceae > Combretum > Combretum micranthum. The sequence continues at coordinate 558,619 of JAMXBD010000147.1, read as the reverse complement.
GGAATTAGATGAATGGTGGGTCTTTTTAAGAATTTATGTGGCTGTTTCATCCGACGGTTCGTGGACGTCGCACCAAAGGCATGTAAAGCTTCACGTGTATTGGAGATAACGATATCGTTTAGATCCCAAGACATTCGTCAATAGGGGTCTGTTAAAGCAAAGGCAAAGGCCAGGTGATAGGCATAAAACTTTGACCATTATGATCAAGCCCCTAGATTTGCACTTTTTCTTTTTTACCCAATCCCTAGATTTGTACTTTCTGCAAGTAATTTTCCATACTTTTATGGCCATCGTCTATCAAATATGATTAGAATTAATATGACTAAAGACAAATATCAGCCTTTTAAATTTGACAGGACATGTGATTGAATTTTTTGTTTTGGTTCTTTTTTTTTTTCTTTTTATCTTTATATGATTTTTATTCTTGTAATCAACTCTTTTATCTTTTCTTGATTTGTTTTCAACAAGTATCCTATATCAAATAGACACCAATAGATAGCAAAGAGATGACAAACATATAAATCTAACATACCCAAACTGCTTTAATTAAAAACTAACATAAATGAAAAAAAAAATCAATTTCTAAAAATAAGGTATTGATTTGAATGAATTCTAGAAATAAGAAATTTAATGTAATTAAATACGATTTGTTTGGATTGTTTTATTTTTATATGTATCCGATCTATATTTTATATTCATTTTTTAACAAATATTTATTTAAAAATAATAAAAATAGGATGTCAAAATGATCGAAAAGAAAAATTAAAACAAACAAAGCCTAAAGTCATAGCACATCCATCTATCCCTAAGATTTCTTCCTATTTTTACATTTCATTTTCAATTAGGAGTTTTTATTAATAATTTTTTTTTTCATATTAGCATAGTAACCATGATTAGTAATTCCTATGCTGGACAATCTTAGGCTACTAGGTTTTAGATTTAGTTAGATTGAGTCCAAATTTCTCAAGTTTTTCTCATGATGACCCATGTAGCGAGCTTTTAGCTAATGATACTAAACTCATCACTCAAAGTACTAGGTGTTATTCCTTAAAAGAGCATCATGCAAGCTTAGTTACCTAAATAATAGGGCCAACTAAACCATTAAATTCAAAGCCTAGAACTTTTTAAGTACCGAAACACCTTGACGGAAGGACAAAAATGCACTTGAGGCTTTAGCTTAAAGACGCAGTTAACTCAAGCCATTGTAGTAAACGATTTTTTTGTTCAATTAAGTCCATCTATGCTTTAAATAATCCTAACTTAATTTAATTTTAGGATAAATATCAAGTGATAAATTTCATTTGGACATCCATTAAAGATTTTAGTGCTTTCAAGATTTTTAAGGAATGAGTGTACCTAATGGCTAGTTGAAAAATACAGTTGCTTAACTCCTAACTAGTGACCTTAGCTAATCCTAAGTCTATAATCTAAGTTTAAATAACAAGCAAATTTACCTTATAAGGATTTTATCATTTAATTCTTGTAAGTATGAAGAGTACAAATACTTAAGTAATTTTTGTCACATAATTTTTTTTTTAAATTATGCATAATTTACATTAAATTAAGTTATTTTTCATGTGAATGCAAGGAAAATTTATGTAATCTCTAACCATAATAACGTGGACTTCCATAAGCAGCAACAAATAAAACAATTATCATAGAATGCTTAATAGGGAAAGAAAAATTGAAAAGCAATTTACAATTTCGACAAGATAACTTAATAGAAAAATCAATGGCAATATTCAACTGACATTAGAATTAATGATACCTAAAAATTCAATAAAGTTATATCTACACTATATATTGCAAGATTTCATTAAATTCCATAGGGATTCATATAGCATAGCTATAAGCACGGTCATCCAAGATAAAAGTCAGAGAAAATTTAGAAATAAAATCAATGAAACGGTAATTCTACTTTATCAAATCCATCAATCAATCAAAAGCGTCTAGCCTAAAAAATTTGAGCTACTCATCACAACTCTGCAGCTAAGAAAAGGAAAAGAAAATAAGTCAATTACATTAAGGTATCACCACCCTCATCTCTAGCATTTCCCTCTCCTTGTTCTCCTTCATCATCTCCTTCCTCTCATATTCTTTTTCATCTCTTTCCCCAGCCTCTTAAATCTCCTCATCTTCTTCCTTGTTTAATCATGAAAAAGGAGTTCTTGGTGTGGTGTTCTCTTCAAGAGGCAAGAATTACTTTAACATAACCTTTTTTTTTTCTCCACACATGATGGTAGTAAAGATGCTATAGAATGTATTAGACACCATGAATATAACACAACAACATCTAAGATTAATAAAATATTCTTAGACTAACAATTCAATTTGAGTTAGAAAATTTATTTCAAGTTATAATTTTTTGTTTTCTAATTTGCTTATTATAAATCAAAATAAATTTTGTTAGCAAACTTTTATAGGTTCAAAACCTCTCATGTAAACTAACAAGACCATGGTCCTTGAATTGGCCTAACTCTTCATGGGCGGATCTGGTTCTTTATTTCCTAATCCAAAACCCATCGGGCTTACTGCTTTATTTATTTTTTTTACATTTCGTATAACAGACATTAGAAATAGTAAACCTTGCACGAAAGCAACAATAGTACAAAATCAATTTCTATGTGATTAGGATTTTTTGCATTAGTGCAGCTTATTTGCATGAGTTCTTGTACCTAGGGGTGAGCAAGTAACTCTATTATATAGGATAATCATCTCTATCTTGCTTGACTAAGTAGAGATTGGATAGGTATCTTGAAGTTTTCATATTTTATATCCATCTTAGAACTTGTACTCAAATTTAGGGGGTATATGTTCCAAGATATTATGTCTCATCCTATTAAATATTATAAAAAATATTAATATATAAGAAATACAAAGTAATACTTAATTTTTTGTTTTGCGGCCACTTTCGTTCAAGATTAATATTTGTAGACTACCTTCTAAAAATTTTTATTATAAAATGATATATACTATTTTATCTTTAAAGGACTTTTTTTTGAAGAACTATGATCGTATATATAGTTGAACTCTTAACTTATTTAGAGATGTTGTTTATTTTTTAAGATTAATTAAAATAAAAGTAGCTCTAAAGTTTTTAATTTTGGAATTTACTGCAAGTTCTACAATTTTGATTAATATTACATAAAATGGTTTCATGGGTATTTGTTATATATTTTAACTTTCACGCATAAATAAATTTTGCATATTGTAGAACTTGTGATATTATTAAATTACTTTTTAAACTTTCCACATGTTATTTATAGTGAATATATCAAAATAAGATAGTTTTTACATACTATATGAAACCATATCAAATATTATAAACTTGAAGTAAGAAAAAAGAATAAAAATATATATAGTTCATAAAAAATCTACAGGTTGCACAAGTATTATGAATCTTGTAGGTTTTATAAGGTATATAGTATAACGTGAGTATGAGATGTCATAAAATAAGTTCTAGGTACGAAATTTAATACCATGTACGTTACAAGATATGATGCAATGATTTTACATATCCTAACCATCTTATATCCTCTCACGTCTACTTTTAACTAGCAAGTGATTGTGGAGCTGGCGTTTTTGTTACTTGATATATGTTGAATCCATGATGGTATGTTAAAATCGGTTCCATGAAATTGATTTCTACAAAAGCCTTATTTTCACGAAAATAATTCACTTTCTCACGCCTCGGGCTTTTCTTTAGTTGAAAGAAAATAAAAATCTTCAATTAGTGTTTTATTTTCAAAATTAATACTTTTGAAGGATTTTCAAAATTATGGCTTAAAACCCAGGCTTTTCTCTTTTTGTTTTTTTTTTTAAATAAAAATAAAATATGAAAAATTTAAACTTTATAAATTTTACAATTAAAATCAATCAACATATCAAAATTTTCTTAAGTGATGGAGAGCTTTCATAGCTTGATCTTTGATGACATACTATAATAGGCATCTTTGGAGCAAATAAATAGTACACCGCCTAAACCTTTTTTTAAGAAGGATTATTTAATTGTTTGTTAAATTAAACGTAGTTGGATTAAGTTTATTTCACTAGTTTGACCTTAACCAATATTTTTCTATCAACTTTAGTATGTTGGCCTGACGACTCCAAAAGCCTTTTAAAATGTAATTTTAGATAATCTTTCTCGTTAAAAAAATTGCATTAGCTTCCGTCAATTAGTTTGTATTAAATCGTATTAGTCTAGTATATACTAACATTAAGGAGAAGTTTAAAATTTTAGATAGGCTTAAAATGCTAAGGCTCTATGTTGCATGCCAAACTTCAACAAAATGGTAAAATTGTTGATACATGCGTAAGTATAAAGCTGTACGTGAGGTGTTTACATAGCATACATGTGTGTACTAAATTATGTTTACCTAGATGTTTTTATGTAAAAAGGTTATGTGTTTTACTCCGCAATGGAGATGGAATGTCCAAGAACACAAGAAAGTAGGGTTTGTTTTACAGTTATATCTGATCCGTTTGATCTGTTTATAAATAAAAATATCTTTTGTTTTATCTGTATCTATTTTTTTTTACAAATAGTCTATTTTAAAAATAATAAAAATAAGACATTAAATCGACCTAAAAATGATGAACCAAATGGACCTCAATTTTTAATAAATTAAAGTTATTTCCATAAAATTGAAAGTAAGTTATTGTGGTCCAAATGATGGAAGTGTAGACCCGGGTGGTGCGACCCACTTGCTATTATTATTTCAGAAGAGACGTAACACGTTGAATGGTAACTGCTGATGCCTTCAAGATGTATCAAAATTCATTACACTATCTTCATAAAGAGAAAAGGCTTAATTACTTGCTTTCTAATCATTTGAAATGGAATAGTGAGAGGCCATGCGTCTTCCACAAACGATATACCAGACACCACGTTCTTCCACAGCAAAATAAGAGAAGCCTTCCAACTTCTTCTACAATTCACAATTTCACATACTTCATACTTTTCTATATGATAATGGCATTCGGCGTCCACCAACATTTTTATGAAGTAGGCATTGTTCAGATAATGATTTCAGTCTTTACACTCCCATTCAACCTTCAAAGACAGAATTGATATTTCATTCCGAATTCAAACACAGATATTAGCTTCATTAAATTTATGCAATATAAGTAATTTTAAGAAATTTGATTAATATGATTGAATTCATAACCGTTACATTTTATCTGAACATTTTCTTATTTGTATACATTGCATATAAAAACTCTTATATTTATTTACTCTCACTGCTGCCATTTTTTTATTGGATAAAATAATAGAAATACTTAAATGAAAAGAAAAATATATAAAATCAAGAAGAAGATGGTCAAGTAAGAGTCCAGGCCAAAAGATATAAGGCATAAAAAGGCCCAATCGAGTTAATATAAAAAAAAATATACTATTTACAATTTTTTTTTAACTACTAATCCACCACCTGAGAACTCTTAGGAGGAATGTGCATTTAGTATATAAATCTTGATTGATAATTTAATTAACTACTGATAAATTTAGATTGTCGATTTTTTTACCAATGGGATTTTTTGAGATCATTTTCACTAGCTATCTTAATTGTATATGGAATTCTCTAACCATTTAACTTTTTCTAACTAATTATAAATTGTTATATGTCCTAAGTAATTATTTTAACGGAGATATTCCACTTAAAAAATAAAATCTTTTGACAATTTTACACTTTTATTTGCATTAACTTGTCCTGCCAAATGGCATTTTCCAGTAGTTACATGTATTTTAAATAGAAATCTTCATTAGAATATTATTTATACACATGTGGCCCATTTGATGCACGATTTTATATCGTGTTAATATAGGTGATACTGCTAACTGATAAGTCTGTTTTATTGTATTCCATTCATAGGAATTTAAGCTTGATTTGATCCATTTTTAATAAATTCTTATGAATTTTGTATTTTTATTGCTCAAATGTTGTTTTTTCAGCTTCTAGAATCAAAAGAGGAAGAAACAAAGTGATTTGAATTAGATTTAGAGCAACAACAGTGCACAACAAAACATAGTCAAGGTCTGCAAAAGACCCACCGAAGGTAAAAAAACGAGCCAAAACAATGGCAAAACCCCAGTCGAGCCCTCGACACTACCTGCAACACCTCTTAGACAACAACACTTTCACACTTCAATAGACAAGTCCCATCGAGCCTAACATCGAGTCCTCGATGAAACCCATGATTGAATTTGGATAAGAACTTGAGTTTTTTAGCAAAAGACCACAACTTAGATCGAGCCCTAACAATCAAGCAATATTCAAGTGCTCGATCTACATTGCGAAAAGTGACCCTATGAGCTGGCATCCGAGACGCGTGCGTGAAGATTAGGATAAATTTGGTTATAAAGAATCTACTACATTAGTGAATAAAATTGTCATGATTTTTGTGTCTGATCATATAAATGAACGTGCATAGGCATGTGATAAAGATGAACCATATGTAATAAATTTCTAACGTAGAATAGAGAGATAATTCATGGGCAAAAGAACTGTATCTTCTTACTAAGAAATCTCAAAGTTTTTTAGGTAAATGCATCATAAACCCGACGTTTGTTTTTGCGAGACTCTATGCTTAATTTGTATTTTTCATCTCTAATTCCATATTATTTCTTTGGAATTTGTGCTTAATGTCCACATTCATGGAGAAATAATCATTTAACTTAGGGTTTGTGAATCCAAGAATTGATTCATGTGATTTCAAAGTGTTTTAGTGAATATTAACTGGGTATTTGTAATTAGTAGCTAAAAATTAATTTCGTGGGTCTAAATGAGTGGTACACCTTTTAGATTTATGTCTTATTTCAACTGAATAGATCGAGAGATCATTCTTTTGGATAAATCTGGGCGCTAATGGAGTTGCTGATAATCACCTTGAGAGATAGATGGTAAAATTTTTTATCATCTTTTTAGACTCATTAGGTTGGTTTTAAAACAAATGATTCTTAAGCTTTGTGTAGATCTAAGTTGTTGATAGCATGAGAACAGATCTCAGTGGTTTGACCTAGATCTAGAGTTACTGACATTAAGAGAGGCTTTAACTTACTTTAGTGAATCTGATAGTGCTAACATATCAGCAAACAACGTTATGAGTTTGTTGAGAAATCACATAATAATGACTTAGTGAAGCAATCCCTAAGGTGTTTTCTTGTATTAACAAACTTATCTTACAATTTGCCTTGAAAACATATACATGCTTAGCCCTAACCTTAGTATAACTTATGTTTTTATTATGTTTTGTTAAATTTTCTTTAGCTAGATAATGGATTAAAAGTGAGTACAATAGATGCCAACCATCCCTTGAAATACAACCTAATATTTTATATGCTATTTTTATTGGTGCACTTACCTAATATTGATAGTGGTGATCGAAGTTGAACAGAACTTATTAGCATCTTTTTATAAAAATTTGAAAATCAACTTTGTGTCCATTAGATTAACCTGCCCATATGATCAACCACTAACCATAAAAAGTTTAATCGAGTATTGGAATTAGTAATCTTAAATTAGGGATAGTTCATTGAATAATCAACTAAAGTTTAGGCACCATAAAAAAAGTATTAATGGGACCTAGATCTTTTCCATTTTTTCCCTTTAGAAAGGAGCTACATTTTCAAAATTTTGATGTCTAAGATAAGTGTCATAGGCGTTGAATTTGCCTATAGAGTTTGAAACCCTCCTTCTAAGCAGGAGGTGAGGATGGTGATACACCTAAGATTGACGCACACAGAAAGCTCAATTAATACTACGCTAGGAGATTATTCGGCGTGGCCACTCCGATGCTTAAATTAGTTGTGGGTTTGAGTCCAAATAGACATAGCACATAACCAATTCCCCAAAGTAATGAGGGGCTTAAGGATAATAGGAGTTTTTGAACATACCTCTAGGGAGCTTGATCGGTCCTTAATATAAAGTGGCTATAGTAGTCTCGACTAGGGGATATCCTTCACATGTGGTCATTTTCCCATTGAGCTACTAGCTAGCTTGATCCGTAGGGCACAATTGTTATACGTATATCTTGTCTATGCTAGCTCTGTAGCACGGATATATTGAGTACGGAGAGTGGCCGGGCGAGACACGGACTATCAAGGAGATACAATTGCTAGTTCATTGTGGGCCCCCTAACGAATCAAGGATTGCGACTAATACAATCGTGCCGATCTTGACCTTGTGAGAGGTCAAGTTCGAGGTTGTGGATGCATGTTGTTAAGGCGGATTGAGGTTACTAGGAAGTTCATCTCCATAATTGAGGTATAGCATACATTAGGGACTCTCGTGATGTGGGCCTTCTATTTGTCAAAACCGAGCCCTGGCCTATCGTTTATCAACAATAAGTTTCCACAAATGTATTTAGATAGGATTTCCTTAAAGTTAGACTATGAAGTTAAAAATAAATAAATAAAAACCTAGATTCTAAAATTATATATATATATATATATATATATATTAGAAAGCCTAAGTTTGCATTTTTTTGAGTCAATATATACTTTTAGACCTTTTTTTTATCATTTTACAACCTGACAAACATCTTTATAATAAAGAGCAACGAAGTTGTATTTCAACCCATTTGTAGTGATTTAGATGTATAATGAAAAAGTTCAAAAGTAAAGAAAACTTCAATCTTTTATTTTATCTTTTCCTATTAACATTAACAAAACACTATTGCTTCTCGAAATAGCTCTTCTTTACTCCTAAACCCACTTTCATAGCGATCTGATTAACGTTATGTGGATGTCATTTGATTGGTTGGATTTGATATGGCTGGTGGAATATTATTTCTAACTTACGCAAAGAAGCTTTATAATATCTTTTAAGATATACAGGCGTAGTTTAGTGTCCATTCATGTAATATTCACCAACTTTGCCTCTCTTTTTATGTAACTTGTAAGTGTGTAGTTTAATATGAAGGTCCATCAAGATAAGATTGATTGAGCTAGCATCAAGGTAATAATTGGTATGATAATTTAAATAATCCTTCTACGTTTTGAATGCCTTGTAGTAGTAAAGCTAATGATTGCCGACAGTATAACCAGTCCTAAATCCTAATATTTATTCTGGGAGGCATGGTTGTAGGCTTGTAGCCTTGGCTTTTGCTTTAAGGAAGAAAGAGCGAGGATTTTCTTAAATCCAAAAATTGCTGTAATTTAGATCCGATGTTAATCTGTTTGTTTATTCGTATTGTGGTCATTTTGAGATCATATTTACGATACAAATATGATATGGATAAGTTATTAATACAAATATGATATAGACAAAAATTCGATAATCCAAACAGATGTCGTCTATGTTTTTAAAATAGAACTGGTTATTCAATATTAATATAATATAATTGTTTTCTTATAAGTTTATTTTTCACGTTAAAACATCGTAACGCTAGCGCCCTACAATGTTGTGTAATAGGCTCCAATCATGCACATTCCACCGTTCCAAAAGTCAATTGGTTTCAAAATATTATCACGACTACGCTAACCAATAAAGGAAACTGGATCAGCTAACAATTACTCCTATCACATGGTCCATATCAAAAGCTGAAGATGCTTAATCCTTATTGTTAAGAAACCGATTATACTATAAGGTTAAAATTCAAAGGAGATTTCTTTTCAATTTTTTAATTCATAATTATGCAAATAAAAAATATAATAAAAATAACAGCAGTAAAAATACAAAGTGCAATTAATAAAGAGATATGAAGTGCTCACACATCACTCAAATGGCTTACATGCAGCACCAACGATTATCCAAACATCTTGTAGAGGGCATGCCATGGACATAGAGCAATTGGTTTGATTTGGCCTCAAAACTGAACCATACCAAATATCGTGATTCATTTTTATTCTTCTAAATTGATTCCTAATTATATAATCTAGTTTATATTTTTTAAATTTAAAATCGATAGGTTTAATCCAATTCGACATGTGGTTTGAACCATTTGGATTGGCCATAAATTGCTTTGGGAGGTTCACGCGAAGGTGAAATCATCATGCTGTAATTCAATGCCAAATGGCCTATGTCTGTGGACAACCTAATTTTTGTCATTTAGTTTTGTCTTCTTTAAGTACGCCTAGTGTAATGATTAATGTAGACACTATTTTCACTTAAAAGTGTAATATAATATTAAAGTTGAATCTATCACATTTTAATAAAATAAGGCATAAGAATTATAGGCCATAGAAAAATGTTTAAGTTGGATATAATATGTTTAAATCGCCCACAATGGGCTAATTTTTTTTTTTTAAATGGCGTAAACTTTAAGCTTTAAAGACATATTTTATGCATAAAATGTTAAGAAATAGGCTAATAGCATAATGGATTAGACACGCACGTGCATGGGCGAGGACTTAGGTTTAAGTCCACAGATAGGCATTAAATATTCCAGCTACACGTGTGACACTGGCAGCTTCCTATTGGTCCATGTCAGCCTTATGGTCATCTTCAATGGTGTGCAACACAAAACATGTGCTAATCATGTCGGAATGCCTATTTCGTGGTCATTTTTCGCTAGCTTTCCTTTGCCATTCCGTGGCCATGTTTTGGTTAGTTTATTCGTAAAAAGACATCAAATACAAAATGAAAGCAAAAATAAATAAATAAATAAAAATAAATAAATTATTTTTTTATAATATCTCTTAATTCATAATATAACACATATAAAAAAAAACAGTAAATAGAGTCAAAATGAAATTTTTTTTTTATTTTTTTAAAAGAAGTTATGAATTGAATGAAAATATAACTTTTCAACTTATCTTAAATTTTTAATTATATAAAAGAAATAAATATATATATATTTTTGTAAACTTTATAGTTATACCTCAGTTGGATTGAATTTTATAAATGTAGAATATAGAGTTAGAGGAGGGAGAAAAAGATAAAGAGAGTGTGAAAACAAAATTGAAATGCGATAAAAAAAAAATATCATCATAATAGTTGATAAGCTTGTAAAAATCAATCAACGAGGTTAAAGAAAAAAAAAAGATTCTACTATTTTTACGTATAGACTTGGTTAAAATAGTAAGATTCTGAAAAAAAAAAGAAAGAAAAGATTTCATGCATAAGTCAACTTGAAAGAACCTCTTAAAATCGTATGAGTAAATCGCGATTTTGACAGCTATAACTTCATGTACCAAATATAGCATTTACCCTATTTAATCAACGAAAACATATAATTCTTAGAAAATCAGTGAATGCTTCCTATAAATTTCGTAGATAGCCCATACAGAACCATAGAATACACTGCAAATTATTTTTCATGATGTATTATATTGTAACGAATTTATCATTTACTTTCCAAAACAACGTAATCTCAATATAGACGTATCATCATACCTTGATTTCTTGACTTAGAGTAGCACACACAAATGTGTAGTTTCAGTCTCTTCATATTGCAATCAAAAGTAATTTTACAAATTTAGTATTATACATGGTAAAGACATGATCATTATTTGAATTGGTCACCTTTTCTATCATTATTCTATTTGACCATTTATTGATTATCTTAAGGGATAAGGATTTTTTTTTACTTTTTTTTTTTTAACGAGAGATTTGAACTTGATTTACACCATTTGGAAAACCTATATTAATGTCACAAGCTTCAAAGCTATTGTCTATCATAGAGTAAATTTAAAAGAGCAATTGTCACATTTGGCACTTAAATTTTGTTTATATTACAATTAACTACCTTAAGTTTAAAAGTGTCAATTTAGTGTAAGATTATTTTGTAATTTAATGATTCAATAATTTCAAGAATTCAATCACAGAATATTTGAACTACATGATTTTCACATATGAAAGTGGATAAATCAACATACCTTCATCCATAGTAGAGATATTGTTTTGAATCCCAAAGAACAAGAGCATTTGATTTCCTTAAGAGATACATTATCGCTCCAATCCAACCTTATTTCATCAAAAAATGAATGATTTCTTTTCCTTTCTCTTAATTTTTTATGATGGATTTAAAGTGAAAGCAAGAGTGAAAAACTTAAACTTTATTGATTATGCTTGGATAGTATTATAATTGGATTGATTATTTTATTTTCTTATGGCACTAAGGACTTTTCTTTTCTTTTTTTTTTTAATGGAGATTTGAACTTGACCCATACCATTTTGAAAGCCTATATTAATGTCACTAGGTTCAAGGTTATTGGGTATCATAGATTAAATTTAAAAGAGTAATTGTCACATTTGGCACTTAAATTTTGTTTATAATTACAATTAACTACCTAAAGTTTAAAAGTGTCAATTTAGTGTAAGATTATTTTGTAATTTCATGATTCAATAATTTCAAGAATTCAATCATAGAATATTTGAACTACATGATTTTCACATATGAAAGTGGATAAATCAACATACCTTCATCATATAGAGATATTGTTTTGAATCCCAAAGAACAAGAGCACTTGATTTCCTTAAGAGACATATTATCGCTCCAATCCAACCTTATTTCACCAAGAAATGAATTATTTCTTTTCCTTTCCTTAATTTGTTATGATGGATTTAAAGTGAATGCAAGAGTGAAAACTTAAACTTTAATATTGACTCTTGTACATATATATATATATATAATATATAGGGCAAGAAGAGGGTCATTCCTCTTAATGAGACAACAGGGGACATCTTTCATCAAAACACTCATTATGAAAAGTTACAACTCTTCATATAAAACAATTTATATTAGGCCACAATTTCTTACATTCTCTCACTTGGCTCATATATGCTCCTTTAATAACTTGAAATAAACATAATATGCATGACAACATTATTCTAAATCTTCATTATATTGAATATACTTTATATCATATTATAGAATTAAAAATTAATTAGAGTCATGGTAGTTGTATGTCTTTATCTCGACATGGACCCTTCCATGTACTACATCATTGATTTCTAATTTCAGTCATGACTTAATGAAGAGATAAATAAAGGTCTTACTTTAATGTCTTTATAAAAGGTATTTCTTGTTAACATAATTTTATTTCAATCATTTATAAAATATAGAAAAAAAATTTGAAAAACATTATAATTGAGCTCAAGAGTGTCATATAAACAAATACAGTATTCTTTAATCAAGACGTCCTATAATGCCTATTCTTTCAACATGCCCTTTAAAAATATTAGGCCCAATCCTTTTATTAATGAATCTACAAACATTAATTTTTACAAATATGTTTGATCGATACCCTTTGTTTCTGAACTTCTTCTTTAACCGCCAAGTGTTCGACCTCCATGTGTTTTGCACCCTTTGAATACTTGTTGTTCTTTGATAACAGGACTGCTGTGAAGTTGTCACAGTAAATTTTCAATAGCTTACTAATAGTATCAACAACTTGAAGCTCTAAAATAAAATTATGTAGCCATAAGCCACGAATTGTGGCCTTAAATTAAGCCGCAAATTCTGCTTCCATAGTCGATGTAGCAATGAAAAACTACTTCGCACTATTCCATGAGATTGCCCCTCTAACTATAGGAATAGGTAACCAAATGTGGATTTTCTTATATCAACACGTCGAGCATAATCCGAATCTGAATAACTAACCACCTCTAATAAATCGGATCTTCTATAAGTAAGCATGTGGTCCTTTCATTCTTTGCATGTATCTCAAAACTTTCTTGGTAGCCCTCTAATGATCCAATCCTAGATTATTTTGATATATGCCAAACATCCCAACACTAAAACTAATGTTGCATCTAGTACAAGTTTGAAGATACATAAAACTCCTAACAACAAATGCATAAGGAATTATTGCCATTTGTTCTTGTTCCAAGTCATTCTTTGAATATTGCATACTATCAAATTTATCTCCTTTTTGAATTGGAGCTATACCCGTTGAACATTTTCCATTTTAAATCTTTCTACAACTTTATTGATATAAGCTTTTTGGGATAAGCATAACAATCCTTGTGATCTATCATGGAATATTTCAATTCCTATCACATATGTTGTCTCTCCTATATCTTTCATCTTAAAGCTCTTTGAAAGAAAATTCTTGGTTTCACATGATAAACCAACGTCATTAGTAGCAATCAGGATTTCATCAACATATAGGACTAAGAAAATAAACTTACTTCCACTAACCTTCATATATATATATATACCGATCAATGGTGTTTTCTTTAAAGCTAAAAGAAGTTATGGTATCATTGAACTTAAGATACCATTGCAAGAAGCTCATTTTAGTCCATATATTGACTTCTTAAGCTTACGTATCATATGTTAATTTCTTTTAATTGAGAAGCCTTTAAGTTGGTCTATATAAACTTCTTCTTCCAAATCTCCATTAAGAAAGGCGATCTTAACATCCATTGGTATAACTCTAAATTATAATGAGTAATTAAAGCCAAAATGATCTAAGTGAGTCTTTCTTTAAGACTAGTGAAAAGGTCTCCTTATAATTAGTACCATCCTTCTGAGTGAAACATTTGGCAACAAGTCTAGCTGTATGTCATTTAACATTGCTATTTGAGTCTTGCTTTCTCTTAAAGACCCATTTACAAACAACTCTTTTACATCCTTTCGACAATTTAATGAGTTCCTAGACTTGGTTTTGATCCATATATTTTAACTCATCTTTCATGGCATTTACCTACTTGATAGAATTATTACACTTTATGGCTTGTGAGAAAGAAACTGGATCATTGTCAATTCCTATGTCAAGTCCTGACTCTTATAGATAAACCACATAATCATTAGGAATACCTGGTTTTTTTTTTTCTCTTTGAGATCTTCTTAATGTTGTTTCCTGTGGTTCTTCTACTATAGGGGTATCGTTTATAACCTCATGATGTGTTGATCCGTTACTTGTTGTCCTTCACTTTGGCGAAGATCTACAACATTAGGATCAATTGCTCGAGGAGGTAAAAGTATAGGAACTTCTACCCTAACTTCTTTAATACACATATCACGTTGTTTTTTAGTCCCACTAATTTCTCCATTTTCAATGAACTTGACATTTCCAGTTTCAACAATTCTTATACTATAATTAAGAAAGTAAAACCTAAATCCTTTAGACTTTTCAGGATATCCTATAAAGAATCCATTAATTGTTCGAAAGTCCAATTTCTTTTTGTGTGAATTATAAATTCTTTCTTTTGTAGGACAACGTTACACATGTAAGTGTCTTAAACTAGGTTTCCTTCCACTCCACAGTTCAAAAGGAGTCTTTTTAATTACTTTACTAGGAACTCTATTTAACAGATATATTGCAGTTTTCCATGCATAAACCCACATGGATATAAGTAAAGATGAATTACTTAATATACTCCTAACAATGTCAAATAATGTATGATTGCACCTCTCTGCAACACCATTCTATTGTGATGTCCTTAGCATAGTGTATTGATCACACGTACCGTGCCTTTTAAGAAATTTGGCTAATGGACCAAGGCATTACCCCGATTCATCATACTTCCCATACTACTCACCACTTTTATTAGATCTAACAATTTTCACTTTTCTATCGAATTGTCTCTCAACTTCATTCATGTAAACCTCAATGGCATCCATAGATTGAGATTTTTCATGCAAAAGATAGACATAAGTATAATGTAAAAAATAATCAATAAATGAGATAAAATACTTTTCTCTACCAAAAGATAGAGCATCAAAAGGTCTGTATATATTTGTATATATAATGTCAAGAAGTTGCGTGCTACTTGTGGCTCCTTTCTTAGTGTGCTTGATTTGTTTTCCTTTAATACAATCAACACACATTCCAATATCTGTAAAGTCCATGGCAAGAAGAATTTCATTCTTTATTAATCCTTGCAATCTTTCTTTGGATTTGTGACCTAAATATTTATGCCATAAGTTAGCAAAGTTATTATTAACCAAACTACATCTAGTTCCAATGTTGTGATGTGAGTTCATTAAGGTAGCAAAATTATCATTAAGTTTAAACTTGTAAAGATCATCACATAAAATTTCTGAACCATACAATTTATTGTCCTCATACAAATTGAAAGATTCAAATCCAAATTTAAAAGAAAAGCATAATACACTAAGTTTTGACAAAGAAACCAAATTATGAGAAAATGTGGGAACATAAAGTGTTTAGAACAAATCTAAATGATGCCCAATCTTTAAAATCAAGTGGTAAGCCCCAATTCCTTCAATTGGAGCTTTGTTTCCATTCCACATGAACACAAAATTCTCATTTGGCTTTACAGTTTGGATCATAAGGAATCTCTGCATCGTATTTAAAATATGAGTTGTCAAGCCAGAATCAATCCACTAGGTACTAGAAGGAACTTGTGCAAGGTTTGATTCAAAACAAACAAAATCATAAAGCTTACCTTTCTTTTCGAATCAAGCCTTGCATTTCAAGCAATCTTTCTTCAAACATCAAACCCTTCTATAGAAATGGCACTTGATTTCCCTTTTGTGGATTTGTGCATCTTTAGAAGATTCATTATGGTTGTGTAAACCTTTCTCTTTGCTTTTTTCTAGCCATTTTCTTTAAACTCAATACAACTTCTTGATGACCTATAAAATGAACAGAATGAGCCTTTTGGTTCTTTAATCTTGTTTCCTCCTAAATTACTATACTAGTCAATTCATTGATATTTCACTTATCCGTTATAGTGTCATTATTCATTTAAAATGGCCCATATTGTTCAAGAGGCAAGGAGCTCAATACAAACTGTACCAAAAAGAACTCATCCACAGTCATTCGTAAAGTCCTTAATTTTTCCGCTATATTCATCATTTTAAGGACACGCTCATGCATAGTACGAGACTCATCAAACTTCATCTTGGTTAAAGTACCCATCAATATACTAGCAAGAGATTTGTTAACAATTTGAGAATGCTCTTCCACAAATTTAATGAATTCCTTAGCATTATCAGTTTAGGGAAGAGTAGCTTTAATGTTGTTTACTACTATTATTTTTATAAACATCAAGCTTAATTTATTCAATCTCTTCCAAAGTTTATGGAAATGCTTTTCCTCATCACTACTTTTATCAATAATAGTAGTGGGTTTCTCAATTTAAAAAGATAAGTCAAGATCTAAAACACCTAATGAAATTGGAGCTGCTCATACTAGTCAAAGAAATTTAATCCATCAAATATTAGAATAGATGAAGCATGAGAATGAAAGAAATAGGAACAAATACTGCAATAATTAAAAATATAATATGCATTAATGCTTTGAGTAATCATATAAATTTAGATTCAATCAACTCACGAAATAATATAATTATATTTATCAAAGTTCACCTTTGCGTGATACTAAAATATAAGCATTAATCACAACAAACAAGTATACATACAATTTGATATATTTACTATCTTTGGCTATACAAATAAATCAAACAAAATTTACTTATCATGAGCACTTGCATTATGTATTATAAGAACAAAAACCATTTTTTGGTGCTTTATAATATCTTATAATAACAATCTTTTCATCTACTAAGTTGTGTTCTCGCAACATGAATCCATAACAGTGAAATAGAAAAGCAATGTGAAGAGGGATTGAATCCACGACAGTGAAATAGAAAAGCAACATAAATCCAGTGAAATAGAAAAGCAACATGAATCCATGAATCCATTTCTCCATTTATAATTGTCTATTGTTAATAAATGGGAATTCAACTAGGAAAACCGCTTTCCAAACTTTTATTACCCTCAGTACAAAACGGTTTCAATTGCATGTGATTTCACATTTTCCCTTATAAAATGCATATGTATCCTTTCATTATTAATGTTAAGATTAGCCATTGTATTCGCTATCTATCAAGTCAAATTTGGATTTAACTGACAAAGACGTCTATTAATTTTCTTGACATAATTACTGGAAAATGTTTCAAACCAAGATTCTTCACTAATTTTCCAAATCATTCGGCATAAAATCATGAAAAAATGTCATCATCCATCAAATAACCTCACAGTATATGTTAATTAAGTATATAATAACAAATCCTTTCATTTTTCCATCTATGCAACAAACATAGTAAAGCCATTATAGTAAATTTTCTGGATAAACCATTCAATTATTTCACAAATGAAACTATTGGAAAATCATGAGTTCTTTAACCATGCTCTAATACGATATTTAAAATTATTTTGCAGAGATCAGAGATATTATTTTGAATCTTGAAGAATAAGATTATTACTGGATTTCCTCAAGAAACACCTTATTCCTTTGATTCAATCTTATTTCACCCAAAAAAGGAATGATTTCTCTTCCTTTTCCTTAATTTGTTATGGTAGATTTAAAGTAAAGACAATAGTGAAAAACTTAAATTTTAGCGTTGACTCTTGTACATATATATAAGGATAGGATGACGACCATATCTCTTCCCGAAACAATAAATGACGTCTTTCATCAAGACTCCCATTATGAAGAGTTACAACTCTTTATATAAAACATTGCATATTGGCTACAATTTCTTACATTTAGTATCCAAACTTTATCAACTTTTACAATTAATTACCTTAATTTTGCCAAAATTTACTTGACCCATTTTTACAATTAAGTACCTCATCAAGATATTATAAATAATCTTGAAAAATGTATAGATATTAACTTGACATATTTAAATTGAAGGTAAATAATTACAAAAATAATTTAAGTTCAAATACCAAATGCGACATTTACCTAATTTAAAAATTAACTTCGTCTAGCATAATCCAATATAACTTTAAGATTAATTATAAGCTAATCAAGATAATAATTAAATACTATTATTCTATTTAATAGTTATTATAAACATTCCCCTAAATCTCTTCTTTTAAAAACTCCATCGTTATCAAATTTCATATTAAATGATTATTCCCTTTCTCTGCGCTTTATAATTGAACTTGTGATGTTCCTTTTATTTTTTATTTACTTTAAATGTCCAAAATTTTTTTGTTATAAGTTTTTAGGGATTTTCTTTAAAGTTGAATATGATTTTCTAAAAGTTGGTATGAATACTCGTCATCCTATTCTTTAGCTAAACCTGATATGATTATATATCATTTACTTAATATATCTCATATTATGTTATAGTAATTCATTTGATATTTTTTTCCCTCCATGTCCTATAGTCGCACCTCATTATATTCTATTTATATGGAATTCAATCTCTCCTATCGTACTCAACCTAAATCTTTTATTACTTTTAATTTATATATCATTATTAGTAATCATAGTTTTAGCAAGATATAATTTTTTTATAATTTCAAATGTGCTTTCATATATATATATATATATATATATATATATTGCCATCACAAAAGAAGAGATTCAAACTTCTACTTGAAAGACTATGAGAAATACCACTAAACTATAAGATTATTGTCGATTTCATCTCTTTTGTTCAAATTAGTAAGTAACTTTCATTTTTATTTAAAGAATACAATTTTATTATTTAATCGCGTGGACATATGGATTATAGTTAATTTAGTAACCATCCACTACTCATTTATTTATTAAAGTATAATTGGTAGAATCCAACCATAGGTATATTTATATACCACCCATTTGAATACTTTGAACAAAAATAAACGCATTGACCAAACGTTTACATTCAAAGTCCTTATACTATAGATGTATCTAACAATATACCCATGTAGCACATGATTACTCCCTCTGAGTTCATCAAAATGTTGCAAAAGAATACTAAAGCGTCAAGAGTCAAGTTGCAACTTGCCATACTTACCATGTTTTTTATTTATTGTACCTAATACTTTTGAAATAAATCTATCATTTTATACTAAGATCCAACAATGAATCTTAAATCTTCCTTAAAAGTCATTTATACACACTTATCCCAAGTTTTCCCATAAATTGCCTTTTTACTAATTCAAAGAAAGTTGTTGAACATCACTCAAGCAATGAAATCATTGACAAGCATCTCACATCCTCGTTTATTACTCCAATATCACATGCACAGATGCACTTAATGTTCTACATTAACACCCCAAACAACGAATACACACTCCCAAAGGTAGTCCTTGTGGCAGCAACATTAAAGTTTTTTTTTTGCTTATTTAAGAATCAGTCAACTCCATTTTTCCGATTACAGCTTTTCTATTTTTTCTTTTTTTTTTTTTAAATCCAACATCAAATTTAGCAGGCTAAGAAGAGAAAAGCTCCAGTATATGATCGTCAACGTTTACCCAACCACAGCCCATTTCATTATCCATTTCCCTTTGACCATGTCTTTATGTTCTTCAAACATGGATTAAAATATATACACACACACACAACAAAACACAAATGAAAAAATAAATAAATAAAGCAACTGCTGTAAAGTGCGGCACTTCGAAAAAGCAAGAGGGATGAATTTTACATGCACTCACATACTCTTGGAATCATCACAGATTTTCACTTCACCTTAAATTCCATTCCTTTTCTAACATAGTATAATTATATCCGTTCTTGATAAATAGTTTGATTGAAACAAATAAAAATAAAAAATCCAACGACTCCAAAACCAACAAACCAAGCGCACCTGACAAAATTTAAGCACCATCTAATACTTTAACTCTCTTGTTTCTGTCATGTCTACGGCCAACCAAAACTACTACTATTTCAACTTTAATTCGAACCTACCGTCACTCATAACTCAGATTTGATATGGCGTATTAAACACAGGCAGATGAAACCTTCCTACTTAAGCCAGAAACCAAAACCTAAATAAAGACAGAAATAAGGTTTTCTCTTATTGCTGTTAGTTTAAACTAAATGGATTTATAACTAGCTAGTTGAAGTTGTTATACCTGACATGTATCTTGGGTTACTCTGGAAGTGAGTAATGAATACGGAGGCCCCAATCGGGCCAGCATGGAAGGAGAAAAAGAGGGGAGATTGGAATATGCTGAGGCGATAGGGGTAGCTGATGAGTGCTTCGAATTGAAAAGGACTAAAAGAAATTTTATTAATGGTGTTTTTCACACAACAAAAGTGTACAAGGGGAGTATTTATACAGTACAAGGGCAAAAAAATAAAAAAAGAAAAACATTTTATATTAGCTACATGTTTTTCCTATATTAGTCGATCAAAGAATCATCCTTGGTTATTTCCTAATTATTTGGTCAATTATTCTTAGAATTTGATTGATTTGTTTCCTTATCAGCCCCCTCAAGATGGAAGCGGAATAGAAATAAAGTTCAACTTGCTTCGAAAAGAGAGAAAATGAGCTTTTAGTAGTGGTTTGGTAAATTATCTGCAATTTGATGAGAGGATGACACAAAGTTTGTGACAAAATGACCTATTGCTACATTTTCTCTAACAATCTCTATATACATTGTTCTAGCGTGGAACAAAGGATTAACAAACATATAAAGACCACTAATATTATCGCAGAACAGCTAAGGAGGCTGCAATAAAGAAATACCAATGTCTCACAACAAGATTGTGAGCCAAGTTAATTAAGCAATTGTTGAGTCTATTGATTAATATTTGCTTCTGAACTTGATTATGCAACTATAGTTTGCTTCTTAGAACACAATGAGGCATTTTGCTCCCAGTAAAACACAACCAGTTGTACTTCTTCGAGTAAGAGGATACCTTACCCAATTAGAATCTGAGAAGGCATAAAGTGTAAACCATAATCTTGTGTGCCCTTTAGATTGAGAGGAATTTTCTTGACTGCCTTGAGATGAAATTCAGTTGGCACATTGAGATATTGACAGACTTTGTGTATAACATGGTAGATATCTAGTTGAGTGAAAGTGAGGTATTGAAGAGAACCAACAATGCTTCTATAGTATGTTGCGTCAGCTAAAGTATTATCTATAGCATGAGACTTGTCTTTAGGAATCATAGGAGCAGCTATGGGAGCACAATTAATCATTCCTATGTGTGTGAGAAGGTCCTTTATGTACTTCTATTGCAACAGAATAATTCCTCCGATGATATTTGAACTTCAATACCTAGAAAGAAGAGAAACAATCCTAGATCTTTCATTGCAAATTCTAAATTCAATTGATTAATCAATCAAGAAATGAATGAGATGTTGTTGCCTGTTACCAAGATATCATCTACCTAGATTAAAAGTAGTATTGCATAATGATAGACAAATAAAGATGAATTGATTTGCTACATCAGAAACTAAGATAAAGAAGAAATTGAGACAATCGATCAAACCAGGCTCGAGGGGCTTGTTTTAGCCATAAGGGATTTATGAAAAGGCATACATGATTCGATTTATGAACATTAACAAAGCTAGGTGGATGTTCCATATATACTATTTCCTTTAAACTTCCATGCAAGAGTGCATTATTGACTTCAAGTTGTTTGATGCACTAGTTCAGTGAAGTTGCTTCTTATTGTGGTATGGAATAACAAGATTGTAGTTTCTTCCAACTCAATGCTACAAATTTAAGTAAATGCTTAAGCAACAAGGAAAGCTTTTAATTTGTTTATTAAGCCACCTTCTCAATGCTTAATTTGGAAATCCCATTTTGATCCCCCTATATTCATATCTTGTGGTCTTGGAACTAGTTTCCAGGTTCTATTTGCATGAAGAGCACTAAGTTCTTCCTCCATTGCAACCAACCATCTGGAGTCTTTAAGTGCATGATGATAATTCTTTGGTTTTGCAAGTAGGTTGTTTTGAGTCAAGTATATTGATAATCTTGTAAATGTTTGGAAGGTTGTTTGTCTCGTTGTGGATAAACTTGAATTTTACCAGTATTATAGTTATTAACCTCTACATCGTTTACTATAGTGATTTCTTGAACATGGTTTAGGTCCATTGTAACATTTTACTCTTTTTCTTGTATTTCCTACAATTCTTCTTCATTGGTAAGTGCATCATTTTCAAGATTTGGAGCAGCTTTATCATGATTAAAGGTTTCATCAAGACCTACATCACAAAAAGCATTAGTGTTTAAGGTAGGAAATAGTTCATTTTGAAGTTAAGTTTAAGGTCAACATCAACTTTTGTATTGAACCATTCACCAAGATTTGGGAACTTAGTAAGTCCAATTACATTGAATTTATTATGAAGATTCTTGTTTGTAAGGAAACCTTCCTTCATAAAAAACAACATGTCTTAAAATATAAACTCTTTTTGTCTGTGGTTCATAGCATCTATATCCTTTTATGAATTGGACTGTAATCAATAAATACATATGGATATGTCTTCTTAACATAAACTTGTTTCCCTTGATGTTTTAAGATGGAAAGCATAAATAACCATAACACTTTGCAAGCTTTTACAATCCGGTTCCCTTTGATAGAGCTTCATATGGAGTTTTGTGATTGAGAATAGAGGAAGGCATTCCATTTATTAAATAAGTTGCTATAAAGATTACTTCAACCCATAGAAGAGATGGTAGATTAGCATGAAAAAGCATAGTTAACCCTATTTCAACAATATATTGATGGTTTCTTTCAGCTATACTATCTTGTTCAGCTATCCCAGGGCATGATATTTATAGTTAGATTCCACAATCATTGATGTATTTAAGAAAATCCAAAAAGTTAAACTCTCCACTTGCATCACATTGAAAAGTTTTAATCTTCTTGTTAAATTGGTTCTCTAATCTTTAGAATTTGAGAAAACAAGAATAAAAATATGACTTTTTCTTCAATGGATATAGCCAAGTAAATCTTGAAAATCATCTATAAAAATAATATAAATAAAAAAGCCTTGGTTTGATATATTATGGGTTGGTCTCCAGAGATCACAATGCACATATTGTAAGGGTAAATTAGAAATTTTATTATTTAAATTGAAGGGTTTGCAACTTTTTTCCTAATTGCCAACTGGTGCAAATGGATACTTAGGTTGCTAATTAGTGACATCAATGACTTTTCTTTCTTTCAGCAGAGATGTAATCCTTGCATTTAGATGTCCAAGGCATTGTTGCCATAAAGAAAATGAGTTGTTCCCTCTTATTGTAGACAAAGCTTCATGAAAATTGAATCATCCAAAGCATATAGTTGTTTTTGTTTATGTCCTTTCCCTATTGTTTTCTTATTGTGATCCTTAATAACAAAATCAAATGGAGTGAATTCAATAGTGCAAGAATCATCTAAAGTAATTTTGCTTACTTAAATTAAGTTTTTCTTCAACTTGGGAACAATAAGAACCTCTTTTAATTTAAAATTACGAATGCTTGTATCACCAACATGAGCAATAGCTAGTTTATCTCCATTTCCAACATAAATAACATCATTCTCTTTATATGGTCTTGGATTAGATAAAATACCTACATTATCGGTTAAACGTGTAGTTGCTCTGAGTCCATATAGAAAGAAGGATCATTACCATTCATGGTTAAAGTAGCAAGAGCTTGTGGTTATTCCTCTGATTGATAGGAGTCATCAAACCTATACCAACAATCAAGAGCAACATGATTCCTTTTGTCGTAAATTTGATAGATTGGTTTTTCATCTTTTTATGCATATTATCTTGCTCTTTTAGTTTCTTCCCACATGTAATTATTTCCCTTGCTATTGTATCGTCCAGTTAGAGTAAAGCCTCTACTCGTTAAGTTGAATTCTCCTCGATTTGCTTTATTATTTCTACCTCTTCTATGTTGGCTCAAGAATGCTAGATTATGTTCAAAATACCCTTTTTCTTCTTCCTTATGCATTATAAGGATCAATTCATATCTTTGAAGAGCCAGCACAAACTGATTAAATGTTAGGTAAGGTGGTTTAGTTATCATGGCCAACATAAAATTTTCATATCTTGGTCTTAACCCCCGAGCAATCTAAAAAACTTTATCAAGATCAGGCACTAGTTTTTTTATTGCTGCAAGACTATCACAGATTGGTTTGAATTCTTTTACATATTCCTTTAAGGATCTTGATCCCTTTTCAATAGTCATCAACATATTTTGAGAAGACCTTCCTTTTCAATCGTGGTTGGCAATAACTATTCTTCTGATGAACTGTAGATATCCTAGGCTGTGGCATCTACTACAACAAATGGCTGCACTTCATCTTTCATTGTTCTGAGTAACCATGAGATGAGGAGTCCATCATTTTTCAACCATATAGTATATTATGGGTTTTCTTCTCTATCTTCAAGCTCTGCCTTAGGTTTTTTTACCATCCTTTTCAAAATGATAAAGCACACCAAGGTTGCAGGTTAAATGAACTATTTGTGATCTCTATGTGAGATACTTGTTTGAACCTAGTTTAATTGATATCAAATCGATGCATTGATGAAAAGATTGGATTGAGAGTATGGGTTCTTCCATTGTTATTGAGTAAAACAAAATAATTGTATCATTTTAGGCTTGCAAGTTTTTCACAGCTCTGATACCATGAAAAGGACTCGAGGAAATTTTATTATTGGTGTTTTTCATATAAGAAAAGTTTATAAAACAAGAAGTATTTATATCCTACAAAGGCAAAAAAAAAAAAAACTATATCACCTACATATTTTTCCTATATTAGTTGGTCAAAGAATCCTCCTTAATTATTTCCTAATTAGTTAGTCAATGATTCTTAGAATTCGATTGATTTTCTTCCTTATCTTTAATTTAGCGTGAGGGAGGCTCAATAATTAGGTGTTGGCATGAGTGGTTGTTACCTGTGTGTGTTTGCGTAATGTGGTGGTGTTGTGTATTGTGTTGGTTAGTTTCTTTGAAGAAGATAACACTAACGAAATGGTGAAGAGTAATGAGATTTGGAAATACGAAGAAGCATGGCAAAGAAAGTAACTAATAGGTGAATCATGAGGTGTTGTTTGTTGTGATTAGCTAATGGAATTGGTAGCAAGGTAAGTTAATGGAGCGACTTGGTCTAGTAAAAACTAAAAAGCAGAGCAAAGAAGAAGGTAGAGGGCTATCTAAAAAACTAAAGAGAGTGAGCACAACAATGAACAAGCTATGTTGGTGTGTAACTGTTTCTGATGTAGGGTGTGAGATGGGTGATATTAGGTGGCTCACAATGATGAGGATGTTGGGCTAGGTTATGGTTATCACTGGAGGAGTCGTTTATGGTTAAGTGGTGGAAAAAGCCACGGTTGACACAAAACACATAAAAGACAAGAAGGGTTTAGATGCAGTAGACAATTTAGATGAATGAAGAAAAGAAATAGCATTAATTTTGAGTCCTAGAGCCTTACTTTGAGATATTACTTTTTAGATTATTAATTTAAATGACATGACAAAGGAAGTGACATGGCTCCTTGCTCATTACATTACTAAGTTGTGGAGTTTTTGGAAATCTATCATTATATTGGGCATCAAGATGGTGAGAAGGATTGGTTTGGTTTGATTTTTACTAAAAATTAAAGCAAACCATAATTTAATATTTGGTTTTTTTCATATCAAATAACAATTTAGTTGGGAAAAAAATTAATATTATATTAAAAATTATGAAAATACTATTAGAATGAAATAATTCAAATAGCAACTTAGGAAATAATTATCTCGTCTCTTTAAAAGACATGGATATAATTACAGTAATATTGTCATAGAAGAGACGAGCTTGTTGCCGTCCATGTAAAATTTTTCACTCCCTCCGCATTTCTTTTATTTCCCCATGCACTGCTCTATTATTTTCAAATCATCAAGTCCCTCTCTTTCTTTTTTTCCTTATCCAATGGTCTTGCCTATTTTTGAATGAATTTGACCCCTAGTCTCTTTTTTTTTTTTACATTCCCCATTGCTTCTTTGTTTCCATAAGTCTAGTCCCCATCTCCCCCTCTCTCCCTTCTATTTTTCATCTTACCTTTCTATTTTTTTTTTCATTTTTAAAAAATTTACTAGACTTCGTTTTTTCAAGAGATGAGGTTGGTATAATTATTATACCTCGTTTCTTGAATAGACGAGTTTATTAGAGGATAAACTTTTTGTATTCAAGTTGCTAAAACTGAGATTATTTTCATCCAACAGTATTTCTGTAATTATTTCTCAAAATTATTATTATTATTATTATTTTTTCCTTTTCTAATTTATTTCGAATTAGAAAAATTTCAAACCATTAAATAATGGTTTGGTTTAGATTAAGAAATAAATTACAAAAACTTTGTTATAATATTTCATATTTGTGTAGATATTCAAATATTTAAAGTACTTTACAAAGTTCAAATTGTAAATCATAAAAAAAAAAAAATATAAATCCATTAGATTTATAACTCATAGTCATCCATAAAATCATTTAATCAGCAAGTAGTTTCACCAACAAAGTATATTCACTAACTCATACATAGTAAGCAATAATCTATAATCCTCCAAAACCATCAATCATCTATCAACAAATTTAGCTAAAAAAGAAAAACAATTCAACTAGCAAAATTTATCTATAATGAAAGTGAACCACATAATACAATAAAGTTCATACTCTGCATAGTTGAAACATTATAAAAAAAACAACAACAATTCACCAATGAAAATATATATTTTGAACCTAAAAAACAATTACATTAAAAAAGTTAATATTAACCAATATTTATCAAATAATAAATATTATAATGAAACCATAAGAATACATCTAATGAATCATCATAAGAAAATTTATAATTACAAGTAAAATATTACTACATTTTTCTAAAACTGTTTGATTAGTTTTACAGATTTTTTTTTTAGTTTACCTATCCAAACCAATCATAAATTTATGAATTGATTCGATCGAGAATTTTCTAAACGATTTACTAATTGGTTCGATTTGGTTAGTTTTTTACCCATCTCGAAATATCAAGTAAAGTAAAGAAAATAAATAAATATTTTTCGTATTTATCCTTAAGGGTAATAGGTAACTTGTCATACAGGGTATCCATCTGGATCCTACTTGATTGGATAGGTTTCGAGTGGGTATTAAGAGTCGATGTTGGGTTCTAAGTATAAAATTTTTAGAATACTCCCACAAGGTAGGGTATTGTATAAGCTTTCCATACCCTATACTCACCTTGTAGTTTGTACTCTACTAAATATATGGTACAGGTTCCTTGATGTCCTGTACCCACCCCCATAAAAATTGGATAAGTAATGGTATTATTTAATACTGCAATTTTTTTTTTACCATAAATATTTTTTAAGGCAGTGATACATCCTTGTTGTCTTAACATTTAGTTTTCAATAATATTACATTCCTTTAATTACCCTTAATTGCTTAACCTTAAAATATTTTAAGTATTATCTATGATAATAAACGAATACAATATTTTAATGCATTTTTGGTATATATCTTCATTCTTTTATAGTTTTTGTTATTTTCCCTTTTATTTTCCCTTTAATTAAAGAAAGTTACATGTTTCAACTTTCACACATAAATAAATTCTCCATATTATAGAATTTGTTGTATTATGAAATTATTTTCAAATTACTTTCCACTAGTTGTTTATTATAAATATATAAAAATAAGGTAATTTCACATATTACATAAAATTCTATATATCATTATAAACTTGAAACTTAAGAGAGGAAAGAAAAAAAAAATTACAGGTTCTTTAGTGTAGTTTGTACCTTATATGTTTTATAAGGTACAAATCGAGGTGAATATAAGATGCTATCGAGTAAGTTTCGAGTAGAAGAATTAATACTCAATACCTTAAAAGGTAGGGAACGAGTAAGGCTTTATATCCTACCCACCCGTTCCTACTCACCTCTGCTTAACTTGCATGAGAATGGAAAATGGGAAGAATCAAGAATGCTAGTTAGCTTTATTATTTGAAAAGTCAAAGAATTTAATTATTGGGAAAGCTTGCTTAGGTTATGAAAAGATAAAATAAAATGTACTCTTTTCTCTAGTCTTAGATGGAAAATGAAAAAAAAAAAAAAAAAGGAAGAGATATGAAGCTTCATTTTGATATTTTGTTTATTTTTTAAATATATTTGACCTTAGTAAAATTGATTGTTTTAAGGTAATGTTATAGAGTATTTTTATGGAATAGGGCTTTTGATAAATTTATGGCTTAAGATTATTTTATTAATATTTAATTGAAGTTTCATTACTTTTGACTTCATGTAATTCATTTTTAAAGCCTCAAATATTTTTTTTAATGTAGTTATTAGGGTTTTTAATATGTTGATAACTTTTCATATATTTGATTAAGCATTTGAGTATTCATATTTTTCTTTATTTACTTTTACTAGAAGATGAGTTTTATTCACTAGAAAGAATTATATCAATCACAATGATCGAAACAAGAAACTGACAAATGAAGACTTGGTGGTACAATTAGACAATCGTATAAAAGGGTACATATCTTCAATGGTCAAAGTGTCCTACATAGGGGATATAAATTCTCTCAAGAGAATAAAACTCAACTAATTTGTGAGTACACTGGATCCCATAAAAGGGTAATGAAATCCCATATAATGGATGAAAGCAAAGTAAAAACATAAACGACAAATCCATAAAAAATTGTTTATTCTAGAAGCTACTTACAATATAATATTCGCTTGATCTCTAGGCTTTTCAAACCATCTAAATATCAATGATGATAAAAAATAGAATATAATCTAGAATGATGTTAGAGGTAGTATATTTGCTTTTCAAATCAATAGTGATGAATCTGTGGATTTACTATGGTGAACAATAGAAAGAGTTTAGAAGAGAGGGACGGTCACGTGACCGCCCATTTTACACTAGGGTTTATGAGAGAGAGAGTATTTAACTTATGTATATTATCGTTTGTGCACCATGATAAATTTCAAGTATATTTTATGGTCTTTAACTTATTTGATTTTATATTCACTTATTAATTAAGTATATAAATCATAAAAAATATTGAATGTCTAGAATACATTAGTTATTCTTGAATATAAAGATCATAAACATATCTTGAGTATTTTTCTCACAATTTCCTTAAAATATTTACTAAATCTATCAAATCTCATATGACAATACAAAAAAGGAATAAAGTAGTCTTGTAAGAGGTATTTACCAAATTAGGCATTAGCAAGTATTGTCCATTGTGATGTTTTATTCAAGAGTGCATAGTCTTTGTATAACCCTATCACTTTGTTTAACTCAAGCTAGTCGTACTTGTCATAGATTCTCCTATTTATTACCTATAGAGCTTACCTTTTCCTGCATGGGGTCCAAGTGCCTAACTATCATATCAATTCCAAAGCTGTGATCGGTCTTGGAACCCAGTCCAAGAGTGTCACTTGTTGGATCAAGCAACTAAGTAGCGACCAATAAATAAATAATTAGTTGAGTTTAAGTATTAGTTTAGTTTTTAAGTTTTATCTTAACAACCAATATGCAATTATTGTCTACCTATACACAAATATTTGTTGTCAAACATTTAGATATACAACATAGTTTAATCATATATTTCATAACCACATTACCATATTAGTACTTCGATAATTTGTTATTATCATTCATTCTTTTTTTTTTTTCCATTTTTGGTCCAATAGTAACTTGATTAGGTTTCATAGGGTTATGAATCCTCTTATTAGTATCAATCAAGTTTTAGGCACTAAGTTCTATTGGGTATGGATAAGTGTTTGTATTATATTTTAAGTTATTAATTTTTATAATAGTCAAGTTACCTATTTTGCTATTTGGGTTAATGTTGGTTTTTGGGTTTAAGTTTAACCAATCTTTGATGTAATATATATATATATATATATATATAGGTTTTAGATCCTAGACTTCCTAAAGTAGATTCTCATAATCCACTAATAAAGCCAAAATCTTATTTTAGTTTTTAAATTCGTGTTTACCATAATCCAATTGTAGCATGTCCAACCATATGTCCCGTAATTAATTAACCTATTAAAATAACCGTATCCATATTAACATAGAGATAAAATTGATCAACAAGCTAGAAAATTTGCGTGAATATTCCATTTGTATCATATTGAATTATCAATATTCAGTTAAACGTAATTCCTAGCACTTAAGCTAGCGTACATTCGACTGAAAAAAAAAAAAAAAAAGAAAAGAAAAAATGCTAGCAAACATGTTATATTTCTGTTTTATGTACACATTTATTCCATCATAGGCATTTAACCAAATTATGGACATGTCATTGTATTTTAACATGACCATGTTATTTAACCAAATTATATTTCCAATATATAGAAAAAATTAACTTTTATACGAGAAGAATAAATTCACACCAACTACATGCATAATCACATATTATGTTATTAAATTTGTTCTAGCCTTAAAAGTAAACACAAAATTTACATTTACATTCAAAACCTAGATTCTCGTTTTACTAGTCATCTAGCTTATATCATGTTAAACGATAAACATATATAATCACTTATCCTAACCATCTTCTAACATCACCATAACCAATTTGACATTTCCGTTATATTAGAAACATATCAAAAATTTCCAAACATTTAATTAACAAATTTGATACAATCAAACCACTTATTTAGTCCAATTTTTCTAATCTTGCCAAAAATCCTTCCAAAACCTACCCAACAAAACTTATATTAGCTTGTAGCACCTGGAAGTCCTTTAATCATATTTATATATTCAAATCCAAACATTACCACCGGTTCATTAATTACAATTAGCCCCAACCATCAAAATTTGCTATTTTGAACGCTTACACTACAAAATTCAACTAGTTATAACTCTTAAGCATTTATAATCACTTTTAAATATAATAGGTCATTCATTCCATTCTTTAACACCTAGAACACATAATAACAACAAAAATTATAGATATCAAGTAGAATTTTCTAAATAGCCCCATATTAATTTTCATCAATTCTAGCTATAGAAACCACAATAAACTCTACCCAACTCTATTCTATACCAAATCATCTCTATTCATCGATTTCACTTGTAAATCATTATCTAATCTCATAAACTAAGTTCTTAGATGACAAATCAATATCAAACAACACAAACTTGTATTCAAAATATACATTCATGCCACTTCCTAGTCTAATGGCCATACAAATGTGAACAATACAACTTGTAATCCACTTTTGTTAGCTTCTATATACTAAACTAAGTTTAAAACCTTACCCAAGTTGTAGCAATCACTTTGAAACAAATTCTCTTGTTGCATGCCATTTATAAGGAGCCCAAAGCTTCTTCTTCTTTTTTCTATCTTTTCTTTCTTTTATTTTTTTTTTTCAAAGCCACAAGCTTAAACTAGTATCCACAAGTAATGTGCTTACCAATAAGGCTTAAGGAATACTAAGCTAAGCTAAAACTCAAGTTTAGTATAGTTTCTTATCTTGATATTGGATAATCTAAATTTGAAACCTAATAAACTCCTTGAAGCTTCATGGTTCCTTCATTTCTTAATGAGAAAAGAGATTAAAGTGTTAATTACACTTTAACTATACAATCAGGAGCTTAATTTTCCATTAAGGTTTAATAGAAGCTTACCTTGGAATGATCATTAGTGAGGGTTTAGAGAGTGTTTAGGTGAAAAAAAAAGGAAAAAAAGAGATAGAGAGCCACTTATTGGTCCTAAAGAATAAGTAACTAAAAAGGGTGTTGAATTGATTACTTTGACAAATTTTTGTAAAGTATAAATTCTAACCTAAATTCTAAAATACAGTTGCAAATAGATTGTAATTTTAATTCCCTCTTGATTCCTTATTATCTATCGTTTGAGTTTAAACTAGTTGTTTTATCAATTCGATTAGATATTTAAATCAAATTAAGCAACTGTTAAATTAATTTAATTAATCTTCACAGCTTAGATAGTTAAGGAAAACAATATAATAAATTATGATAAAGAAACAAAAAGTGATAGAGAGAAGAATTTGCTTAGGTATGTATAGTGGTTTCACCTTGTATGTCAGTCTCCTCTTCTAGCTCCACGATGAGGTCTTTACCACTTATTTCACTATATCAAAAACTTGAAGAGGCTATGAAGCGTTTTATGCACCCACACAATGAAATTAACTCGCATTCCCTTGCCTCCTTAACTTCTACCCAAGCTAATATAGTTCTATAGATAGCCTTAGCTACTCTCACTTACTCAACACTAATACAAGTATTGAAAGCCTTGGAGTGGAGATTCAATATTTTCACACTTTTTGCTTATTATTTCTTTTTCTCTTGATTGTTATATTTGCTTTGGAGTTGAGATTTAATATATAGAAATTCAACCAACGAAAACAAAAAGCTAAGTTTTCTTCTAAGGAGCTTTTGAAAGCGCTTCTAGTAGCTCTTTGTGCTCTTTCATGAAGTGAGATTTTCTAGATCTACTTAGAACAATATTTTCACACTTTGTGCTCAATTTTTCTTTTCTCTTAATTGTTGTATTTTCCTTTAAGTCGGGATCCAGTATATACAACTTCAAGCAATGGCCACCTTTCCATAAATATGGATAAAAAAACAAGTTATAGCCATTGTGATTGATCCTTCTTCAATTCTCCAGCTATGCAAATTTGAATTGCTTCCTTATTAGTTGAAAATATCCATTGGAGAAGTCTTCTAGAAAGTCTCTAGGTCATGCTATTGAATTCAACTTGTTTCCATGAGATATTAATCAAGATGCGTATTGTATCTTCTTGAAATTTATTGTTTTTCTTGAAGATATTCTTCCATATATATTGAGTTCACTTTGATTGCCACGAACTTTTTCATTGAATGAGCTTCCCCATGCTTTCATTTCAATTCTAAAGCATATTTAATAATATTTCAAGCATCTCTATAGTAATTACAACCAGAAAATATGTAAAAAACAACAAAAATTCATGCTCTGACTTTAATAAAACTATAATCTTAATGTTATGAAAATTATAAAAAATCCCCTTTATATGTTTGTCCAATGTATAGTGTGGAACAATTGGATATGTTTCTCTAATATATACAACTTGTGGAGCTTGGTCTTAGAAATTATCTATTGTGTTATAGAAGGAAAGTTTTACAAGAATATCACTTTTGTTCTCCTTTTCTCATATGTAAGTCTCTGTTTGGATTATTGGAATTTTATTTGTATCATATTTATATTTGATTTACATCTGTAAATTATTTGTATCATATTTTTATCATATATGTTTGGTCTATTTATGAGTAGAACCGTTAGTTTTTCCATTGGTATTTATTTCTTGATATATATATGTTTGAAAATGACAAAAATATAATTCCAAAATAATCAAAATATGATGAAATAAATAGACCCGATATCTATAATAAAAAATTATGTAAATAAAACATTATAATAAAATATTTAATCCCCTTTTGTTATCATCAAAATATTGCAAAGATCTTAACAATGCTATTTTTACTAGATTGTGCCAAGTAACACAACCTCAAAGATCTAATATACATACATGTGTCAATTTGATTAATTTTGGCATTTTAGTGATTTTTCTTATAAAATTATCATCTTAAAACATTTTTAAACTTTAATTTATCTTATTTAAGTATTTTTGAAATATTTTTTAAGTTTTTGAAATTTTATGTTCTTAGTTAAGTGCGAAATTAGAACTTATGAAAAATTTAATCGTTTGAGCCCAATTAGATTTGAATTAACTTAGAACTATTTCATATGACTTTATTTTCTTATGATGGATGTCTAAATCATCTCAACTAGAAAATATACTGCCTCATTGCTCTCATTTAGAGCTAGGCATATGGACCGACTGCTCTCATTTAGAGCTAAGCATATGGACCGATCCGTTTACTGGCTTAAAAAAACAAAAAGGCTACAGCCAATTTTTTTGACCCTTTTAAAAGCAGGCTAAATTAGCCTGTCCCGTTTAACTTGTGGGCTAAACCATAGTAAGGATAAAAAATAAAAAAAGGAAAAAAAAGTAGGCATTAAAGCAAGCATGGTTACATAGATTTTCCATAAAATGCATTGGATTTCATTTTGCATCCACAAAATGTTGTTGTATCATCTAAAAACTTAATTTATTTATAATAGGAGTTAGGTGCCACTATGAAAGGCAATAATGAACTGTACATGAAAAAGTAAAAAAAAAAAAAAAAAGGACCACTAATCTAATAAAAGCATTACAAGTACTGCCTCCAATGAAACTAACAAAAAATGGCTAAAGAACCATAGAGGAATAGAGGGACGTAACACGCAAAGGAACCTAGTTCCAGTCCTTATACAACACATAAACATGATAAAACAAATCAATTTCAACAGAATCTTAATAAATTATTAGATACACAATTTTTTCTATATCATAAAATGAATGAGCTACTACTACTACACACCTTATTTTTATCTTAGCCATTGTTGAAGTATCTATATATAAATAAAATAATAAAATAAATTATTGATATATATATATATATATAACCTTAAATATATAAATATTATAATTTTTTTCACACAAATTAGCATAAAAATAAAAATTAAAAATTAAAAATGAATTTATTTTGGCCCATGAGCTAACTCGTTTAGCCCACGAGTTAGGTTTAGGCTAAGAAGTTCTAGCCTATTTAAAAGTGGGCTAAATTAGCCTGGATTGCTTAACCCATGAGCCGGCTTAGCCTGTATGCCCACCTTTACTCTTGCTTGACGATACAACATAGTTCTTGAATATAGAATGATACTTGATATCTTATTACCAATATAAGATCACAACATCTCACCATTATGTTATTGAATTTTCAATTTTCATTATAATATTTGTTATGCTATCTATTAAAATGTCATTCTAGAAGGGTAGAAAAATGATCATAATACTAATCATAAGTCAAAGAAGTTAATTAAAAAGGTTTAAAGTTAATTCAAGTCCAATTATGGCAAAAACGACCTAATTTTTTTTTTAAAATTGTAATTTGCCCCTAGATTAAGAATTGAGCTTCACAAAGACTTCTAAACACATTAGAATATCTAAAATGAAAATTATTAAGTGTTTAAATTAGTTTTTAAGATTTAAATTAGCATAATACATAAAATAACTTGAAACTAGTCATTTAAACACATATGACAAAAATGAACATGTAAGATTGTCCTAAGTGGCATGATCTAGAGAAAAATGAAACTTTAACCCTCCCCTTTCCATAAAAACTCATGTAGCCCCAACCCCATTTTCTCTCTATTATCTTCTTTTCTTTCTTCATTTCTTCTACATTAAAACTTTCGTAGAATAAAGTCATCCAAGATAAAATGCCCCATCTCAAGTACTTCTAAACCATGGTTAATCTAGTATAATGTAATATTGAGCTAGGAATAATGTTTCTTCATCTTTTTCTCTAAGAAATGAAGAAGAAATAGCTTCTCAAGTGGATGTTTGAACTCTCCCCACCCCCCACCCCACCATAACCCCCTAAAAAAAAAAAAGAGAAATCTAACATTAGGTTAAGTAACGAGTGGTTAAGTTTAAGTATGCTTTTAGTTTCATAATGGCATCTAGTGACTTGGATAATGCGTGTTTAGGCTCAATGTCAAGGTCAAAACTTCTTGAGGGTCTTAGGAAGTTGTGACCAAATTTGAAGGGTTTTAAATGATTCTTTAACTAAAGTAAGAGTTGAAACAAGATTATACAATATGATAAGTTGTGATGTATATTTTGAATATGATTTTGTATGTGTGATGTTAATGTTGTCAAGTGATTTGTATTTTTTGAATATGATTTGTATGGTTTGATGTTAATAAATGTTGTCCAAGATATTGGTTTATGGGGTTACATAATGATTTCTAAGTAAAATTGATGACTAGAGTAAATTTGGATTGATGTGTTGTGATGGAATTTGTGGTGAAGTGAAGCTTGTATGTTTGGGAGCATGACTTGAATTTGTAGTGTGAATGTATATTTTGAATATGAGTTTGTGTAGTTTGATGTTAAAATGTTGTCCAAGATATTGCTTTAGGGAGTTACATAATGATTTCAAAGTGAATTTATGATTAAAAAAAATGGTATTGGTGGTTTCTACGGCTTAACATTGATAAATTCGGATATTAGACTATTTTGGAAATTCTAACAAGAAGGTGTATTTGATTGGTTATTATGTGATTTGGGTGTTAAAAAATGGAATTTAATGACCTATTATGCTTAAGAGTGATTAGGGTTAATTAATAGTACTAATTAATAAAATATGTGGCATAAACATGTTGTAACCTTATTATGATGTTTGGGCTTATTTGTAATTGGTGTACATAGTATGTTTATGGTTGTTGAGCTAAAATGGTGTGTAGATGTGATTTTGGGACTTGGAGGTATTACAAATTAATAAAGGTATATTGAATAGAGAAGGGTTAATTACAAAAACCTTGCTTGTGTTTTGATCAATTTGCAAACACATGACCCATGTTAATTATTTTTACAAATAGATGACCTAAGTTTCATACAAAAGTATCAATATTATTTAGTAATTTTATAAAAACATGTGTTAACATTTTATTGGCTATAAAAATTAATTTTACATTTTTTTCATTTTTATCATTAAAAATTAATTTTTAATATTTTATTTAGTAATATTTTTTATTAAATTAATTTTTTTAGACCGATAAGACTTTATTACATTTCCCTCTAATAGTAATTAATCATATTGAAACTTTTACTTAAAACTTAAGTCACATATTTGTTAAAAAAAATTAACACAGATCATGTGTTTGTAAATTAACAAAAACAAAGGTAATGTTTTTATATTTAACCCAATAGAAAATTATATGGTCTCGCTAAATTTTTTAACGAGAGTGGTCCTATTAGTTATTTAAGGGTTTAGATTCATACTCAATTGTGATCGTACCATTAAAATACTTTATGTATTGCTTACTATATATATTTTAATAGTGAGATAATTGACTGGATGGTCTTATCGATGGAACCATAGAAGTTTTTATAATAATATATTTGGAAGGATTTTTCACTTAATTAAAAGAATTGTAATAAATAAGTGATTTCTACTATTTGAATTTGTTATTTATGTATTTTGGAATTTTTGACATGTCTATAAGGTTACAAAAATGCCAAATTGGTTATGGTTATGTTAAAAAATGGTTAAGACAAGTGTTAATGAATGTTTATCAATTTAAGTATAATATGAGTTAAATGAATATTAAAGTGAGAACCTTGGTTATAAATGCAAATGTGGATTTGGTAAATAAGTTATATAGCTTTCGGCAAAAAAAAAAAAAAAAAAAAAAAAAAGGCTTTATGGTTGGAACGAATACTTTTTATGGAGTAATTATGTTTTCTTAGTGTAATGACTTTGATATTAAATTTGTTTTAGGTTTTGGAGGAGTTTAAGAAACATGTATGTTATTGATGCTAAGGATTATATGAAAAACTACCTTTACCTTGCCATTTATAAACCAAAATAAGTTAAATATATTAACTTGAGAAAATTTCCAAATTTAGTTAAAGTATAAATATCT
This sequence comes from Combretum micranthum, assembly GCA_024138025.1. Taxonomy (NCBI): domain Eukaryota; kingdom Viridiplantae; phylum Streptophyta; class Magnoliopsida; order Myrtales; family Combretaceae; genus Combretum; species Combretum micranthum. Next base: position 520,490 of record JAMXBD010000147.1, on the reverse strand, counting down.
TACTAAATTGTGGAAATTGATGTTATTTTGACTATTTAAAATGTTAACGACATTATATGTCATTGTGCCATGTAATTGATGTGAATTTACTTTTCTTGTATGAAAGTTAATTTTGCTAAATAGATGGAAATTTAAATTAATTATGTCACATGGTTGATATGAAAAATAGAATAACGTGTATGCGACAAAAATATGGCTAAATGCTTACGATAAAATCAATATGGACATAATCCACATATATGACATGTTAAATGGCTTATGTGCTAGATATCATGCTTAACATAATATTGGTAATTCAATGTGATATAAATGGAATATACTTAACTTAATATTGATAATTCCATATGATATAAATGGAATACCTTTGCTAATTTTTCAACTTGTTGATCAATTATATAATCTCTATATTAATATCAATATAGCATACTAATGAGTTAATTAATTATAGGACGCATGGCTAATTATGTTATAATTAAATTATGGTAAATGTGAGCTTAATAACTAAAATAGAGCATTAAGGATTTTAGTTTGATTACTGCACTATGAGAAGTTAGTCTTGAAAATCTAAGAACCAAAACCCACAAAAATATGACTATTGAGAATTTCTTTAACTTGAACCTCAAAACTGAACCTAACCTAGATAATGAATTAGATAACTCAACTATGTCTCTCTTTATGGTGTAGTTTGAGGAAGGATTTATCAAAAAGACAAAAAATCGATACCTCAAATTTGACCCCTTCAAAGAAACAGGGAGCTTTTGAAAACTTGTACAGATGCTAGACTGTTATCAAGCATAAGGTCTCAAAGAGAGTGTGTTTGACTTAGGTTTTAAATAGCACTACTCCTTAAGATGATTGTTGCTTCTAAACAAATGACAGTTGTCATTCTTTAAGATAGTCAACACTCTTAACTAACATGTAGGAATATCGCAACTGTTGAAATTTTTAAGTTTTCTAGATGAAGGGTTGCCAAAACTCTTAGATTCTCTAATATAGGATATCAAAGGTTTTGGGAGTTCACAAAGGACAATTAAAGTTCCTAATGATTCAACCAAGGATAACTACGTCTCAAAGATATTTAAGGTTTTTGAAGATTTGTCTTAAGATAAAAGAAGCTCCTATACATGGTGAAAGATGACTAAAGTTCCTAAGCTTTTGATCAAACTTGTGAAATTTCATAGTTTCTAAAGGATGACCTAAGATCCTAAAACACAAGGATAACTATGGTTGCTAACCATTCATAGGATAATTGAACCTTTTAATTTTGTAGGATAATTGATGGTCGTATAGATTTAGAGGACAACCAAAAGTTCTTAAGCTTAAGTAAAAGGAGTATTAAGGTACTTCAAATCTTGAAGGATAACTAAAACTCTTAATTTTTATAGGATAACTAAAGTTTCTACATATTTAGAGGATAGTCATAGTTCTTGAGTTTTTCCAAACAAAAGAGTACCAGGTTCTTAAATTTTAGAAGAACTTCATAAGATGATTAAAGCTCCCGAACATTTCATAATACCACTAGAAGCTCATGAAGACTCCATAAGATAACTACAATCTTGAGAATTTTATAAGGTAACTAAATCTCTTGGAAGACTTCATAAGACAACTAAAAAGGTTCTAAAGACTTCATAAGATAGCAAAAAAGGTCTTAAAAACTCCATAGTCCATAAGATAACTAAAGTTTTTTTGGTTTTAACCTAAAAGAGACATGATAAATAAAACTCCTAGACCTCTAAAAATTCTCTCTTTCTTTGAACATTTTCTCAAAATGTTTTGTTTTAAAAAAAGTTGGAGCTAAAGGCTTTTATTGAAAAACTAATTTTTCATTTTTTTGAATTGTTACAAGTGGGCAATTCGACAGGATTCAATAGTTGTAAATAAGTAGTGGGCTTGCTTCTTTTGTCCCATAATCACTTATCTTTCTTCTACAAATTTGCTCTTGATCCTTAAACTTTATTTACAATAGCCAGTTCTTTGTAGGCTCTTGAAAATTTTCGAGGGCTTTGAATAAATAAATATTCATCTTCTATGAGATATCATTTGTGGTTATATCATAGTTTTAAGACCTTAAGATCTTCCTCTCAAGCAATAGGTATCTAATCTTAAATTGTCTAGTTTAAGAGTACTTCCTTACACTCTACATTAGTTTATTTTCACTTTTGACTAAGATTCTAAAAATCATGTTAAACTTGTAAATAATACATCTTGGTCAATCTGCGAGGTCTTTTTGGCTATAGTATAGGCTTTTGGTTATTGGTTTGACAATAAGAATATAAATGTATTGGTCAATAATTTTTTAAAAGAAATCAATATAATTCTTTCCACATTCACAAGTCAATAGCCCTCAAGAAAAACTATAAATGGACTTGCCTTAGTTTTAAAGTATAACTTTTATTAAGGAGAATTCACTTCCTATGATTAAAGTAAGCTTCTAAAAGGTGGTATTGGGGGTGGGTTTGCAATTTAGGAATGTTATGGACTTTTGAATTCGAGTTGTAGTTCTTTGATGTGTACGGAGACATTTGGGGTTTCGAGCATGTGCTCTTCGTTTTTTGTGTTTGGGTTAATTAGTTTGATTGACCATTTATTTTCTTCTTTATGATTTTTCTCTTTCATATTTTTTGTCCTCCTTTTCAATTCTTCTTCTTTTTTTTTTGCTTTTAATAAGTTTAAGGTGATTATTATTTCACTCTTCCTTGATGACTTATATCTCAAAGCTCTTGGGATGTGTTTGGTATTTGGAATAGAGGATTTTCTTCCTTTCAAATTAACCTCCCGATTGCCTTAATGTAAAATACAGAAATAAAGATGAAAATATAATGAATTATGAATCATGAATCATGTGATAATATAGGATGAATTTAAGGTCAAAACAAGTAAATTGTAAAAGTTTAAGTTTGGTTATAGGGCAAATATTAAAGTTTGGATTTCTGCAATTTTTGACAGATTATACGCCGCTTCCTGGAGAATCTATACTGCCGGCATAGAGACGGTGTAGGATGGGAACAGTAGCGTTTTTCTTAATGCTGGGTGGAACGCCGTCGGTATGCATAGGGTTTATTTTTAATGCCGGCTGGAATGCTACCGGCGTAGGGCATGGATTTGCCGGCGTATGTAATAGAATCGAAGTTCTAGGAATCCAAAGCCTCGATGAACGCTGCCAACGCTCGTGTAAATTTTTCCAGTGTAGGGCGTACGTCGACAAGATCTACACGTATGCTGCCGGCGTATGGTCGGCATATGACCAAAATTATATAAATACAAGACGCGAAAGACAGTTTCGACAGATTTGTCTTTCATCATTTTTCTCCTTCGTATAAGAGAGTTTTGGAGTGTTCTTGGAGATCTAGAATTGGAGAATCATCCAGAAGGTGTTTATGGTTCAAAGTAAGTGATTTTAACATTTTCTCATGGATTAAATATGAATTTGTATGAGTTTGCTTAGGGTTTTGTGGTGTTCTTGAAGGAAAAACGTGGGATAGACTTAGATCTTGGATTTGATTTGCCTCGGTTGGATAAGAAGTGAGTGTTGTGATTAAAACAAGTAAGTATAATGTACTCTATTAGATTTATATATCGAATTTCATGCAAATTCTAAGGATTTTGTGATTTGTTTGCATGAAGGAAACCCTAGATTTGGTTAGGATCCGAATTTGTGGATGTGAGTTGGAATTTAGTAATCTAAATCAGTAAGTTTCATCCTTTCTTTGATGAAGTTGAATAATGTGTGATTAGATGATCATTATGTGTTCTTGTTGTCATATAATATTAGGGTTTTGAAGGATTATCAAATTCTATAAATTGTTGTGGAAGATTGATCGGGTTAAACGGTGCAACTTGATGATTTTCTTTGTCAGGTTAGGATTTCGAGAGTTATAGTACATTAGGAATTGTTTATGTCGTGTTTTTATTTGTTAAATATATAAATGTATGATGTTGACAGGAATTTAGAGATTTGAGTTTGTTGTTGAATTATTAATATTGATTGAAGTATTGTGGAGATTCGAGAGATTTGGTTGTGGTTGAGTGTTGTCGATAGAGGATTTTAAGAGAAACAGATTGGAATTTCCTGAAACTGATAAAGGTACGACCAATCCTTACTTGCTGTTTTTTTTTTCTGTAAATTTAGTATTGATTGAATGCTTGTAGGAACATAATTTCTTAATAAACTTAATCTTTATTCGGTTTACTAATTGTATGTTTTGGTTGTGCTTGGCTTTGACCAGTAAAGACCTGACAGACAGTGATACTGGTGAGGCACCCTGATGATCTTAGTGTAAGGTTATCCTAGTGGACTCATGCCTTGATAAATTCTGGTAGAATTAGGTGTTTTGGATTCGGGGTGTTTGGGGAGTACCCACTTATCCATATATGTATATGATTATTATTTTCAAAGAGTTGTATAATTTTCAATGGGGTCTGAGTGACTCCGAGTTCAGGATCAGAGTATACCTAACACTGGACTGTGTTGTTTTGTTGGCTTAAGAAAGATAATGATATGATTGTTTGCATTAGTTTAAGTTGCATGAATTATATGCCTTTTGTGTGTGCATATGCATTTGTTTTTGAATTAGAGTTATCATACTGGGCGTTACCGCTCATTCTTTTAAATTTCAGGTATATGTGAAGAAGATATAGTGTATGATCTATCCGGTTATGATTTATTCTTTGATAGCGGGGATGATGATAGTTGACCTGACTACCCAGCTGAGAGTTAGGCTTCATATATCAAGTTTCTAAGAGAAGACATTTTTCGATCATTTGAGATTGTAGTTGGATTCATTGTTGGTTTTAAATGAAGAGATTTTAATGTAAACAATTTTTAGTTTATGTTGAATTTGTTGACTATGATGTCAACTTGGATTTTATGCTTGAACCAGGAGTTTATGTTTTATGAAGTATGAGTTTTTAGTTTTTAGTTTTAACAGGTTTGGTATCCTATGAGTTACCCTACGAGTGTTTACAGGTGATGATTGTATTATTGTGAATAATAGAGCCTTTACGTATCCTATATTAAGAGGGGATACGTGGCGGGTTGTAATGCCTTATTTTAGAGCGTTACACTTAATATGAGATGGTTCTAGATAGGATTCAATTGAAAAAAAAAACACGTTCCATAAAAAGGACCAAAGGAGTTAACAAGGGAAAAATGTGTTTAATGTCTTGCAATAAATGCATTATGTCATTTTTAATGTGCATATTAAGTTCAAGATGGGACTTAATGAGTTCATTTTCTCACTTTAATAGATATGAACTTTCGAGTGTTTTAAGGTTTAAATTTGGGATCAGGGTTTGACTCTTATCGTTCAGATTTTTCAAATAATGACTTTAAACAGAAAAATCTTTTAAGTTTTTTGAGCCATTTTTACTTATATTTGCTCCCATTTGCCTTAGCCCTACTTGGTGGGACTTAATAGCTTGTGATATTGCTGTAGGTCATATTCCTTGGGATTTTGGCTTTCACTTTTAGATTAACTAATCAACATGAACAAGAAAAACTTTATCTTAAAAAATTTATTTTGATGATAGTATGCCAAACATGAAATCATTTCTAGGGGACATCTCTCCATTTATCAATGTTATCCCACTTGATGCATGCTTGATGTCATATCTTGATCAGGTTAGTTTTGAGATTTGAGCCCTATACCTTACATTCAATTAAATTGACACTTGAGCATTGCATTGCTAAAGAGATGAATGTTCAAGATGTATAATTTCTTTATACTGTCATAGCCCCACGAGGTACTCTAGTAGTAACGGGACATCATGCAACTAATTAAGGCCTCTAGGAAGTTACATGAGTAATATACAACTAACATGCCCATGGCGTGAACATATATGACAGGATCTAAGGTTGTTTAGAACAAGAAAGATATTGCATATATATAAGCCATATATAAAAATAACTTTTCAAAGTCTAGGAACTTAACATAAAAGGTTACAACTTTGCCTTCATGGACAACACTTATACATATACCATAAGGAAAAACAAGAGATTACATTCTCAAAACTTCTACTATCACAAACATTAAATTCTAAGTCTCTATTACATAATAAGGTCTTTTTTGCTTAAACACAAACATATAGCTTCATTTTCTACACTACTCCTATACTTGGTCTCGGTTCAGGTCTTCTCGCTTAAATTCTTGTAAACAATAGTCTAAAGAAGTGTGAGCATGATAAGCTCGGTGAATAATAGAATCTTAACACAGTTCATCAACGTCAGAATCTTAACATAGTTCATCAACATCAAATAAATCTAGTTAACAATCATATGCAATGTATCAATCAAACATATGTAACAAACATAGTTTGGACGGCAAAAATCCAAACTTATGTGGATTTACACCCTTCTTAGGGTTTGAAGAATCGGTTAAGTAATTTATGCCCATGAGAATCCAAAACTAAAAAAGGAGAACTCTTTTCAAATTCATTTATTATTTGTAAATAGGTATAACATATATATTCCCCACTTCATTTAGAACTTGGAAATCCCCACTAAGTATTAATACTATAAAGCCAACTCCAACATGAGCGATCTTTTTCATTGCCTGTATAGTTCTTGTAAAGGTGACAACCCTATGGTAAACTTAACCAAATTCACTGGACTCATCAAAGTATTACCATAGAATTGAAATATTAATACGTAACATGAATACCATGCTAATGCAATTATGATATTATGCAATGCATGTTCAATTCATTTATAGGTCGAGTAAGGTTTATATCAAATTATTTAGTGATCATCTAAGTTCCAGACAATCAGTAACATACACTCATACATTAGTATCAACCAATTGGTTATCATTTTTAGCATTACAAGTTTTATTTAATCAACAATTAAGCAACATGCATTATTTCCCCAATCTTCATACATAAAATCAATTTAGGTTATATTTAAAATTACATGCAACTATATTATAATCACACACAAGTGAAAGATTCAATTACTCACTCATGCATTCTCCTCAATCATTGTAATAATCTATTAGGAAGTCCAAGTCTAGATTTAAGGTCCCTATAAGATAGAAAAGCTTGTATTACTAAGGTTATTATGACAAAAATAAGAGAACAAGGTTTAAGATCCATATGGTTGGTATTAAAAGATCAAATGTCCATACGCCCCTAGCTATGCCTCGTATTAAAAGGGCGTAGAAATTAGGCGTAGGAACAAGGGCTGCTACGCCCCTTACCATGCCCCGTAGGGAGGGGCATATCCACCATGAACCATGCACAGAGAGTTCCATGCCTTTTGCCATGCCTCGTATGAAAAAGCCAGCGCATGATACTTCCAAACTTCACAATTTTACACATTTTAACCAACTTCAAAGGTCTTATTACCATTAAATATACTGTAATATCAACATATAAGACTCATATCCATCTCTCTCTCCTTCATATCTTCCAACACTTAGCAACTCTCTATATCAGCTTCAACTAACCAACCATAGTCCATAACATCCATGATTTAGAACTTTAAACCACAACTTCATAACTCCACTTCACATATCTAATAACAACTCTCAAATTACCCTACATATATATATCAACAACTAATAAGAATTCTAACTTACACTTACTTATAATACAAAATTAACAAGGTAAAAGCAAGAATTAGCTTACCTATTTGTTTTTTGACGTGGTGATATAAGTTTAACTTGGGTTTCTTATTGATTCGAAAAGAGAAATTGGAAGAGAATTGTGGTATGTATGTGTGTGTGAAATTGTGTCTGTTTTTGGAGAGGAGATGGAGTGATTTTTTGTCAAAGGAAAAGTTGATACTCATCTTTATATAGATAAAGTCATTTGTTGACTTTTAAGGCATTCAAAAGTTATTGCGTGTTTGGTGCTATACGTTAAGTAAGGTGGGGTTAAAGGCTCAAATTTGTAGAAATTGCTTAGGCTCAAATTACATGAGACTGGACTTAGCTTGTGTTAAATTGGCTTATAAACATATAATACATTAAAATCAACAATTACTTGAGCTTATTACAAACTTTGATAAATTTGGTTTATAAATTCTATTTAATTAGAAAGTTCCTTCTAAAAATCTATATTGATATTCTTTATAATTTAGGCGTTAAGTTTTTGAAATTCAAATTTCTAAAAGATTTTGGAAGCAAATTTAATTGACAAACAACTTGGAAATGACTCAATTACATATTTAAGTTTCTATTCTTATTTGGACAATTTTACAAAAACTATTGTAATTAAAATTATTCAATGTACCATTCATTCAAATTATGTTAAAACTTCATTGATTTAAATCTATTCTATAAACTTATTGATGGAAAAACTTATGGGTTACATATACCACATCGGGAGGTCATCCTCACTTTACAAGATGTGGAGGCGCAATTTCGCCTGCTAGTGATGAAGTGGTGATAATAAGGAGCACTTCGCTCAATTGGCTAGCTACGTGTAAGCAATTAATTAGCTAGAAAGTTTCTTTAGATTGGATTAGGGAAGACGTATCAATCTAACATGATTGTCTAACCTATTTAAAGTATCAAGACTTGGGATTGATGATCTTGAGGTTATATGCTATATACACACCCTTACATTTATAGTTGATAGGAGGGTTCACTTTCGTCGACAAATTTAATAGTTTGATCTACTGCATGTTTATGCAGCTATTAGTGGACTTTAAGGTTGTGGGCTAATATAGTTAAGGCTCAACTTACTTGGTGCAATTGTGCCAACAACTATGGCATATATTAGTTTTTATTTATTTTTTATTTTTTAGGAAGATAGGGGAAGCAACAATCATTCTCTAGGCATGGGCTTATGATTCATTCCTATATGTTGCTCCTCACAGCCATTATGGTATGTCATGGTGAATGACATGCCCTTAGCATGTTGGCAAATGACATAACAAGAAATGATTCACTACCCTATGCAAGTGGTGTGAGCATACTAAGATGTATTTGATCGAAAAATCGCACATTGCATACATATGTCCATTGTAAAAATTTCCATATAATTTCATATTTCGTTTCATTAATTCATGTTTATAAAATAATAGGTTGAGTGGTTACCCTATCAGGACGATACCATAGACAATCTCTTACCACCCTTAATGAAGTGCTCAAAGACAAACTTGTGTGACTTGAGTGCTTCTTATTTTCTTTCAGATAATATGGTGATGCTTCTTATATTGTATTATGTGTTTGTTTAGTGGTTAACAAGAAGGACAAGATAATGTGAATATAGAAACCTGACTACATTATATTGACTCATAAAGGAGGACTAACACAAATTGGGTAAGACTTTATTCTTTTCACATTTGCTTGTTGGATGAGTGTCATGCTCGGATGGTGCGCCTAGAGCCTTGTGGTAGACTCCATCTAGATTATCTAAGATGGTAACTCATTGATATGTAAGTCGTATTAGAGCATTACTTGGATACCTAGTGAGTAACAGACTTATAACCACCTAATAACTTGATGATGTAACTCATACATACTATTTTTCTTTGTTTCTTTGTGTAAGCTGACACCTTTTATAGTATATGCTTAAAACTTTGCCTATTAGTAGTAGCTACTTATGTTGATGGAGCAATTCAATTTTTAAAGGATCATTTGGGTGGGAAGAGGGTATTATACTCTTTTTAGCTGTAAAGTAGGAAAAGGATACAAGACAGTAGAGTATGCCATCAGCGTTAAATAGTTCCACATCTCTTCGACCACAACAAAAATTTACCTAGTGATATCATAAGTGGCTCAACAAGTAATTTAATCTCCTACATGATCATTAGATTAATCCCATATAGGCTTCACCTACACCTTATAAGAGATGAATTGAGCTAGTAAATATTAACACAAATATATATGGAGGAAGATGCTACTTAGCTCTAGTGTCATACTTAGATGAATCCAATACCTTCTTGTGATATTGATGAGTTGTCTTCATATGATCAAAAGCCATCGGAGCAACAAGAGCATCAATCTTCTCTATTATTTTAATTCACATGCATTATCCATAGGAGAAGTGGAGGGAAAGGATAGAATTTTATATATATTGTAACTTTGATCATCATTTTGTAATCGAATATTTTTGTTTCGTTATACACTTTGACGAAAGTCAATATATTTAAATATTTGTTTTTTTTTTGTCAGTCATAAAGTTTAATATTCGATATTACATTTTATTAATGAGTTTGCCTTTGTTATTGAAGTTTGAAGTTGTGGGGTTTTGGAGATTTGTGAAATTCAAAGTTTGATATATGAAGATTTGGTTGAAGTATGTTTTTATAGTGAGGTTTGATGTTTAAAGATTTGAGTTGAAGTATAACGACGAGATTTATTTGAAGATGTGGTGTGTGTATTAACATATTATATTGTAATTTAGTCTAACATTGTGTTTGGATTGGTAAAAATTAGCAGAAGGCTAAAGGAAACTTGTAGAAATGGATGGAAGTTTAGATAATTTAAAAGCTACCGAAATAGGCTAAAAGGATAGAAAATGATTGAAAAAGCATCCGAATTTTTTCTCTTCAAATTTGAAAAGATATGGATGGAAATGAATGGAAGAGCCAATAATTTACAAAAATACTCCTAACTAACTCTAAATCATTTTTTAAAACATTTTAGTCAAATCATTATTTTGTCTCAACTTATTTTGTTCCATTTCTAATCCTATATCTAAACATAAACAATATATATATGTATGTCTCTTGACTTACCCTTCATTTTCCACTTTAGGAAAGATTTATGAAACCCAGCGTAAAGATCTGATATGTAAGGTGTGTATATGTATAGTGATGTTTTGAGTATTACAAAGTTTGCCTTGAAAGCACACCGCGCACGTGCTATGAGTGCCCTCGCTTCAAAAGGGGCATGTGATTGAGATTGATACGCCTTCATTTCATTTGTTTAAAAGATGTACAAATTGTCAATGCTTTATACATAAAAAGGATGAGTCAATAAAAAAAATTCAATGATCGATTAAGCTTTAAAACAGTCCCTCGTTGAAAAATACTTCCGCTTGATGGCTTGAGGAGTCGCCGCTGCCGCTCTAGTAGATTCTACTGGAAAAACGAAAAGTGAAAAGGTAAGTTCCAAGAACCATCCGTTCTATCTACTCCGCTGTTATTCACAGAAACAAAACAAAACGACAAAAAAGGAAAAATTTTCAACCCATGTCGACGGAAAAATATTAGACGGGTAATACACCCTATACGAATATATATATCATGGATAACTTTTAATTATATATTAATATATAGATAATATAAAAAATAATTTTTAAAATTATTATTATTTATATAATCACGTATTAAAAATTATAAAAAATTACACACTATATATATATATTATAAATGACGTGTAACACCGTCAAACCTTTTTCAATAGTTCAGATTAGATGTGTTTTAGGCCTGCCAAAATCTAAAAATTTTTTATATACTAAAATTTTTATAATTAATAATAGTACAGTCCAATGACGGGACTCTGACAAAACAGGAAAACTTTTCACTTCCGTGAACTAACATGTTTCTTGGAAGTAACCTACCCTTGTTGAAGTTATTGAGCTTGCTTCTCTGATTTCTTCTGTGTCAAACCCACCAAGGAAGGGCCCCGTTCCAACTCCCAAAGATTCAAACTTCCTTCCTCCTTTAGTCATTCTAGTCATGCTACTTCAACTTTGCTGCTTCTGCTTTACTTGCCAAATCCTTCCGCCTCCTCCTCCTTCTCCTTCCTCATCTTCGCCACCTTGATTTCCTCAAAAACAAAAATGTACTCCCATCTTCCCCATTTTTACCAGTCAAACATCAACACCTCTAAGCTGGTCTGTTTTTCTCTTTTTGTTGTTTCTTAAGTTATTTAACACTCCCCCACCATGTCAGCTGCCAAATTCATCATCTTCACCGTCACCGTCCTCACAATCTCTCTCCTGAATTTCCCATACCCAGCATCCTCCCAAACCCAAAACACCACCACCTCATGTCCCTTAAACTTCACAGTCCTGAGTCAACTCATCACCAACTTGGAACGCCCCAGCTTCGACAACGCCACCATGTGCCGCTACATCCTTCAGGGCCTCCACCTGGTGGAATCTCACTACCTCCAGCAAACCAACAACTTCCTGCCACCACTCAATTCCTCTGACTCTTGCTGGTCATCTTACCAATCCCTAATTGACTCTCTCATCCCCAATTTCAATATCCGAACCACCTGCGGTTTCGAAACCTCATGGATTTCCCAGGGGTGTATGAACATCTCCACCAGGGCCCAGTTTGAGGCACGAATTCCTAATTCCACATTGGATAATGTTGTAACTAATTGCAATCAGTCCCTTGCGAATGGATCCCCGTGCGCGCTGTGCTTGACGAGCCTTTCGAACCTCCAGGCTACTAATTTGAAGGGTCCCTCAGTTGGGAACGTGTCGGATTGTTCCGCCTACACATTAATCTATGCGGCTGCTATTAACTATCTTGGACCGACAGATACGGGTGTCACGAATTGCTTGTTTTCACTTAATTTTGTGGGTAGTGATTCTAGTGGTAGGAAGAAAAGGATTGGTCTCATTGTTGGTTTGATTATAGGTGGTGTTGGACTTGTCGTGGTTTTTGTTGGGGTTTGGCTTTTTTGGCGAAAGCAGGAGAAAGTTAGGAGGAGAAGGAGGAAAATGAAGGAAAGAGAGAAGGGGTTGGCTTCGGGATTGGATTCGATTAAGGATAGTACTAACTTAGTTAGGTACTCATTTGATGATATTAGGAAGGCTACAAGGAACTTCTCTAGGGATTTCATTATTGGAAGAGGTGGGTATGGAAATGTGTACAGAGGACTGCTTCCTGATGGGAGCGAAGTGGCATTAAAAAGATTTAAGAATTGCTCTGCTGCTGGAGATGCCAATTTTGCTCATGAAGTTGAGGTCATCGCTAGTGTTAGGCATGTGAATCTTGTGGCTTTGAGAGGATACTGTATTGCCACCACGCAATTTGAGGGTCACCAGAGGATTATTGTTTGTGATTTGATGAGGAATGGAAGTTTGTATGACCATTTATTCGGGTCTCTGGGTAAGAAGCTGAGTTGGCCACTGCGGCAAAAAATTGCTCTTGGGACAGCCCGGGGTTTAGCTTATTTGCATTATGGTGCCCAATCTACGATTATTCATAGAGATATCAAGGCAAGTAATATACTCTTGGATGAGAATTTTGAGGCGAAAGTTGCAGACTTTGGTCTTGCAAAGCTTACACCGGAGGGAATGACACATGTGAGCACAAGGGTAGCCGGGACGATGGGGTATGTTGCCCCGGAGTATGCGTTGTACGGGCAGTTGACTGAGAGAAGTGATGTTTATAGTTATGGTGTTGTGCTTCTTGAGCTTTTGAGTGGAAAGAAAGCACTGCTTGTTGGTAATGAAGACCAGCCTTCTCTTGTAACTGATTGGGCATGGTCACTAGTGAGGGAAGGAAGAGCTTTAGATGTTATTGAAGATGGAATGCCAGGCCTAGGGCCTCCAGAAGTCCTGGAGAAGTATGTATTGGTTGCAGTTCTATGTTCGCATCCGCAGTTGTATGCCAGGCCAACCATGGACCAGGTTGTGAAAATGTTAGAAGCAGAGGAGGCTGTTCCCTCAATTCCAGAAAGGCCGATTCCCCTTGTGGCCAACATGGATGACATCGAGAGATCTGTGACCAGTAGTGGCTTGTCTACTCCTAGAGGTTTTCAGCAATATACATATGATAGTGAGCATTCGTCTGAGCAAAGGGATCGAGAAAAAAATTCGAGTAGCAGTAAATAGCTTTTCTACTTTCAACAATTCTACATGGGTTGAAATTTTTGCACCTTTTAGTGATGCTTCCACGTTTTGAAATGCTCACATGATCATTTGTTTGTTAGATTTCTTAATAACTCACAGATTTTTCTTTTTTTTTTTTTAATGTTTTTTTCCCAATGTAAAGATACAGCCAATGTTCTTTTTGTTCAACGAAAGAATGAATAATGGATATAATTATTCTTTATGTTTTAATCAAATTTTATAAATGTCTTCTAACTTGTAAATTATCTCACAGTGAGGAAGAACCGTTGCTTAGCTAATTCAAGACTGAAATTTTGGATTGCTGATATATCTGCAGTGAGGCCAAGTTGCTTTGGCTTTAAATTGTGTTTGACCTTTTCATCTATTTGTAGAATCTGGGAATAATAACTTGTAGTGATCTTTGAGATCATATATTGTACTTTTACTATATGATGAAGTTGTTATAGAAAGGTTATTAGTTTAGCATCTAGAACAGTTTCGTACTACAGAAGGTACAGAAGCACACTGCCATCATATTCTACTTGGTACCCACACTCCTGGAGAGCCAGTAGCTGTGAATATTTGGCTCAAGTTGTATGTTTCTGTTTCCTTCTCTTGTTTATGCATACTTGTGCGTGCATACATGCATAGTCCTGAAACTTACATTGTTCATTCACCTAATATATGTGGAATTTTTGAGAGAGAGAGTTTTATGCAAATGAGACAGTTGTCAATCGGTTTAAGCAAATCCATGAGGCTGACGAAAGAAAGGATTGAGTCAGATAGCTCTAATGAGGTCAAGGAGGGTGAACTTGGTGGCAAAGTATGCAATGAAGCTGGAGAAATATAAGAATACAGTGATGGATATTAGACACCGAAAAAGAGATATGATTTAGCAGATGGGCTGAAACAGGCAGGATTTCGAGTTAAGATGGTTCCTGACAAGCCTTGAAACTGGGTATGTTGCATGAAGGAATTTATGGTGGGTATGATGATTAAGAGGATAGCCACCCAATTGGCTTTTGTTTGTGATGGATCAAGGATGTTCCAAAGGAAGCTTGAATGAGATGTCTGAAATCAGTTGTAGTAGGAGATATTGGTAATGGAGCTTCTAAAAGAAATGCAGATATAGTATATATGTGGAGCGGTATCTTAACATGGCATGCTGACAAGGAAGTTGTTTTGATTGTGGGACATTTATTGGACTATTATTTTTAATGAGGTTACATGCCACAGACGGTGAATCTATGCAGGAAGAAGAATCTGTTTCTTGGTAGGAGCTTACCCTGCTGCTAATTGACAGTGGGCCAAATCTTTGACAATAACCTCAATTACTCACCTAAAAGTCGTACTTCTGTTTGTGTATTGCTGGGTTACTCCTTTACTCTTCTCTTGCTCATTGATGATGTCTCGAATTGTAATACTTATATGTAGTAATTTGAAAATTTTTATTTTAATCTACTCTGCTAATGCTCCAAATGTAATCCAAATGAGAAAAAAGGAGCAGTTATATCTCCTTGTATTTATGGTTGGCTCGGTGAAACTATATTATGCTGTCCGTGATGGAGTAGCTTTGTCTGCTGTCTGCTGGTAAGTTTTTGTTATAATCATCTACAGGGAATCGGCACAATCTATCTGCAAAGTGAAGAATACATGTTTGCTTGGCTTTTAATATTTAATATCACTGTATCTGTCATTGACAATGAGTCCATACATCCCTCACTCCATCTTTATAGCTGGATTTCGTGTTAATTCCTCCAATATATCTCATCCTGTGATCAAATTAGGTTAATGTGCATCACTGTGTCAAAGTCATTGTTTCTCTTTATGTTTCTAGTCACAATAATGGCACCGTTTTGGTGAAGAATGTTCCAGAAAGGTTGGCTGCTCGTGACTGCTTGTCGCTGAAATGGCAAAAGAACAAATTGCAGCTTGCTCATAATTGATGCTTATAAGAAAAGCTAACAATCATGTTATAATGATCTGTCCAAAGGTTTTCAAGTTGAGCATTTACTTTCTAAAGTGGAATAGAAATATCTGATCTAACCCAGTTTCCCTTGATTGCAACTTGGGGATGACATTCTGACAAGCCAGATAAGAGATCTGCAGTTCACACCAAGACCTGGGAACATTCATATGTTTTATAGTCGAAAAATTTTCCCTGATATAGTTTCACTGCAGTAAAGTAAATTATTTCTTCAATTCTAGGATTTTAATCTTGGTCCTTGGTATTGTGTTTGAAACTAATTGGGTTGAAATTCCTATGTGTGAGCAGCTGCTGGCTACGGAAAATTGTTGCATCATTGCTTTTGGACAAACATTCTGGTATGCTCTCTGATCGGTAACAACAATAGGTTTGCAAGTTGTATTATTTCTATGATTCTTGGGTCTTTCTGGATCCTCACTTGGGAGAGGATGACAGCGGTTCTGCCGAATCCTATTCCAACTTGGTTGGGATTTTCTCCTTTTCCTGGTGGTTGTATCTCAAATGTATTGTGAGATAGAAAGAATCATATAGCTGTCGTTGCCAATTTTGGAGTGTATATCCTAGTTTCATACCTTTCAAAAGTGTTGAGGCCGAGTTGAACACATCAAGCTCAGTGAACGAGAAGTTCAATCATCAGCCCTTTGGTTGTGAATATCAGGCTTCATTCAAGCAGCGAATCTTAAGGATTTTGAGTGCTCTTCACTGCAGCTGTTGCATAAAATGGTGAAAATGATCAAGCAGTACAAGAACTGTATTCGATCATGGATGCAAATCACGCATTCCCCTATTCCATTACATTGATTAAGCAATCCTTTTTGACTACATGCGTTGTGTGAGCATCCTCTTTTATCCATGTATATATTAGGGGGGGGGGGGGGGGGGGGGGGGGGGGGAGGAGAGACTCCTTTGTAATTCTAGTAGCATAGATATTTTCTTATAATTCTTTTATTTTATTTTGGGAATGCTGCCTCCTCAAAAAATGTAATGTCTCCTCCTACAAGAGCTAAGAATGCATATAAAGCTCTTTGTAGGGTGTGAGTACTCTTCTGGATTGAAGCTCTTACTCACCGGTTGACTGCCCACAGTCAATGATAGCCCATCTTACACATTACCCCCACACACACTTTTCTGTTGCCTTGTAACCTTTTGATATTAATGAGAAGTGTGCTATTCATATATTGATTCGTTGCCCGTGTCCCTTTTTACTTGTTGGTTATCCTTGTTGCTTTGTGTGTGTTGCTTACAGATTTTAGGCTTGCTTACTACTACAGCGGTAGGATAGTAAGCGCCGCACGGTTTAAGTGTGCTAGCGAAAGCCCTAGACCGTGACAGTTGGTATCAGAGCTTAAGGTTAGTCCAGAGGGATAACCATGACGCGGCTAGAAGATGTTGTTCGTAAGGTCGAGGAACTCGAGGGGGTAGTACACAGAGTTGAGCAGCATGTCGGTGCTCTCTTGCCACTCCCGAGTAGAGTGGACAGTCTCGATAAAGAGACTAAGGAACTTGCTGAGGAGTTCCGGGAAGCTCTTAGTACTCTTCGAGGTGAGATCAAAGCATCTCATGACAGCCTCAAGAGACGGTTGAAAGATGAATATGCCACAATACAAGCCTCTGTTACGGCGGTAGAAGTGGTGAGGGAAGAATGTCGGGAGCATATTGAGACGTTGCGACAGACCTTAAAGCCCAAATTGCCGTGCTGACGAGGGCTATAGGGAATGCTCCTGCTCAAGCTCATAGCTCGGCCACCCATCCAAAGGTGCCGGAGCCTAAAGCTTTTACTGGCGCGAGGGACGCCAAGTTGCTGGAAAACTTTATCTTTGACATTGAGCAGTATTTTGAGTTCATTGACCAGACCGATGATAGGGCCAAGGTCAAAACTGCTGCTATGTTTTTGTCTGGTGATGCCAAATTGTGGTGGCGCACCAAGTGTGGCCAAATCCAGCAGGGAACAGCCCATGTAGATACTTGGGAGGAGATGAGAGCCGAGTTGAGGGCTCAGTTTTTCCCTGAGAATGTCGAATATAACGCGAGAAAGAAGTTGCGTGAGTTACGGCATACAGATGACATCCGAAAGTATGTCCGTGAGTTTGCTACGCTTATGTTGGACATTCGAACCATGGATGAAGCCGATAAGTTGTTTTACTTCCTGGAAGGATTGAAGCCTTTTGCCAGGAATGAGTTGCAGAGGCAAAGAGTGAGTTCTCTTGCCGAGGCCCAAGCAGCGGCCGAACGCTTGACTGACTACACCCAAGATAATAGAGGCAAGAGTGCCTCAACAGGGCAAGAGGGTGGAAAGTCTTTCAAGCAGAGCAAACCCAAGAGTGGGGGAGCCTCCAGTGTGAGCAGCACTAGCGGTACGGGGAGCCAAAAGAAGTCTTATGGCTCTCAACAACCTTCAAAGAGTGGGGCATCAAGTAGCGGTAAAAAGCCTGCATTTGCCTGCTTCTTATGCAACGGTCCGCACAAGGTAGCGGAATGCCCACGTAAGGCAGCACTGAATGCTCTTGCTAAAAAGGCAGAGAGTGTGCAGCTAGATGATTCAGAGTCCGGGAGAAGGCGAAAGAGCAGCCCAGGGTGGGAGCTCTACACATGTTGTCAGCCGTTGGGAAGGCCTCTACAGCACCCAGTAAGGCCAAGACTGACAACGAGTTAATGTTTGTCCAATTGCACATCAACGGCAAGAGTGCCAGTGCAATGATTGATTCGGGAGCCACACACAATTTCATTGATGTGCCCGAAGCGCAGAGATTGGGGCTAGTGTTGTCTGATGATTCTAGCCAAATCAAAGCTGTCAACTCCAAGGCCCGTCCAGTTCAAGGAGTTGCCAAGAATGTGAAGGTGAAAGTTGGAGATTGGAGCGGGAATCTCAACTTCACCGCTGTCCCTTTAGACGACTTCAGAATAGTCCTGGGGATAGAATTTCTCAGAAGTGCCCGAGTTGCTTCCCTACCAGCAGCTGATTGCTTAGTGTTCATGAGTGACAAGCCATGCTGTGTGCCTGTTCAGAGGAAGAAGGCCAATGGTGGGAGCAACAAAGGAAAGAACATCGGAGCAATGATGCTTTCAGCGCTCCAACTGAAGCGGGGACTCCAACACCAGGAGCCAACATTCCTTGCCGTTTTAACAGAGAAGGAGGATGGAGGGAATGTTGGGACCCCGGGGGTAATTCAGAGGGTCCTGGAGGAGTTCAGTTCTGTGATGCCAGACAAACTTCCACAGGCGTTGCCCCCTAGAAGGCCGGTGGACCATGCCATTGAGTTGGTCCCAGGGGCTAGACCACCTGCCCGTGCCCCTTATAGAATGTCGCCTCCTGAGCTTGCAGAATTGAGGAAGCAACTAGATGAGTTGTTTGGAGGCGGGTTTCATTCGTCCCTCAAAAGCACCATTCGGGGCTCCTGTGCTATTTCAGAAGAAACAGGATGGGAGTTTGAGATTATGTATTGACTATCGGGCTCTCAACAAGCTGACGGTAAGAAATCACTATCCAATTCCTCTCATTGCCGACTTGTTTGATCAGCTGAGTGGAGCCAAATACTTCACCAAACTGGATCTTCGCTCAGGCTATCACCAGGTTCGCATTGCTGAAGGTGATGAGCCCAAAACAACGTGTGTAACCCGATATGGCGCTTATGAGTTTCTGGTGATGCCCTTTGGTCTCACTAATGCTCCTGCTACTTTTTGTACTCTCATGAATGATGTATTTCGTGATTATTTGGATAACTTTGTTGTTGTCTATCTAGACGACATTGTTGTGTATAGCAGGACACTAGAGGACCACGCGAGACACCTACAAATGGTCTTTCAGAGACTCCGGGAGAACCATTTGTATGTGAAGAAGGAGAAGTGTGCTTTTGCCCAGAAGCGCATCAACTTCCTTGGGCACGTAATCGAAGAGGGCCAGATCCGAATGGATGGAGGCAAGGTGGAAGCCATCAAAGAGTGGCCAGTGCCAAGGAGCCTCACTGAGCTGCGCTCGTTCCTTGGACTTGCCAATTATTATCGGCGATTTGTGGAGGGATACTCCAGGAGGGTTGCTCCCCTCACAGATCTCCTGAAGAAGGACCAAGTGTGGTCCTGGAATGGAGAGTGTCAGGCAGCATTTGAAGAATTGAAGCGGGTGGTAACCGAGGAGCCAGTCCTCGCCCTTCCTGACATCTCCAAACCGTTTGAAGTTCACACGGATGCCTCCGACATCGCCTTGGGTGGAGTGCTGGTACAAGGGGGTCATCCAGTGGCTTATGAGAGCCGAAAGTTGAACGCCACGGAGCGTCGGTATTCGGCACAAGAGAAAGAGTTGATGGCAATTGTACATTGCCTTAGGACTTGGAAACATTACCTATTGGGGTCCAAGTTCCTTGTTAAGACAGACAATTCTGCAGCCAGCCATATTCTCACTCAGCCCAAGCTTTCCCTAAACAGGCCAGATGGCAAGAGTTCCTTGCTGAGTTTGATATGGAGATTGAGTACCGAAGTGGCGGACTAATCAGGTTGCGGTATGCGCTGAGTGGAGAGCAGATTTGGCATCATTGGCCCAAATTGCTCAACAATCTGCGAGTCAAGTCGCCACAACAATTCAGGAGCAGATCAAGGAACATCTCGGAAGGACCTGTTGGCCAAGAATCTGAGACAATTAATAGAAGAAGGCAAGACTCGCAGGTTCTGGATTGAAGGCGATATGATCTACACCAAAGGTCGTCGCCTGTATGTTCCCAAGTCAGGGAACTTGAGGAGGGCACTCATGAAGGAGTGCCATGATACTTTGTGGGCTGGTCATCCGGGTTGGCAGCGGATGATGAGTTTATTGAAGCAAGGCTATTACTGGCCGGATATGAAGGAAGATGTAATGAGTTACCCGGACGTGCCTGACTTGCCAATAGGACAAAGTGGAGCGACAGAGACCTGCAGGGTTGCTGGAACCCCTTCCAGTGCCTTCTCGGCCATGGGAGAGTGTCTCCATGGACTTTATCACTTCCCTACAAAAGTGGGGGAGCATCTATCCATTTTTGTTGTTGTTGACAGGTTCTCGAAGTACACTACCTTCATACCAACAACGAGAGTTCTAATGCCACCGAGACAGCCCAAACTTTCTTTCAAAACATGTGGTGAAATTTTGGGGAGTGCCCCAAAATATTGTGATGGTGATCGGGATGCCCGATTCACGGGAAGTTCTGGACGAGTTGTTCAAATCTTAGGGTCCAAACTCAGCATGACTCCAGCTATCATCCCCAGAGTGATGGGCAGACGGAGCGGTTCAATGGGATGCTGGAGGATACTTACGGCACTTTGTGACGCGAACCAGCGGGAATTGGGTGGAGCTGCTGGATAGCCCAGTTCTGTTTCAACATCCAGCGGAGCTCTTCCTCCAACAAGAGCCTATGGAGATTATTATGGGTCAGCAACCACTGTTACCCCACACAGTGGCAGCACCTTATACTGGAGATGCCCACGAGCTTATCAGTTTGCCAAGATTGGAAGCAGAATTCGGAAGTAGCCAAGACTTATCTTGAAAAGGCTTCCAAGCGCATGAAGAAATGGGCTGATCAGAAGCGCAGACCTAGAGAATTCAATGTTGGAGACCAAGTCTCATCAAGCTTCTTCCCGAGCAGATCAGATCACTGAGGAGCAAGGACAGAGACTCATTCAGAAATATTTTGGTCCAGTTCTATCATCGCAAGGATCGGAAGAGCAGCATACAAGATTGAGCCACCTGGTTGGTTGAAGGTACATCCAGTCTTCCACGTCAGTGCTTTGAAGCCATATTTTCCAGACTTGGAAGATCCATCCCGCAACAAGTCCAAGCGGCCGCACATCAAGATCAATTCAACATCAGTCAGCGTAGAAGACATTCTTGCAGAAAGAAGTGTTGCAGATCCATCCACTGGAGCAGAACACAAGGAATACTTAGTAAAGTGGAAGGGTCGTGGCGAAGAAGACAACAGCTGGAGACCGAAGAAGACCTCATGCCTCTATCTGAGAGGATATCAGCTCAACAATGCCAACCTCAAGCCATGATCAAGCTCCAGCACTTATTGCCGAGGACGTCAATAAATTAAGTGGGGGGGGTGTGAGCATCCTCTTTTATCCATGTACATATGGAGGGGGACTCCTTTGTAATTCTAGTAGCATAGATATTTTCTTGTATTTTCTTTTATTTTATTTGGGGGTGTTGCCTCCTCAAGAAATGTATGTCTCTTCCTGCAAGAGCTAAGAATACTTATAAGTCTTTGTGGGGGTTTGTGAGTACTCTTCTGGATTGAAGCTCTTACTCACCGGTTGACTGCCCACAGTCAATGATAGCCCATCTTACACATTACCCCCACACACACTTTTTGTTGCCTTGTAAACCTTTTGATATTAATGAGATGAGTGCTACATATATTGATTCGTTGCCCGTGTCCCCTTTTTATGTTGGTTATCCTTGTTGCTTGTGTGTGTTGCTTACAGATTTTAGGCTTGCTTCTACTAAGCGGTAGGATAGTAAGCGCCGCACGGTTTAAGTGTGCTAGCGAAAGCCTAGACCGTGACACGTTGCATATTATCATGTTAAATGTTCTGAAAAAACAGCATGACTTTAGCTGATAATCGGGGCTTCCTAAGCATGCTGAAAGACTGAAGTTCTTACACTTTTAACAGAAGTTGAGTGTTTTTGTTTCCATAATTGGTGCCATAAAAAGTGAATGTATGCCCATAGCCATATCTATTTAAGAATGTTGATTTTGACTAAAAATAACTAACTCTTTTTGCTAATTATTTTTCGCTAAAAATAAAAAAAAAAAATCCACATTTTAGAATGAGCATGACATACTTGACACATCAAGGCCACTCTATATAGAAGGAATAAATGCTCAAGGACTACTCTTTCTCTCTCCTCTCTCTCTCTCTCTCTCTCTCTCTCTCAATTAGCTTTCTCAACGTTGAAATACAATTTCTTGTTTTATCTTTCAAGCCATAGCATATAAGTCTCCATTACTCTCGGATCAGCAACTTGATTGCTTTTAAATTACAACCGACCTCTTCTTATGTGTCAACTATCATATATTAAAAAAAAAAAAAGTTGGGTTATAGATCCAATCCATATGAGTCTATAATCAATAATATCCTAAGTATATTATATATACTTAGAAGATGACTTAGAAATAAAGAGATTTTGTACAATAAAAAAGACTTGATGGTATACACTGGCGACAGAGGAGAAAGGATGTCGGCCTACATATACACATTCACCAACGTTGGAAATTATTTTCTAGAGCATGGATCAAGCTAGGTCGACGTCAAAGCCATCGACATAGGTGTGTAAGCAGCTAGCGTTGAACCAGCATAGGAACGCCGAAATTCCAAATGCTTCCAGCTTTTAATTATCATGTCCCATATTATATTCAATTCGTGTTTTTTCCTTTGTGTTTCATATAAATGCTCCTTATCTTGTCTTAGGGTTTATGGGAGGGTATCTTAAATCTTAGAGAGTGAGTCTAGAGAGAGAGACCCGTTGTTGTTAAAATCCACCATTGTGGTGAGGATTTGAGTGATCCACTAGTGTTATCTAGTGACGAAAAACTATTGTATCCCATTATTGTTGATAGCGAAAGAAATTTACGCTGCGGTCCCGTGGTTTTTTTTCCCAAATTAGGGTTTTCACGTAAATCCTAG
This sequence comes from Combretum micranthum, assembly GCA_024138025.1. Lineage (NCBI taxonomy): Eukaryota > Viridiplantae > Streptophyta > Magnoliopsida > Myrtales > Combretaceae > Combretum > Combretum micranthum. The sequence continues at coordinate 497,113 of JAMXBD010000147.1, read as the reverse complement.
TATTGTTATTTTTTATTTTGTTTCTTTGCTTATTGTATTGTGATCGTTACATACAAAAGGAAAAATCATTGTAATTGCTTCCAGGTTAATTAGGGATTCTTCTTAGCAAAAAAAAAAAAAGGGGGGGGGGGGGGGGGGGGGGGGGTGGGTTGGGGTTCGCGGGGGTTTAGGAGCAGCAAAGTTGGGTTTTATAAGGAATTACTCTATAAGTAAATGTTAAGTAGATGTGTGCATAATTTCGAAACCAAATTGATCTGGAATCAGAACCACCAATTGTAGTTTTTAAAACAAGGAACCAATGGTTTTCGGTTTGGTTTTGGAATTGTGAAACTACCTTTTTTTCCCTCCTTTTCAAGCTAGAATTAAAAAAAATGAATTTTAGTTTTTAATAAAATAAATTAAAAATTAAAATAATTATTGAGTTTAAAAGTGTTAAATTATTTTAGATTGTGTATTTATTTATATACAAATACATTAAATATTAATTGTAATTAGTAATATAAGATTTCAAAATACTCTAAAGGATAAAAAAAAATGTAATATAAAAAATAGTTTTATGTTATTAAGTTAATGAATTTTGCTTTTAGGAGAAGTTTATATAAATTAACTTATACGTGATTTTAAGTTATGTTTATTTGTATTATTGATACAAACATATTAAATATTGTGAATAAGTAATAAATTTTACTATTCATATGAAATAGTTTAAACATTAATAATTATATATTTAGCATCTGTTTATTTCGTTATCTTTTTATTGTTTTGGCTTTATATTTCTATCGTTTTTAAATGAACTGTTTGCTAAAAATATATTCCTATAAAAAATATATATTTTTACTCATAAACCGATCAAACTGAACAAATACTGATGTGAACAAATATGATATGGATATCAATGAATAATAGACCATCCAAATAGATCGTTAATATTATTTTTTAATTTTTTCTCTAATTTTCTAGGCCAAAGAATTGCCTATGAACTAGAAAACTGGTGTTTCCTTAATCAGTTCTAGAACTAGCCAATCAGTCCGTTGACAGTTCTAGTTTGATTCTCTATTTGGAACTAAACCATGCATATGTCTAATGTCAGGCAAGGTAGGTTGGCTTCCTTATAGCAACTCACCCCATATTATCCTTAAAAGTATGATTGTTAAAACTGACAGCCAATTCATACGATTTTATGACTTTATAATTTTCTAATATTTTTTGTACTTAATTACGAATGTAAACTGATTTACATGAAACTCTTGGTAAAATGATAGGTATATGATTCTATAAGTTTACCATTTTATGCTACTTTATGAATTTTATTTTTTCAATGTGTTTCGACCCTTGATAGAATTATAGGTCTAGCAACCATATTTGAGAAACTAACAGTGATGAAGTGAGATATTATTGAAGGATGGTGAATCCATTAGAGTAATAAGGATAAAGAAATAGTGACTTGTGATTGACTAGCATTTTAATTGAATAAATGAATAAAAGATTATGAGATTATACTATTATTTTTGTTTGAAACCTAACCGAAAATGTATCGTAAAACCCTAAGAGGAGTTTTTCTGTAGGATACTTAATGGGTTGGATAGGTTGCATACTTTATAATGATGACTCTCCTGTAGACATCGACACGGTTTGGGTCGGTTTCGGACCCGAACCGGAGCCAGAACCGCTAGAGCAGGGGTGGTTCACCGTTCCATGGAACCGCTGGTTCTGGCGGTTTCGGTTCAATTCCACGGGAACCGTGAACCATTTTTTTAATAAATTAATTGAAAAATGAAAAAAAAAAACCTTAAAATCAATTTATTGTGTTAAGATTAAATTAGATATGCATTTTCTAATTGTAATTGAGTGTATCTGTATACTGTTAGTATCCAAAGATGACACCAGTTACTCACAAATGCAAATTAATAGCAAAAGTCCATCACACTTAAAAAGAGGTATGCGTGCTGATTCAAAGCCCTTTTTTTTTTTTCTCTCTTCTTATTGCAAACTCAAAATCTCTTATAGTAGCAGTCCGCTATAAAAATAATTAGAATTATTCTAAGAAATTACTCTTGTAAAGTCAATATTTAACATAAAGATTTAGGTATTATGATTCTCTTATTAAGATTTAAAGAATATTGCTAAAAGTAATCAATATGGATGTTTAATTATAACTTTCCTTCATTTTTTAAAGCAATAAAACCTTTCCCCCATTTCTCATTAGAATTATAAAATTTATTTTATTTTTCCTTTTGTTTATTATGTAATTGTAATATTTTTGGTTAAATTTATAAAATGAAAAAAGTTTTTGTATTTTGGGAGGGTTGATTAGAATGAATGAATAAATTAAATGATAATTGTTAAATATTTTAAAAATTAAATTTCTTAAAAACTTGATATGAAATGCAGAAAATTTAAATGTAAAGACTGAAAAATAAGTAAATAGTAAATAACAACCATCGTTGGCCAAAAAAAAAAAAAAAAAAACAACAACAAAATATTGACAACAAGGTGGTCAATCAACAGTTTCTTACTTTTTTTTTTTTTTAATTCTGAAAAATTTTCCCCTCCTTTGGCGTTTTAGTTTCTTTATATTTCTTAACTAAATTAAGTTGCGTAAATATATGTAAAAGCATCATTTATTAATTTAATTATTTCATTATTTATTAAGAGAAAATTGCATGTCTTTAAGTGAAATCAACAAATAAACGAAAAACTCATATGTTTGTTAAATACAAAAAACTCTGTAAAATTTTTAAAACACCTAAGTTATTTTCTCTAATTATTTTTAGGGATTTCAGACACTACTTTCACTCGTTTCGTCATGTTAGAATAATGATGCGAACGTTTATAGTAAATTTTTTCTTCAAACCTTTCCTTTTCCTTTTTTTTTTCCTTTCTTCATTTTGGGTCATTGTAAATTTTTTTTATACCAATGTCTATGTATGTGCCATGATATGATTCCAACCTTTGGAAATAGACTGGAGTCCACAAAAGACACTAGAACCAACTTGAGGAAATAGAAAGAATCTCTTGTTGGAGTCATTTGCTAAAAAATTAGCCTAGTTTGTGATGTATGTGTTTTGTTTTGTTTTTTTATTTTCTATATGAGCCGGGTCGGAACTGCCGGTTCTGGGTTTGGAATGGTAGTTCCCGACTCAGCAGAATTGCCGCTTCATTGTGGAGGAACCGCCGGGTCCTAACCATCCCCGGAGGTGGTTCCCGGGTACGGAACCACCGAGAACGGTTCGAGGCAGTTCACGGTTCAGAACCGTCCCGTGATGACCTCTACTCTCTATTACCTCCCTAGTGGCACTCACAAGCATATTTTAAATGTAGCAACGGCTACCTTAAATTTTCTCTAGACAATCTATGAGCTGGCTTAATGAACGAATAATGATTTAAATTATGACTAAAAATTTTCTTGGAAAACAATAATATAAGTACGATTAATGTACGTATGCATCATTTTTTTGTTGTATATATGGGTATAATAAATGCCTATTTATTATTTATGCTTATAGAATCAATCATAGTGTGTAATTTCATGGGGGGTTCTACGGTACCATCGACAAACCATTCGGACAACTAAAATAAATATAGTAATTGAAATATAAAACTATTTTAGTGATTCGATTATGGTTGGATATGATGCGAGTCGTTGGATAGTGACATGACTGATTTTGTTAAAATTAATAACGGGACCATAAATTTTTCATAAAATTGAAGGAAAAATTAATGTGAATGGTAAGATCTAGTATAAATGGTTCTTTCGTCCTTTTCTTAGTTACATCATTAACAGCCCATTCACTTCGCTGAATGGAATAAGGAGGAAATAAAATTCCAATTCAAAGGGAATGTAATAGAGTTGTAATGGCTATTACAATGTTTACTAGGTGTAAAAAGTAAAACAAGTAATTATTAGAGTAAAAGATAAAATATCTATAATGCTCCTTATATTTATTATAGAAAAGCATAATTGTATAGGTATTATTTTCAAGATAGAAGTATTTACGACAAAGTTAAAATAGACCATTGAATGATAATACATGGGTTAAAGACATGAATTGCTATTCATCATTTTACGCGATAGCAATTCATTATGTATTATCATTCCTTTCAAGCAAACACCGTAATATCAATTTTACGTTGAACGAGGAAGGAATGGATAACTATTTATGTAAAGTGAACGGACCGTAAGCGATTCTTCGTTAGCATCATCAAATTGTTTTTGTTTTGTTGAGAATGTTACTTCTTGAATTGTACAAACTAATGTTACCTACTAATAGACACAACTTTTTGCTTGATAATTCTTCAATTTCATTATTCCTTTTTTTTTTTTTTGTGTACCATTTAAAGAACAAAAATATAATAGAATTATACAAATATTCTTATTTTGTATCTACAACAAACAAAGACAAGAAATTACAAAAGTTTGACGACACTTAACTAGAAGTATTTTATAAAATCGTTAGTAACTGTCCACTGAACTTGCATCTTTTGAGTATCCATAGATTTCTTCATCTTATATCAGGATTATGAAGATTGATGAATGACAATCTCCCATGTTCAAAATAATTATTATTAAGCTTGTTTGGATTTACTAATAATCTTGTCTATTTTGTTATATATGTTCGTGGGGAGGTTTAATGTTGGGCAGTTTGTGCTGGGGGGATTATTTCTGGACGCGTGGCATTGTGGGATACTTGAATGAATTAATTCAATGGAAATGTATCAACATACAATTGGCATTTATCATATAGGGGTTTGTTTGAATTGTTGGGTTTTTATTTATGTTGTATTGATATTTGATTTATATTTATAATTTATTTATATCATATTTGTATCATTCTATATCTAATTTGTATTCGTATTATTTTTTATTAGTATCTATTCTTGACAAATATCCCAAATTACCAAAGTACGATAAAAACAAGCAAACCCAACTGTATGATACAAGACATAAATCCCTCGAATTAATGACATATCAATAAGTATCGAGTAGTATATATGGTTCCATAAAAGAGATTATTCAGCCAATATATATACATATATATATATATATATATATTTCTAATACATTAAGTATATAATGGTGATATAGAAGCGTTGCTTCATTTGTAATTGGGAGCGATCCACATTAGATCATGGAGTTTTGTAGATAAAAGTTTCAGAGGTTTTCCTTTCTTATCTATTTTTTTTTAAGTTTTTTTTCCTAATATTACAGCGAAGAGCAAATCCGCATCTGCATCATCTGTACGAAAGATTAGCATTCATTCTAGCTTATGAAATTGTCTCCAGTATGACACTTCTGGCGCTACAAAAGATTTGAGCCTAGCTTTTAAAGGCTTAGCTTGGCTCGTTTAAAATTTGACAGCTCCAACTTGATTCGAGCTTTTTAATGAGTCTAAAATTGAGGTTTATGCTCAGCTCGTTTAGTTAAATGAGTTTAAATTTGAGCTCAAGCTCGGCTCGTTTATGAAATGAACTTGAGCCGAACTGAGTTTTTTATCGAACCTATCGAGCTTTTTATCGAACCTATGAAGCTTTTACCGAGTCTAGAATTTAAGTTTGAGCTCAATCATTTAGATAACCTATTTTCTATTTTTTTAAACCTAAAAATATGATATATATATTATATATATATGAGTATTGCTATAACATAATTACATAATTATTAATATAAATTAATTTTTATTGTTTTCATTATATAGTTATAGATAATATTTCATGCATAAAAAATTTATAAATCTACTAACAAGTTTATTAATAAGTTTAGTCATGAGTCTAAATGAGTTTCACTTTAGGCTCAGGCTCGCTTATTTACTAATTAAGCTTGGGTCGAGCCGAGCCTGAAGCGAGTCAAGCACAAGTAGCTCGCGAACAACTTGACTCATTTATAGTCCTACTTTTCCTAATTCCGCTTTGGAATTTCTTGTTAGAAATTTTAATTTCTAATTGATTCATATAATTTAAGTATTGATAATTGTTATCGTCATACACACGGTGATGATTAGTGTAGTATCTAAGAGACAATTATCGGGTGTAAATCCCTCCGTGCCAATTCGTTAAAATTTAAGTATTTTAGTGTGTTTTGTATATTAGTAAAAGTCATATCTCTTCATGAATCATTAATGGATACCTTCCATCAAGATATCCTTTCATGAAAAGTCATGTCATTTAAATTAAAAGTCATGACTCTTCGTAATGGAAGTTATATATTGGGCCATAAAAAAAAAAAAAAAAAACAACAACACACACTACTTTTAAGGTTTGATTCAAAATCAAGAATCAATCAAGTCCTTATATCATCAAAGGGCGAATTTAAGTGATACGGATTTGGCATAGGAAAACATATATTATTACTTGGGATATTAAATTATCGTGATGGATTCTTCAAGTAAGTTTTCTTTTCATTTTACTGTAACTTTTAATTATGCCATGATTGTTGATTTGGTTAATTTAATTGTTTATTAGGATCCGTATTGTTAATCGCTTCGCTTTTAATGTTTAAAATTTTAACATTTTGGTATCAGAGGGTCTAATAGAAATTAAATTACCAATTTAGGGTTTATGCGAATTTGGGTATTTTCTCAATTAAAGTTGATTATAGTTAATTGATGTTTTAAATTAACTGTTTATGGCATAATTAAATTGAGTAATGTTGGGTTTTAATTTTGAATTTAAATTTCGGTTGAATATTTGAATTGATAGTTCGGCATTCATCGTGTGAATTCAATTGTTCTCAGAATTGTGATTTTGAATAGTTTTATATAAAATGTTGCTGCTTTGTTTTAATTGACCAATTGTCGATTCAAATTGTGATGAAATCGGAATGTGGGCTATGCATGCGTCATCAATATGAGTAACCTATGAATGCATGCTGTCTGTGAAAAGAATTGAAGTGCATGTGCATATGCATATATGGCTTATGCAAATTTCAGGAATTGTATATGCAAATCTTTTCACATAAAACCAATTTAATAATGTAAATGTTATATGTTATTATTTGAGCTTTAAGAAATAAGTTAATAAATTAAGAATAAAAGATATTAAAGAGTAGTCCTTTATATAGAGGTATTAATTTAATATTTCATTAATTTAAGTATTGTAATGATATTATTAAACTTAATAATTTAAGTTTATATGATTTAAATCTTTAATATTTTAGTGAGTGCGTTAGTCACCAAAGTGGCCCACTCAGAGTTCATTAAATGATTTAAATTATGTTTATAAATGTTTATTTGATATAGCATCATAAATGACATTTAAGAATAATAAACATTTATAGTTATTAACATGTAGTTATACGGTTACTCAAAGGTAGATCTTACTCATGGTTAATAACAATTGAAGTAGGTTATGAACCTTATTTAATTAATATATAGTGTACATCCAAAGATGACTTGTATGTTAAATTAAATTTTGTGATTGACCTTATATATGTTATATGAATGATGCATATTTAGTGATTGTTAGTTGTATTTAGATTTAGCCCAAAGGTGAATTTAAATGCAATATTTTGGTGTATATATATATATATATATTATAGTCTGAATTGTGGTTTAAATTCAAAGCAATTAATATGTGAAATGTAAATGTTTGCAGTGGTCTCTACTATATCAAATATGACTGCCAATGGTATCAAGTTTAATGGGCAAAACTATGATGATTGGATTGAGTATGTCAAGCTAAATGCTGGCCTTTTGGGACTCGATTCAGCTCTAATTATGGATGAGCCCACTAAACCGACCGATACTAGTTCGGAGGCAGACAAGAAACTGTGGGAGAACTGGGAGAGGTCGAATAGGCTTATGATGAGCTTTCTTAAGCTTAGCATAGCGCCTAATGTTAAACCTTCCCAGCCCAAGACTGAAAATGTGAGGGAATTTGTGGCTGAAATTAAGAAGTGTACTATGACAGACATTGTAGATAAGTCTGTTGTTGCTGCTCTTATTAATGATTTATCTAATAGAGAGTACACCATAGCTCAGTCAATGGAGGAACATATTACTCACATGGTGAATACCTACAACCGGCTTAAGAGTTTGGATATGGATCTTGGTGAGCGAGTGTTGGTTGAGTTTCTGCTAAAATCATGTAAGGGTGATGATTTCAAGCAATTTCGGAGAACTTACAACCAACTTAAGGAAAAATGGTCTCTTTCGGATACTAAGGCCATGCTCATGCAAGAGGAGGCAAGGCAAAGGGAAGACCTTAAGGTCAAAATTCCCCAAGCCAACTTTGCCTATTATGGTAAATCAAATGCTGGTTCTAGTGGCGGCAAAGCTCCAAGTAAGAAATGGAAGAACAAGGGAAAGCAGCCATTTAAGGTGCAGCCCGGTAAAGGGCAAGGAGAGGTTGAAAAGATTCTGAAATGTTTCTTTTGCAACAAACCTGGGCACAAGAAGGCCGATTGCCTAAAGAGGAAGGCATGGTTTGAAAAGAGAGGTATACATTTTGCTTCCGTATGCTTTGAATCAAATCTGATTGAGGTACCTTCTAATACTTGGTGGCTTGATACTGGTGCAACCACTCATGTTTCTAATGTTATGCAGGGTTACCTAAATCTCCACCGAATGCCGGAAAGTGAAAGCTTTCTATTTATGGGAAACAGGATGAAAGCTAGAATTGAAGGTGTAGGGACATATAGAATTGTGTTAGATACGGGCTATTGCCTTGATCTAGAGAAGTGTCTATATGTTCCTGATTGCTCTAGAAATCTTGTTTCCGTTTCTAGGTTGGATGTTTTAGGATTTGATTTTAGGATTGGACATGGTTGTTTTTCATTGTATCGTGGAACAAACCTTTGTGGTACTGGTTTATTGTTGGATACTTTGTATTGTTTCAATCTGAATTCTACTTTTGTTAATTCCCTGTTTAATGTTGATGTTGAATGTGATGTTGGTATGAAAAGGAATGCACTTAATGAATCTTCTGCTGACTTGTGGCATAAAAGACTCGGTCATATATCCAAAGAGAGGATTTTGAGGCTAATTAAAAGTGGAGTTTTGTCTCAATTGGATTTTACCGATTGGAATGATACTTGTGTGGATTGCATTAAGGGTAAGCAAACCAAACATGTATCAAAACAGGCTGCCATAAGGAGTAGTGGATTACTTGATTTAATACATACAGATATTTGTGGTCCTTTCGATGTACCGTCTTGGGGCGGTGAGAGGTATTTCATCACCTTCATTGATGATTACTCTAGGTATTGTTACCTATATTACTGCATGAAAGAACTCAATCGGTTGATGTCCTTGAGATATTCATTACAGAGGTTGAGAGGCAGTTAAATAGAAAGGTTAAGGTAATACGTTCCGATAGAGGTGGTGAATATTATGGAAAGACATCGGAAGTTGGACAAATTCCAGGTCCATTTAAGAAACTCCTTGAGTCCAAGGGCATTTGTGCGCAGTATACAATGCCCGGATCGCCACATCAAAATGGTGTAGCAGAAAGGCGTAATCGTACATTGATGGAAATGGTAAGGAGTATGGTGAATGATAGTTCTATACCTGTTTCATTGTGGATGTATGCATTGAGGACAGCCGCATACATATTGAATAGGGTACCTAGTAAAGCAGTTCTTAAGACACCTTATGAACTGTGGACATCTAGGAAGCCTAGTTTAAGACATCTTCACGTGTGGGGCTGTCAAGCCGAAGTGAGGATATATAATCCACATGAAAAGAAGTTGGATTCCAGGACCATTAGTGGTTATTTCATTGGATATCCGGAGAGGTCAAAAGGGTATAGATTCTATTGCCCTAACCATAGTACGAGAATTGTAGAGTCCGGGAATGCTCGCTTCATTGAAAATGGCAAAGTCAGTGGGAGTGTGGGAGCACGTGATGTAGAGATAAGAGAGTCATTGATGGACCAAAACCATCAAATGATCCATCTCAAGTTGATGTTCCTATTATTGTAGCACAGCCACAAGGCATGAATATGGAACAACAACAAATAGATGCTCCAAACCCAATTATGGATGCCATTGTTCAAGAAGAGGAGGAAAATACTCAAGTTAATGAGCAAGTGCAACCTCAAGAAGAAATAGTATTAAGGAGGTCTACTAGAGAGAAAAGATCGGCTATTTCGAATGACTATATAGTTTATGCACTTGAGCATGAAAGTGACTTGAGCATTGATAATGACCCGGTCTCTTTTGACCAAGCCATGAGCGGTAAAAATTCCGATAAGTGGTTGATGGCCATGAAGGAAGAGTTGAAATCTATGGATGACAACAATGTTTGGGAAATGACGGAATTGCCGAAGGATTCTAAAAGAGTCGGCTGTAAGTGGGTCTTTAAGACCAAGCGAGACTCTAAGGGCAATGTCGAGAGGTACAAAGCCAGACTTGTTGCCAAAGGTTATACTCAAAAGGATGGCATTGACTACAAAGAGACTTTCTCTCCGGTTTCTAGAAAGGACTCTTTAAGGATTGTAATGGCTTTGGTGGCTCATTTTGATCTTGAGCTTCACCAAAGGATGTTAAAACAGCCTTTCTCAATGGAGATTTGGGAAGAAGAGGTATATATGGATCAACCTCAAGGTTTTGAGACCACAAGTGAAGGAAATCTGGTATGTAGGTTGAAGAAATCAATCTATGGATTAAAACAAGCTTCTAGACAATGGTACTTGAAGTTTAATGATACCGTATTGTCATATGGGTTTGTAGAAATGACCGTTGACGGTGTATCTACATGAAGGTTATGGGAAGCAAGTTTATAATCCTTGTGTGTATGTAGATGATATTCTTCTTGCGCTAGTGATCGTGGGTTATTGCATGATGTTAAGGATTACCTTTCTAGCAACTTTGAGATGAAGGATATGGGTGAGGCTTCCTATGTGATCGGAATAGAAATATTTCGGGATAGATCACAAGGAATTTTGGGATTGTCTCAAAAGGCTTACATCAACAAAGTTCTAGAAAGATTTAAGATGGAATCATGTGCACCTAGTCCAGTTCCCATCCAGAAAGGAGACAATTTCAGTCTATCCCAATGTCCCAAGAACGATTTGGAGCGTAAAGAAATGGATAATATCCCTTATGCTTCTTTAGTCGGGAGTTTTATGTATGCTCAGACTTGTACTAGGCCAGATATAAGCTTTGCGGTCGGTATGTTGGGTCGTTACCAATCAAATCCCGGACTGTTTCATTGGAGAGCTGCAAAGAAAGTTTTAAGGTACTTACAAGGCACTAAGGATCACATGCTCACATATAGAAGAACTAGTAACCTTGAGATTGTTGGTTACTCGGACTCAGACTATGCCGGATGTTCAGATACCCGAAAATCCACATTTGGCTATTTGTTCCTTCTAGCTGATGGAGCTATCTCATGGAAGAGTGGTAAGCAGTCTGTCATTGCTACTTCCACTATGGAGGCTGAATTTGTAGCATGCTTTGAAGCTACAGTTCAATCGTTGTGGCTGCGCAATTTTGTTGATGGTTTAGGCATCGTTGATACCATTGCCAAACCAATGAGGATTTATTGTGATAATGCGGCAGCTGTATTCTTCTCTAAGAACGATAGATACTCCAAGGGTGCCAAGCATTGGATTTAAAGTTTCTATCTGTCAAAGAAGAGGTGCAAAATCAAAGAGTTCAAATAGTGCACATTGGCACCAATGATATGATTGCGGATCCGTTGACTAAAGGACTAGCTCCTAAAACATTTATTGGCCATGTTAGTAAAATGGGAGTAGTCAGGAAGTCCTTGTATATCGGATGATTGGTCATACATGTATGAATTTATGTTTAGCACATTTATGTTTATTTGATATCTAGATATCGATGTTTGTTTGGATTTGCTTATCTATGAATCATATTTCAGTTATGCATATTTTATTATGATTATAGATATTGGGTTTTTTACGACATTGTGGGATAAGGTATTTTTAGGTGTCTACTTTATCAAATTGTGACTGTTTGAATTGAATTGACTTGTGATACATGGAAGGAATCGGGACGTTTGTCAGGCCCGTGACCGCCATGATTCGGTCTGTTTAGTTCTTACGAAGTTGTGACTTATATACGACATTATTTAAGTGAGCTCACTTTATGTTAATATGTTGTATACTTGTTATATATGAATCAAGTGGGAGAATGTTAGAAATTTTAATTTCTAATTGATTTATATAATTTAAGTATTGATAATTGTTATCGTCATACACACGGTGATGATTAGTGTAGTATCTAAGAGACAATTATCGGGTGTAAATCCCTCCGTGCCAATTCGTTAAAATTTAAGTATTTTAGTGTGTTTTGTATATAGTAAAAGTCATATCTCTTCATGAATCATTAATGGATACCTTCCATCAAGATATCCTTTCATGAAAAGTCATGTCATTTAAATTAAAAGTCATGACTCTTCGTAATGGAAGTTATATATTGGGCCATAAAAAAAAAAAAAAAAAACAACAACAACACACTACTTTTAAGGTTTGATTCAAAATCAAGAATCAATCAAGTCCTTATAATCAAAGGGCGAATTTAAGTGATACGGATTTGGCATAGGAAAACATATATTATTACTTGGGATATTAAATTATCGTGATGGATTCTTCAAGTAAGTTTTCTTTTCATTTTACTGTAACTTTTAATTATGCCATGATTGTTGATTTGGTTAATTTAATTGTTCTATTAGGATCCGTATTGTTAATCGCTTCCGCTTTTAATGTTTAAAATTTTAACATTTCTCATCACCCATTGCTTATAAAAAGAAGGAAAATATTATTTTTGGAAAAAAAAAATGCTTAATCAGCATCACATGTGATGGCCAAAAAAACTCAGCATCACATGCAACCAGATTCCAACCAACTAGATACCAACTAAATTCAGTGAGAAGAATGATTAAAATAGTAGCTGTTGAAAGGTCCGGAAGAGGAAAGTGTCATTTAATTCCAAGCACGTAAAACAAAACATAATATGCATATATAATGTCTTTTTTTCTTAATATATATTTGGTAGATCTGAAATTGCCAATCTCTAGGACAACCAAACTCTACACAAACAGATTATCCATAAGATGTCTCCCTTGGGAATTTTTCTTCAATTTAGAATTTTTAAAAATTATTTATCGAAGTAGACTTAGTTGAAATTAATTATTAAAATAATTCACCTAATTTGCATGTCTTAAATTGATATTACTTTCTTTTTTTTTTGCATAAAATTCGCAAGTTTTCAATGCGTGACCTAACTTGTAGGTATTTAATGCATGTTACTTTTTTATATAAAATTCACATGTTCCCAATATGAGACCTCATTGGCATGTCTTACATGCATTATTTTTTGCATAAGATTTGCATGTTTCCCATACGAGATACTATAACTCGTATTTCTAAAATGCGAATTTAATGATATATTTTAGTAATTAATTTTAGATGGGTCTCATTGGGTGACTTGGCTTATTTGATCTAATAAGTGAGGGGATAAAGGCTCTAATTTCAAATTTTCTTTTCAATGTTGGTGTCCTTAATTGTCTTGATTAATGCGAGTACCTAAAATTAGAAGCGTAAAAACTCCATTGCATATTATGCAAGGCTTATAAATAATTATCTAAATTCTTCAATATAAAATTTTTTGAAAGATTCTTTCGAACTATTGGTTTTTGAGACCTTATTTATAAGTCAAAATTGTAACATTCACGGAAAAATTTGACTATTGTAACATCCAAAATTTAAATATCAACTAAGTCGTTATTATAAGGTACTAGATTTATATATTGATCCTTTTGATCTGCAGTAGTTGTATGGTTCCCGAAGAGTGAGAATCGTACCAACAACAATATAGAGGTGTAGAAGACTAATTGATTGGATGTCTTTTTTTCTTTTTTCTTTTTTAATTTTTTTTCTTCATACATTTCTAAGTATTTATAATAGAACAAGGCGTGCTCCTGTCCCATCGAACAATTGGTAGAGTCCCTGCGATTTGCTGGCACGCAAGGGTTGTGGTTATTAAGCAATAAAATTTGCAAAGACATGTAGTCTTATTTTGTTCACATGTAGCAATGAACTTTATAAGCTGGTCTTAAGCCGGGGTTTCTAGTTGAAGAAAACACGACGAGAGGCAACCAGCTATGTTCTAGGACTAAGCATAAGTCATGCGGTGTTGGCGAGGAGCAGGTTGGATTGAGTGGGGTCACTGTTGGGTCCTCAATCAAGAATGTCGGGAACAAAGACGATGTGCGACGAATGAGACCGAGCATGATATTTGTTCCTTTGCCAATACAGGGGTTTTGTCAAGTAGCATGGGTACCTAAGAAAGATAGGTATAACAGCGAGTTGGACAAAGCAAAGTCCAAACCCTTGAAATGCGGAGTTGGGAATGGAGTAGGTTAGATGGCTGCTTGGATACCAAGTCTATAATGATCAGTCCTTTTAATGCTGGCGGTACGAAGGTTATAGATACTAAGCAAAGTTGCAGCCTTGCCCTTGGCTGAAGAAGTGTATTAATCAAGCTTTTGAGTAATGGTTACACTTATTCCTCTAACAAATCATCAATTTTGGTTCAAATTACGAATTTATCTCACATGCATGATAGGACATAATTTGCTTTGATTTGGGCGTGCAGTTAGGGCATTCCTATGGAGAATTATGCATCTTTATAGAAAGCTTAGAACTCAAAAGTTAATCTACCTCTTTAATATGCGAAATGTCGCATTTTTCATTGGGTAAAGATCTTTTCATGGTCCTAATTCTAAATAAAGGGCTATGAGGGTATCTAAATCATTCACACTTGGTTTCCTTTACCTTCTTAAAACTTTTGATAAATTTTTCTTGTGCTCTTTCAAGGTTTTCTTTTTCTTCCTTCAAAAGATATTTTTTTTTGTCAATTAGCTAAGTCGACCTGGTGTAACCATAATCTTCTAGTTAATTTGTAACATGGGTTTTTCTAAACCCATAAACAATTATTGATTATTACCACAAGATTCATCACAAGTTCCCATCTTTAGATCTTAAGCCTAGGTAGATCAAGTCTTATTTTCATTCTAGTTTTCATAAATCTCGAAGTTCATAAATCTTATTAGGATTAATAATGTCTCATCTTGACTATGAGATCTATAAAAAAAATCCTCATATATAATTATAACAAAATTAATATAAATTTTACTATCTTAACATGCCCATAATTTTACTGTCTTCATGAGATTTAGATCGTAGCCACATAACAAAACATATTATAGATTAGTCCTATATGTAATTAATTCATAGAAGGTCATAATCTTTATGGTATACTTTTCCCTTTTACTATGTCAGGATCATTCTACTAATTGAGGTACATGATTTCCTATTAAGAGACATCATTGATGAGCTACTATCAATGTTAGTGATCTTCCGTTTGATGTAAGATTTCCTATGGAAAAAGATGGGTAGATCTTTTTTAAATTACTCTAATACTCTTGATTTTAAAATAATTTTTTAGGGCATTTCAATAAAATATTGAGATAAAGTTTAACAAGTTGAACATATTAATGTTTCCATATCAGCTCAAAAGAGCAATTTCAACATAAGATTCAATAGGCATTTATATGTGCATACTTTTACCTCAATGAAGGATAATATTTTACGTATATTCTTATGCATATTGTTATATCACTAACATGACTAGTGACTTAAGATTGTTAAATTTTTTACCATAATATTTGTCCTTGTTTTAGGATGTGTATATGTTTATTGCATTTTCTTTTTATTAGAATTTAGAACATATCATCATCATCATCATCATTAGGGTAGTATGGGGTACTATAGAATATATATCTTGTATGGGATAAAAATTTGCTATCTCCATGATGCTATCTTGATCTTATCCCTACAAAGGAGTATTTGACACGTATTTTGAAGTGATAATTATTGTTTGTATTTTTCTAAGGTTTTTTCTTTTACTTTTTATATGTATTTGTTGGGACACGAATGGAACACCATGATGGGACAGCGTGATGGGACAGCAAATTCCCTTCCATCTTGTGTGCAAAATTCTAGTATTGAGATGTTATACTTGTAATCCACCTCATAGAACACAGAAATATTTGCACTTGGAATTCACCTTGTAGTTTTCAGTCTGTTTGGAGCCAATTCAATTAAATATAGTACTATAGGATATAAGATACTAAGGACTACTAATTATCACTTACCATTCAGGGGGCTAATAATGACAAGAAGAAGCTGGTGGGATGCAACCTACCACTCAAGGTAGGTAATGAGACACATCAATAGTAGTATTCCTCTAATTTGTACTATTTAAGCAATGTGTGTTTGTTTCTCATCTTATGAAATCATTAAATTTAATTATAAGTTTAATTAGAAATGAAATTTGGCAAATTTAAACTTAAATATCAAATTTGATAAGTAGAAAATTGAGTGTTCAACTTTTTTTAAAAAAAAATTATTTAAATTCTTAATGTTTTCAAACTCATAGAAAAATAAGACTTTCTTAAATCTTTTAAGTTTTCAGGTGCACATATGACACTATCAACTTCAAATTAGTTCACAATGATTAATTTTAGAAAATGATAATATCAAATATACTTATTACATAATATAATTTAAAATAACATTAAATACATTTTAATAATTTAATATTCCAAAGTTCGTATAATTCAAAAAAATTATCAAAAATAATAAAATGGTTGAAAAAATTATGTCTACCTTGGCCACCTTAACCAACTGCTTTAAGGTTGAACAGAAGCTAATACATGAGGAAAGTGGATAGAAAATTTAACGTATTTGATCGAAATCCTGTTTTTATTAAGACTCAAATAGGAAAGGAAAAAAAAAATCAAAGACTTAAGTAAAAAAATAGGTAAATATTGGGAATTAACAATGCATTTTTCTTTTATTTCTTTAATTGAAAATAATATTTAATAATTCAAACTGTAAATATAAAATCAAAAAACGCTATGGTTGAGAGATATTAGTGTTATCTTATCTAATTATCATGTTTAGACCAGTAGATATGAAGCTATGGAGAATGGGAATCGCAGGTACGGGTATGGCCGCCAGTCCACAAGTTGAGAATGCATGCATTTACGTTGGGGGACCATTACTAATTTACTACTCAAACTCAAGTGGAAAGAAGATGCCCAATTAATGTGAGAAGCAGGTATGGATCTTTTTGTCCTTTTCAGTTTCCAAAATTAAAAATTTCGATACTACTGTCCCACAGGACAAATGATCTAAAATCCAAAATAAATTATGAATAGTTTGCTGTCGTTTATATTTTTATTATATTTAAATAGATATTTATAAAAAAATAAATATAGATAAAAAAAGATATTTTTATTCATAAATAAATCGAATATATTTGATATAGATAAAATATAAAAATAGATTCGATATAAATAAAATACAGATAAAAATAAGATAATTTAAATATATTTTATTACAACATATTAATTAATGTTACTTAGAGGATAGAGAATAGCACAATAAAGAACCGCAAAATAAAGTATGAACGAACCCTCATTGTAGAGCTTATTATTTGTCATGCACCAAACTTAGCGGTCATTTACTAAGTCTTTTTTCCATTCCAAAGTCCCAAACTGTGACCTAAAATCCAAAATTGCAGCTCTATTTGGATTGTTCGATTTCAACTATATTTTATCTGTATTTGATTTGTGTAATCTATTGGTGAGTAAAAGTGTTTATTTTTTTATCTATATTTATTTATTAATAAATAATTTATTAAAAAATGATAAAAATAAGATTATTAAAATGATTAAAATAAGACAAACCAAATAAGTAGTTCACATGATTTTTCTTGGGAATAGAATGATTACAACAAACGGTATTTCAAATGTTAATGACACCAAAGGGATCACTCAAGGTTTTAAGTGGCAAGAACAGTAGCTACAGTTTGAATTTGATTTTGCTGCACTTTTTTTTAAAAATAATTTAATCATACTATTCGATTGAATTTATTTAAATATAATATAGATGGAGAATGTTAGGTGGAAGGTCAAAGCTAGGATAGATATTAAACATATATAATGAATGAGTAAAGTAATAAAAAGACAATCATTCTTGCGGCAAGAATAAAAAGGGCAATCATTCTGGCATTCCATCATGCAACTTTATATATACTACTTATGTCATTCAAGGAGATAATTGGTTTACGTCAAAAACCAACTATGAATTAAAAATGCTTATTATTGCAAACAATAGCACTTGCTTCTGCATGAGAAAACGAGGAACACAAATGGAAAATGGAATCAATTGTGACCACATATGTCATGTATGCAAAGATAAGAAGGGTCAAGCATCGAAAAGCTAGTCATCCACAGCTCTATATACACATATATATCCCTAATATGATCCCCTGCAAAACATTTATCTCGGGATGAAGCTTCGGCCAAAGGCCAATAATTTTGGTCTACTAAAATTGATGCACAAAATTTGGCATAACCACAGCCGCACCATCCGGTGCAAGAAGCAACTGGAGAAAAAGTGAGCTATTAGTATTAGGACATCTTTATTAGGAAGTAACTTACAAAAGTATTTAAAGGATCTCCATACTTTATTTCTAAGTTCATATAAAAAAGGAGTTTTGATATTTATTTATATTATTGACAAATATATATTATATAAAAAACTATATAAAACTAATATTCATTAAAAAAAATGCTTCTAGGGTGTTCTTTAGATGACCTTAAAAAGGATAAATACATAGATAAAACTTTAATTTATTTATTTTAGTAGCACTCTTTCTATAAGGTATGACTTATAAAAAGCCCTAATTGCATATAAGAGGTTTTTTTTTTTGGCCATCTGCATGTAAGAGTTCATCATCTCTTTAATGGAGAGTGTTTTCAAATAGATTTATTTTGAGCATGTATAATGGTAAGGGGTCCAGGTGCCCTATAATATCTTTATGATCTCTATTTTTAAGGACATCTTTAATTTATTAAGGGTATTTCATTTTAGAATCCCAAGGTCTATTCATTTTTTTATTGCTTTATTTCATAATTTGAAAAGAAATGTAGAAAATAAAACTACTTTACGCATTACTACAATAGGAAAAGACCTAAAAAGCAGATCTTGTTGCAAGGAAGGAGGCTTACTACAATGGAGTTATCTTTATGGCTTCAAGGCCTGTAAAATGTCATGCTTATTCTAGGAACCTTTAAAGGAACTTTTACCTTCCGGTCAGTAATATTGTCTAATCTATGTTTGATCATAGAAATAATATAGCAGTCGATATCAGAAGTATTTTAAATGGTCTACTGATAATTGAATAGAGTTTAAATCGTTCAATAACATATGGATAAAATCGCGTAAAATACACAAACAGCCATAGAATTTTCAATAAGGAATTGGAGTGAGCTTATTCCATTAATATTTTTGTGGGTGTCCCTCTTGATTACATATAATCAGGTACAACAATTGATTAATATACATTCCATTCATTTTACCACCGGATCGTCCAATCCATCACTTATAGGATTGAATGATGCTGTCGCGGGAGATTGGGATACTATTTTCATGATACCATTTTCATTAAAGCAAAGGAAGGAAAAAAGAAACCCTTACGGAATTTATTATTGGTTTCTGTTAGATCCGCATCTCGCCGAAGTAGTCAAGTTAACAAATGGTCTATTTTCCATGCAACCTCACATAAAGTCTTTGTCATTTCATATATAGGATAAAGGGCAAAGGACGGGCTCAAGTAAAGGTTCATCCAATACAATCTTCTTCCTACTAGGTAGTGACGTTGCTGAGGGAAATTCTGATGAATTTATGTTTTTCATGCAATCCTGAAAGCTTTTCAGTAAAATGGAGCTATTATATTCCATTTTTGTTCATGAATGAGCATTCACAGTCTCACCTTTGATTTCATTGTTCTTGTATACAGAAAGAGTAATTCACAGTAGGTATATAGCATCAAAGCACCATGGCCATCAGTGAGGATACTGAAAACAGCTCAACGCTGGGAGAGATGGAATCACACAACCACTAATGTCTACAGCGAAAGCAGCACTCGATGATGTTGAATCTGGAACTGATGAGAGCAGAAAAAGTCATCCCTGGATGGTTTATTTCACCACATTGGTCGCTGTTTGTGGTTCTTATGAATTTGGAGCTTGTGTAAGTACATAACTGCTGGACTGAATCAACTTGCTGAAACAAGTTTATCTACCATGTTGTATGGATTCATTGATTAATAATGATCTGTTTGAGACGTGGCTGGTTGTTTTCCAGGCAGGTTACTCGTCCCCTACTCAGAGCGCTATCAGGAGTGATCTCGATCTGAGCTTGGCACAGGTATGTGTCTACAATTTTTTAACGTCAGATAGCATTCCAGGTGGGTCTGTTTCGTTGGTTGGTTTTTCATCGGTTTGATGCCTGTTTGAGGTAGTCTTTTATTAAGAAACAGATAAAAGAAAAAATAGACATATTTACTTTTAAACATATCAAATATATATATAAATATAGATACAGATAAAGATAAAGATAAAAATCAGACAATCCAAACTGACCCAAGTTTGAGATGTATAATCACAGTAAGATTGGTGGCAACATACTGTGAAGCTGCTCTCTGTCCAAGAATTAATAAAAGCATGTTGGATTCCTTTAAGCAATTTGTTGGTTAAGAAAAAAATCAGGTGAAAAGATTTGCTATTGCTGCATCAGTAAAGATGCTCAGGATTCCAATTCTGGGATAGAAGTTCAGAACTTTTCAAGATTCAATATTACACCTTAACACTCCACTATAAGATAAGTAACGATGATACATTCAAGAGCTAAATTTAGTTGTGAATCCGTATAGCAACCTCAGAACCACTGGCCATTCTAATGAGCAAGGATATAATAGAGCACAAGATAAAAACTACTGATTCAAGTATGCTATTAGGGGATATTGTTCGTCTTCATTAGGTATTAATTAAAGCATTATTGGATGCCAATTTAGAATTGCTCCTTGAAGTTAAAATCAACATGCTCTGTGCTGATAGTATTTTATCATGATAATACAGTACTCGGTGTTTGGTTCCTTATTGACCTTTGGAGCAATGATTGGTGCTATCACAAGTGGGCCTATAGCCGATCTTGTTGGTCGGAAATGGGTAAGGCAAACACACATGGTAGATTTTTTATGCCTACCTTCTCAGTTCATTTCCTTACTGAAGAACATTCATTTTTGCGCAGACAATGAGGATGGCAAGTGGCTTCTGCACTGCAGGATGGCTCGCAATATACTTTGCTGAGGTATGAGCCCCTAACATGGAGATTCTTCATTATTTTGTATGATCTAAATCTATTGCACCTTTTGCTTCCTTGTCTTTAACGACAGGGTCCTGTCCCTCTAGATATTGGAAGGCTGTCATCAGGATATGGCATGGGAGTATTTTCCTTCGTGGTAACTATCCTACATCTTCTGGACTTGGTATTAGAAAACATTCTCTCTACAAGTCTGTCAATTCATTTCATATTTTATCATTATTTCTTCAATGCTTGCATAGGTACCTGTATTTATTGCTGAAGTGACTCCAAGGATCTACGAGGGGCACTAACTGCCGTAAATCAGGTAGAGCTGTCTAAGAAACGAATTCTTTATCAAGGGGCTTCCCAGTGGATAATTAGAACTGAGGTTTCTTGAGGAAATCAATATGACTGCAACATCTTTCTAACTATCTTGCAGCTTATGATCTGCACGGGAGTGTCTGTTTCCTTCATAATTGGGAATGTACTAACCTGGAGGACACTGGCTTTAATTGGTATAGTAAAATACTCATACACATCTTTCATCCATCACTATGTTGATCTTTGTTTTCTGAAAAAAGCATGATGTTTAAGATTGAATGATAAGAAGGTTGTGTAATCTCATATAGGATATGAAAAATTTCTGTGCTAGGTGGGTAACACTTAACTAGTAACTTAGTCTCCAAGAATGAGAGAGTGTCCAATGATATTATGAGCATATAAACTCAATTTCCTGGAAAACATTTTAACACAGACCCCTCTCTGTCAACCCTTCGCACATGAGCTCTTTTTTCTTTAATTATTGAGGGGTGGAAACATGTTTCATGGTCAAAAAAAAAAAAAATATATCTACAAAATTCCAAAAAAGAAAAGCAAGATAAAAAGATGACATTTTCAATCTGTCGAATTCAGCACCATATCCAAGTGATTGAAGCGCTTAAGTAGTACATGTAGTTTTACTTCTACTTTTACATTTTAGCTCTGCATCATGTGTAGGCTAGGATATTGATTAAGGCTCTTTGCACATCTTCCACCTGACTAAAAGCCAAAGCGGTTTAATTCATAAGTAATCCTGAAGGTTCATGCTATACAAAAAATCACAAACAGTGAAAATGAAACAGCTCTTGTAGATAGGAAAGATTAACTTTTAGACACAAATTAAAATTTTCATCAAAATGCTTTCAATTCAGTTTCCTAAAAGCTAGAGGTGGAATGTATTGCAGGACTGATCCCATGTGCTGTTCTGCTTTTTGGTCTTTTCTTCATTCCAGAATCTCCTAGATGGCTGGTAAGTGGTTGCAGTTAGACAGGATCATGCTTTAATTTTCACATCTAGTAATAAATATAGTTTTTAACATGAATGCAGGCAAAGATTGGTCATACAAAGAGTTTGAAGTTGCATTGAAGACACTTCGTGGCCAGAGTGCTGATATATCTCAAGAGGCAGCTGAAATTCAGGTAATTAAATTTTGTCTCTCCTTCTTTCCCCCAGATTTTCAATTATAGACAAACAGGGAAATAAATTTTGTTCCTTGAAGATCAAATTCATGGTCTGAAAATGTCTTTACCTGTCAGGATTATATTGAAACTCTCCAACGACTTCCAAAAGCAAAAGTGCTGGATTTATTCCAAAGAAGATACCTGCGTTCAGTCACTGTATTAATTTCATCAGCTCTGGCTTTGTGTTATACAAATCAAAGATTGTCATTTGTTGTTCTTTCCTTCTTTGAGTAACAAGTATGTTCTTTTCACCAGATAGGTGTAGGATTAATGGTCTGTCAACAATTTGGAGGAATAAATGGAATCTGTTTCTACACTGCCAATATCTTCGAGCAAGCAGGTATGCAAACAAATATGAAGTATCTTCAACTTATGGTACTGCTGTGGAAGAAGGTAGTGAAATCACACAAGTTAGTAACTGAAAAGCTGTTTTGTGTTAATGAATGAATGGAAATCTAAAATAGTCAAGCATTTCTGGCATTCTTATAACATTTCGACAGGATAAATTATGATGTTTTTACTTTTGAATCTTTCTTGTTTTTGTTAATAAACGAACGTCAAAATTAGCAAGGATTTTTGTAAAATGAGTTCTAATTTCGTAATTTGCTGGCAACCTATCAGGATTTTCAGCAAGTGTGGGAACCATAACCTATGCTATCCTTCAGGTTCCAATTCTTGGCTTTTACTTGGATATTAAGGATCTTCCATCAGAAACGAATCACAATAAACTTCTCTTGTAGGTTATCGTCACAGCCATTGGTGCTGCTTTGGTGGATAGAGCAGGAAGGAAGCCACTTTTGCTGGTACATAGTAATTTATATGTTTTAGTCTACTTGCAATATATAATCCTTTATCCAACATTTGTACATTTTTATAGGTCTCAGGCTCAGGACTTGTTGCTGGTTGTGTACTAGCTGCAGTTTCCTTCTATTTGAAGGTGATTTTCATGCTTTTTAGCTGTCAAACATACCAATCTGCAATACAAGTGTTCTCATCTCTTCTATTGCTTAAGTGAAACAGGCAATCGATCTGGCACTTGGGGCAGTACCCATTCTGGCTGTTGCTGGAATACTGGTAACCATCATTGTCATTCGTCTTTGTTTCCTGTGCATATTTCCTTATCATGGTTTTGGGTTCTAATTTTATCTTCTGTACTCAGCTGTACATCGCATCCTTTTCGATCGGTATGGGTGCAGTACCTTGGGTGGTGATGTCAGAGGTATTTAGATACTAAAACAGAGCCAAAAAAGTGATATTGCCATTCTTTCTTGTAAAAGAGATAGCCCTGACATATCTTTACTTATGATTGTTGACCTTGACAGATATTCCCAATTAATATTAAGGGAGTTGCTGGAGGCTTTGCAACACTTGTAAACTGGTTCGGAGCATGGGTGATCTCATACACTTTCAACTATTTGATGACTTGGAGTTCATATGGTATGAAAGCACAGAAGTTATAATCTATGAACATTAGTAGCATTTCATTTTAGGCTGCAACATTGAAAGAGAAAAAGACAAGTATCACTAGCAATACTTGCATAATGATTTATCTCATTATTAGGCTAGCTAGCACTTCATAGTCATCATAATAAAATTTTCAGTCTCTTCAATTCTCTTACATGAAGGTAATATTTTACAGGTACTTTCATTCTTTATGCGGCGATCAATGCATTGGCAATTGTGTTCATCATTACGGTGGTTCCTGAAACAAAGGGGAGAAGTCTTGAGCAAATTCAAGCTGCAATCAACTCTTAGAAATTTAACTCAGGACTAACTAGAAATGCTGCTCAGAGTTGTTCTTTTTGTAGTAGAGAAATTGAAACTTTTATATTTAGAGAATAAAGATGTTCTACAAACAATAGTCTTTTTCTTTTCGGTAAATGTGCTAAGTTCGATTAAGTTGATGATGCCATATTATCAATTTGTGGTGAGTACCACCTCGAACCTTTGAACTGAAGTAATATCAGACCATGCAACTCCAACAATTAGAAAATGAAAATTATGGAAGTACTTTTCTTTGAAAGGTAGCCATTTGCAACTAAAGAGTATGCTTCATAAAGTAAGTTATGCTTATTATGCAGCCTCATAAAAGAAAGGGATGAGTAGTTATAATAGCTCTAATGTAATAACTAAATATCGACCAAAACTCTATACAATCACTAGTGGTAATTGTTGGCCTGTGTTTTTTTATCAACCACAACATCTTTCATTATATTACCATTTTTGAAGTCCTTTGTCTTTTTGAAAGATCATCATAAAACTTCATCCTTAAGGCAATCAATCTTGTATACTATTTTCACTCTGGTTCAATGCGATTGTCACAATCTTTTCAGTCTATTTTTTAACTTCCTCAAGTATTATTAAGAAAAAGGCATCCGGAAAATTTATTACTTGTGCTACTAATTAAACCTACCAAGAACAGATTTTTCTATACCTTTGCATTATAATCAAGCAACTATCTTCTTATGCTGGTTAACCTTTCAACTCCTGAGTTGCAACACTCCTTGCTTCTCTTGTTTAGTGATCAAGGATGTACTCTTGAGGTGTAAGCTCAATATTCAAAATATCATACACCATTCCAAAGAATGAGAACATAAAATTTCGTCTCAAACTTTTTACTATTACTATATTTGTTGTATGCATATTACTTTTGTGAGGGCAGACCATTCATTTGTCTTAGAGTCACAAAGTATAATTACATGTGCATATACTATTTAGAAAATGTGAAATTTGATATCTAAACTTTACATGAAAATTCAATTTGGTTTGTAAAGTTTGAAGCGGTCGATTAAATACGTAATCAAATTTTCCGTGACTATTTTTACTACACCACACATCATCCTTTATTTCATTTGCTGACATGAAAGAAGCAGTATATCAATACTTGATGGGGATAGGGAAGGTAGTAAAAATTCAATGATAGACTATTTCTTTTACATCATCAAATAAAAAAAAAAGATATTATAAATATGTTAAAAAATAATCACAAAAAGTTTGATTGGATATTATTGCTTGCTCAAATTCAAAAAAGGTTTGACTATGGTAGTTTGGGCTTGGACTAGGGTAGAGAGAACGAGGCTTGCAAAACAGGAACTCAGCTAATGGCACGACCCTATAATGCTTAAGTTAAGAGTTTTCATGAGAAGCTTATAGGATAAAATAAATGGTTGGTTGAGTGTGGTATTATTGTTCTCCAGTGAGGAAGGTGAGTATTTATAGGTGATCAACCAAGCGATTGTAGACATCATGGGTGAGTAGGTGATTGGCAACAATTGTGGAGTTTGTTGGGTAGGCTCACTACTCCACTATTGGATGTCCAATTTGATCGAGCTACCCATGTCTA
The DNA here is from genome assembly GCA_024138025.1 of Combretum micranthum. Lineage (NCBI taxonomy): Eukaryota > Viridiplantae > Streptophyta > Magnoliopsida > Myrtales > Combretaceae > Combretum > Combretum micranthum. The sequence goes on along the minus strand of JAMXBD010000147.1, from coordinate 471,087 downwards.
GGTCGAGTGAAGTAGGGACGACCGAGTGAAGGTCTTGGTTGACTAGATGAGGTTTAGTCTCCTATTGTAGTCTGTCATTAGGGTTTGGGCCCCGCAGGACGGCCTAGCCTACTAGTGTGTTGAGGTGGGCTCAAGTGGCTTTAGTTCTAATTTAGACCATCAACAGGTATTAAATTGACTATTTTAAAATCCAAAAACCAAATTGAATTTTCTTGTAAAGTTTTGGTACCAAATGACATTTACCTTATATTATTAATTGCATTGTTAATAAATAAAATTAAGCCTGTACTTTATTTAATACTACTATTAAGATATCATCAACCCCACATTGAAGAAATGAATTAAACCCAGCAAATAATACTTTAGCCACTAAGCCCACCACCCAGTTGGTAGCTCCCACCATAAATGAAGTCATCAGAAGCTCCATAGCCATTGTTATTGACACCATTACCGCTAGAAACACCATCTAATTGAACATCCACTAATTTTTGTATGCAATACCAAGTCATGACCAACCTTAACCCACCCTATCAACTACTATTGTGCTCCTCCAGCCTTGACCCACCCTCTAAGGTCATCCACCCATCTCTCTCCACTTAAATCTATGACTCTCTACTCCAAATGAAATTCTTTGTACCTATTAAGCTTTTGATTAAGGGTTATTGCTACTAGTGGTATTTTAACTTTAACTAAATATGCAATTAAGTATCTAAACTTTGAAATTAATTATTTCAGTACTTAAAAGAACTTTTCATGCGTGCTAATAATACCTCTATCAAATTGGCTAAGTCATTCTATGTGACGTTTTTAACCAATATGATGGAGATACCTCCAGAGAACACAAAAAGTTCTTTTAGGTACTAAATTGATCGATTTAAAGTTTAAGTATTAAATGGATCAATTTCAAAATTTAAGTACTCAAATACATATTTTACCAAAGTTCAAGTACCATTTGTGACATTTACCCTTCGAATAGCATCTATCAATAGCAACTATTGCTTATGAATTTCATCAATATATTGGTAAATTTATATCGAAATGTTAAGGGCACCACCATGGCTTTGTTTATGGCAGACCCTTTATTCCTAACCTTGCTTACTTGCATTAGTTTTATATTGACATTTGGTTTGTGCCTCAGTCTTGTCCATAATCTCTAATGAAATAATATTGAGGTTTATGACATTTTCACTGCTTGTGACATACAATTATTATATTGTCAAATTTTATTTGAGAGTTCCATGACTTAGGAAATGGAACTCAAGTAGTAGCTCCTTACTCTTTAAGTAAGTCATACCACATTTATTGATTACCATTGCAAGCTAAAGTCTTTTACTTGAGAAACTGGAGGATATATCACTAAGCTATAACGCCATTGGCTCGCGAGCTAAAGTTTGTTACTAATCAAATAACTTCCACCAAACGATTACTTAGCACATGCTATGTTATTACTCTTACTTTTTGTGGTCTCTTACATTAGAGTGATGCTCTAGTTGCTAAACTCACTCACTTCACTATCCCTCTCACATTTAAGCAAGTATATATTAAGCTCATCAATCATGAATAATATCTTAATGCTATGATGAAGATGATACATTTGTTTCGATTCCCATTGCAATCTATACTCAAACCACTTCTGCTGTCTCATGAAACTTGAGTCTTATTCTATGATTGGATGGGGTGGACATCTATGGAAACAAAAATGGAAATGAGAGAAAGATAAAGTTGGCAATTTTAATGAAGGTAGAAAGTGGATGAAGTGAGGGGAAATGTTTCTACTTTAAAAGCTCAATATTTTCTCTCCACGTTTGAAGAGAAATGGGTAGAATAGGGTGAAAGTGGGTTTTGATTACAAAAAATGTTATTAAGAATATATAAAAATAAAGGATGATTTGGTTATATTGATCTTTTATTTGCATACACTTCCTCTTATTTCCACTTTTCAAATCCAAATAATAGAACTCAAGTAGTGACTGAGTGCTTGAGTGTAACAATTATGCCACACATATCACTTGAGTGATATATATATATATATATATAGATGTATATGTATATATAAGGCTCCTAATTATGCTAGTTATGTTTCCAATCATAATTTAATTTATGAAATTGTATTTAGTTTTAATGAAATCTAATAGAGTTTTGCTTGTTTTTAAAGCATTTAAGATTTTAGAATATCTGTGAAAATAAATGTATTATGTATAATAAACATTTCTAAAACATTCTAACAAGTTCTAATAAATAAGGCCTTCCTAGCCTCGACCCTCGTTAGGCTCATATTCCAAAGTAGTTTCGAATTTACCATGCCAATTTCAAACTAAAAGAGTTGAATGGTAAGTAAAATAAAAGTATTTGAAAAATATATTAATTACAACTATATCGAGTTTTAAAAGTTCATTGAAAATGACCGTTAAGCATGTAAAACCATAAATAAAATTTATTTCTTAATCAAGTTGTACTCAATTGAGCATCTTTGCACCATGCCCTCTCATTCACAACCGATAACCCTACCTACATTTACATAGCAAGCATCACTTTAAAAGATAAAAAGTGAGTGAGGAAGCCACTACACGGTTTCTGACACATTCCTAAATATTGGGCATATTGAAGTCTAATGAACATCTAGTAGGTTAGGTTATTTAAATAAAAGCCAAACAACCAATACAATATTAAATCTCAAAAATATAACGTTGAATTACTTATGACTTCAATAGATAAACAATGGAGGCAAAAAGGGGTCTGAATCAAGTATCAGGGGTTGATGGTTCATTATAATGTTAAAAGGAAAAATAAAGAAGTAGTCGCATATGGAGTTCCACTGAATCTGGCACCAATAAGTACAATTCATTGTAACATTTTATCAAGAGCCCAGCCCTTAAATAACTTATTGCAACTTCGTTTGCGCTTAAGCTCTTTGTACTAGCAATAACTTCCTCCTAATGATTACCTCTCAAGCGTATCACACTTCTCTATAGGGGTTTAGGCATCTAACTATATATCCCTCAAAAGTTTTGATTAGACTTACAACCCAATTGAAGGGTATCACTTGTCAAATCGAGCAACCAAATAGCAACAACACACAATTGTTTAGTTGAGTATAAGTATTAGTTTGGTTTTAGGTTTATAACTTAACAAGCAACATATTATTACCAATGTTATCAGAACTAGACTAGGGTTTGACTTGAACAAGTTAAGGTGTCAAGGGTCAAACTGGGTTCAACCAGGGATCGAACTAAGATCACAAAAAAAGTAAAAATATAAGGGATAATTTAATTATAAAATACTAATATATATGATATTACTCAGTTAAATCTATATTTGGATCAAATTTATTAATTAATTATTAAATAAGCATGATATAATGATTATATTTTATAAGTTTATAATAAAGTATGAATAAATATTTAAATTTCTAGTTTGTTTTTTGTTTCTATTTTGGTTTTTCCAATTAGGGTCACTTAGTTTGACCTCTCATGCTTTTCAGTTCAACTCGGTTCAACTGCCTGGGTAGATCCGAGTCTCACTGATTCGATGTAGAAACGAGTCTTAGGCGAAACCCATCTTGACATTAGTGCCGGTTCCGATTGAACAGAGTTGAATATGCCGGTCCGAGCTGGTTTTGACAATAATGATAATTACTACATATTTGATGGAGAAAAACCAATAATAGTCATTCAGACATCAAACAAAATTTAATGTTCATTTCCATAGCCTCTAGCTCAATCCATTCTTATTATTCAATTTTAATTCAAGGATCGTCTATTTAGGGTCTATATTAAAGGATTTAACTTATTTTGAAGATATTAAGTCACTCTGGGTATTGATAAGTGTTTACATTATGTTTGTAGGATCCTTCACTTCATTCATCGTCAAGTTGTCTAATCCAATCATTAAAGCTAGACTTGGTATTTCAAGGAAATATGTTGATCAATCCTTTATAGGCTAGATTTTGGTGAGTCACAACTCTTGGGATTTCTAATAATTGATTCCTAAGGTCCCTAAATGATTATAAGCCTTTAATATCCTTATTAAAGTTTAAAAAAATCATAAAATCAGGTCATGTCACATATTAGTTGCTTTAGTCCTCATATTACCTTTACATCTATATCGAACTAATCCCAAGCTTAAATAAATTGATACATGAAAATACTTCTTTTGGCATTATCTACTAGTAGTAGTATTAAGGTTCATCAAGTCCTCAAGCAACAATATTAATGATGGTATGATAACAAATCAAATAATAAATTTATACCTTTAACTCCAAAAACTCCATAATACATGGTAACTCACAACATTGCGTAGGTATACTAATAAGTAAATGATAATCCAATCAAGTTTCTTACTACTACTACTACTATGCTCCTACACTAAGTAAAACAAACAACAATGGCCTCCAATATATTAAATCAATAACCATATTTTTACACTCATTACTTCACCACATACACTACACTAAATTCTCTATAATAGTAACCACACAATCAATACAACTTCTCTTTGAACACAAACACTCAAAATACAGCTACAACAATTATCATTCCAACCTACAACTCACAATAATACAACTTACTATATCGAATGTCCCGATATACTCTACTATAACATAACTCCAACAAACCCACACAAAACAATAACAGTCTTCTCCAACATGTCTTACCAACTATACTAATGCAAAACAAACTCATAATAATGACTCACGATCTCAATCATGACTCACTCTCACTCTAGTCCCTCATGAGTCACATCCTCATCCACCATGATTTAAATCTATATCCTATAAGTAAAGTGTGTTGTTAAACACAGACACAGTCTTCCACACACATATCCATGACAAGTCCAAAAGTATAAGACACAACAATGACAACCACTTCAGCCTATTCACACCCCTTAATTTTTTTTGGTGATTAAAATAAGATAAATGTCACCTTTGTTATTAACTATCTAAAGTTTAAATGTATCAATTTACTACCTACAAAATTTTCAAGTTAATCTATAAACTAGATGATATAGTTAATTATAAGAATGAGTAAATTTAAAGTAGTTAATTATGAAATTTGAAAAAGTTTAAGTTGTTGATTGTAAAAATAGGCAAAGTCTATGTATCAAATTGATACTTTTAAATTTCAGGTAGTTAATTGTAAAAATATGAAAAGTTTAGGTATTAAATATGACAATAACCCAATTCCCAAAGTAAACAACTTATGAAACCATTATAGAATAACAATAATTTCAAAATTCAACTTACTTGACTTATAGGCACAACAAATCTTCTATTTTGAGTTCAACAATACCAATACTCACAAACACAACCATGAGTTAGTCTATCAGTCGACCCTTAACTCGATTCATTTATTACTACAATGTTAGAAAGCATATCCTTTATTACATGACACAACAAACACATCCATTATCATTGTAGAAAAGTAGACAAGCAAAAACCACTGCAAGTAAGTATGATAACCTACACTCACTTAAACACCACTATAAAGCTCCAATGCTGCTAAAGGAAAAGGAATATAGGTGCTTTCTTTCTCAAATTTGACATGTCTTTAGTAGACTCTGTCCTAAAGTGATTATGAATAGTGTATTTCAATTGATAATCTTGCCATGGTAGCTTGGACCATTGAATAAAATATAGTATTATGGATTTCAACGCACAAACACTAAAGAGAAATAAAACTTTCTTCCTAAGTACTTTATAAATTTTTATGATCACAACTACATCAATAAAAGTGGAAGCCTTAATAAATTTACAAATCAACTATGAACAATAATAAATAAACACTTCCCATGTTAGGACTATGCTATGATGCCAAGATGATATGTTTATGGATAAGCTCACAAGGCAATTAAGCTTTTATTAGTTTGCAAGATGATCACTAACTATATATTTTTTTGGAGATTTCTATGGATTTTTTATTACAAATTTGGGGACATGGATGGTCTACTCTCAAATATGATGTACCAAAGTTGGAATCAAACTAACCTAATTAGGATAATATAACATAAAAAGTCCAATTCTTGAGGTCACTAGCCTTAATTCCATAAAATTGATAAGAGTAATGAGAATAATCTCAAATTCTCACTCATGAAGTTTAAGAATGTAAATGCTTGAATATGACCCATATATGATGCCTAGAGATGCCATAGTAACATTTTCGTAGATACAAGTCTCATAAAACATAGGATGGAATATAAGTAAATTATATATAAAACATGAGTAAAAGTAGGCTTAACTAAAATATAGAAATGATGATCAATACTAATGTCCAAACTCTTCAAGCTTCATCATTCGAATAATGTGCAAATCAATATCATTCGAGAGAATAATCACACCCTTTGGTAGTTGAGTGATAGCTACTAATGATCAATTTGTAAATCAACACTCCTTGCCAACTCATAACAAATCTCTATGAACAAGTTGATTGTATCAAGTAATTTTCATGGTGTATCTAAGTAGAATTTGACCTTAACTGGATCTAAGAGATAATCCACATTACTTAGCATAGGCTTTGTTTGTTTTAGAAAAAAACATTTTCTAGAAAATATTTTTCTTATTTTCATTTGCTTGTTAGTTGATTGCGTCTATTTAAATTAAAAAAAAAAAACATTTTCCTTTATAAGAGAAATTTTAGCACTTTTTAGGAAAAACAACTTACGCTTTTAAAGGAGAAGTTGTTTCCAAACTACTCTCTATAATAAATAATACTTTTTTTTTTTCACACTACACTATATTATACATGAAATTAATTTCACATACCAAAAAAGTCTTCACATAATTTTATAAACCACAACCAAACACATGAAAACATCCTATTTTCAAGGAAAGATTTTCAATTAAAAACATTTTGACTTGATAATAGATTTTCCTCATCAAAAAAGGGCATTAAAGTCTTTTAGCTAGCACCCCTAAGATTGGGTTGGCAAATCGATGCACATCAATTGTGTTCTTATCAATCTTTATAGGTTATGGTGTACATATTAATTAAATCCCTTAATTCTTTTGAGACTCTATGATTATTTCACAAATTGTGTGTTGTGATTCATCCAATGATTGTCCATATCTTCTAATTTTATCTCACAAACACATAAAAAAACAAAAATAGTCCTTTTGTATTCTAAACCTTAGAATCGAGTGAAATTGCTAGCTTAATCACGCAAACATCATACACTATCCTAGATTCCATGGCTCATAAAATCTTTAGGGTATATTATACCTTATGAACTTGTGGAGTTTCTTATTGTATTTAATAACATAAAACTTTTAAAGTGAGCTTTTCCATTAACCTATCAATTTCTTCATGTGCTTATATCTAATACATCTATTAATCTAATAATCCCTAATAATTTGATCACATATTTTCCAATTATATGTTTCTCTTGAAAGCATGCATCATGAACCTAACAATCATAAAATTTCATTCCATTGTAGGGTCTATATTCAAATGTTTTGAATAAATAACATCACTTTTTCAAGAGGGGCAAAATTCATGACTATGCTTATTTTTTAAAAAATTATTGAAATATTAATTAAATAAAAAATAAAAAATTTACTAAAATATTGTATATCGCATATAATAAATGTACTACTCATGAACTATATTTTCAATACATTGCATAGCAATTAATACATTATTATAACACATTTAATACATGTGAAACACTTTCAAAATGTAGCAGTGCATATATTATATGCGATATTGTAATGATAGTTATGTACTTTTTTACCTAATTAATATTGATGTAATTTTATTTTAACACATCGGTAAATAAAAAATAATCACTATTTACTATGCTTAAGGTCCATTCATTTTATAATAAGCAAATGGGCTTAGATATACATTCAAAAATAGTATAATTTGTTATGTTTAATATAATTAATTTAGAATTTTTACTGGTTATAATATAAGGTACTTAGAAGTAGAATCTATATTATGTATATCTTAGAATACTAAATTAAGGTAAGTACAAGATATGTGTGAAGATATTGTATCCCACAATTTCAAGTTTTTAGCCTAGACCTATCTTATCATTGTCAATACCTAGTGAAAACCCATCATGTCACGCAGGAAAAGTTGATTCATAATTTTAATAAAATTATCATGCACCCCTACCTCATCAGCAAAGTGGATTTCCCTAATTTGAGGTTCCACTAAATTGAATGATGAGGTACATATATTAAAATCCCTATTACATTGTATTTTGAATAGAAAACCTACTACTTGATGCTCTATCTTCTTGACATTAGGCAAAAATGATAATTACCATGAAGCACGTTTACTCATTTAATGGGTTATAATTAAAGCTAACTTCGGATCAAACATAATCCTGCATGTTCCATAATGCATAGTGCATAGCACACTTTATTTTCCAACTGCAAAGCTCACTTCATCATCAATTCATGTAACTTAATATCAAGCTGCATTGTGAATAGCATCTAACCTCATAGCATCTGGTCTTATTAATCATCCTTGAGATATCGAATTCAACTCCCCATATAATAGTAGACCTTAATGGCTTTAGTATTGTAGCCACCGAAAATATATAATAAAATATTCTCTTCCACGACTAAAACTATATACAAAATATATATACTAAAATTTTCACCAAACCAACTCTGTTCCCTCCCACATTTTTCCTCCTTACTCCGCGAGAAGACACGTATTTTTATCAATTAATTTATATCAATAAATACATCGTCGGAAGCAACTCCAAAATCATGGTACTTTCCATTTTAAAATGGGGAAAAAAAAACCCTACTCCAGATGTTAAAAACGACGGTAAATTATAACACTCTCTATATTTGCTCCATATATACTTAGTCTAAATAGTTTTAAAATCGATTATTTAGACCCTGAAATCTTGAAATAAATAAATAAACCGCTTTTCAGAACCTATTGCATTAATTTTCTTTCAGAAAAAAATAATTAAAAAACATTGCAAGCACCTTATTTATTTTTAATTGGTAAAATCATTCTAAGGTAATTGAAAAGCACTTCTTTGAAGATTTAAGCTTTTTTTTTTGGCCGAAATTTAAGGGTTTAAGTGTTCAATTTTAAATTGCAAGAAAGCTAAGTATATATTGCAAAAATATGAGAGGTATATTTGCAATTTGCCTAAGAGGGGAAAAAAAAAAGAAAAGAAAGAAAAGGAAGAAGTCATTCCTGTGTAATTTATGAGTGTGTTGTCCATATACCTCTAGAATGAGAAGTCTTAGTAATTTTTACAACCTTTTGTTTCCTTTGTCTCCTTTTTCTGTTGAGATTATCATCTTGCAGATTGATACTGCTACACTTCACCACATCAACTTTCACAATGTGGTGATCTGATGTCCCTTTTGATGACATAACTGAGTATGATCCTGGAACGAACTTGTATGGTGATTGTGGTGATGATAGTATGTAATCTACCCTTGTCCCGTATTTACATGTCCCTTGCACGCCTGTAAGTATAAAAAATCATGAAATATGATGATTCTCATCACCTTGGAGTTTATATGTTGATTAAGAGAGGTTATGGTTATGATAAAACCGAAGCCAATGAAATAAGTTCAACCCAGTTAAGCCTTAAACAAAAATGATTTAAATGAAAGGATTCATAAGTTTAATTGATATAAGTTCGAGTTTGAACTTATCAAATACTATTTTAGATCAAGTATTGAGTCAAATAATTGACTTTGAGCTTTTAATTTTAAAATAAAAGCTAGAAATTGAATTTATTTTGAGATTCTAGTTATTGGAAGATAAAGAAAAATTTGAAGCAAAACAGATATACTTACTTTGGCCTTTGGCAATCACGACGACGGATTCGCACTCTCCTGCAAAGTCCTTAGCATCTGTGTACTGTTTGCTCTTCAGGAATCTCATTACCTCAGCTTTTGGGGTTGGCTTCCCCATCTCCTCATAGTACTGCGATAAATAAACGGTTCTGCTCAGATCAGATTCATGTACATAACATTTACTCTGAGAAAGTTGAGTCAAATTCAAACTTAAACTCGAGATAATAATTGATTGACACAAATATAAGTTTGAATTTCTGTTTGTTTCATCGTATTCTAATCATTTTAGTATTATATTTTTATCGTTTTCAAATAAATATTTGTTAAGAAATAGACACCGATGAAAAACTGATAGTTTTACTCATAAATAGACCAAACAAATATAATACAAATATAATAGAAATAAGTTATAAATACAGATCTGATGCAAATATGATACAAATAAAAATCAGACAATCCAAATAGACCCTTTAAGTATTGGTAAAATTAAAGCTAGGTTTAGACATCAGTATTATATTAAATAGAATATATATATATATATATATAATTTTAGATATGTCAAAGTTTAATTATATTGAAATTGGATACAACTTTCTAAATTCTATTGAATTCAAACCAATTTCAAGCTTTAAAATTTCTATTCAAGCTCAAATTCATACTCAACACTAGGGTCTTTTGACACGTACTTTCAAGCATATTAATTTCATTCTGGTTCATTTTAGTGCAACGACGCCATGCTTGCTTCCATGATGCTGTATGAATTGATTACCAAATATATCAATCCAATGAAAGTAACAACGAATTGAAGTTTGACATATCCAACTTGCTGTCACAGTGCTGTCTCGACAAATAAAAATGTGTTACGTATTATTAAAGTTATTCTATACTTTTTTTTATAAGTGATAATAAATAGCATATGTTATATTATTATTTGTTGAGACAGCAACGTGACTACATGTATGATAAGGTAAATTTTGACTTGATTATATGACCATTTCACTTTTGAAAAATGGTAAAAACTTAAGAATACAAAAAATATATACATTAAGATGTTCAAAAACTAGAATATATATAAAAAAGCGCATTCTCTCTATATTGTTATAATATTTTAAATTACCTCGTATTATGAATGTAGATTAGTAAAATAAAATCTAGCCAAAAACAAGTTTTGTAAATATTTAAATGCTGAATTTCTTTTTTCTTTTTTTGGCAGTCATTAGATGCTGAATTTCACAAAAGGGTATTTGCAATGTAACTTTTTAATAAGTTACCTTAACAATGTCGGTCCATCGTTCGGGAGAGTAATCGGTTTCGTCGAGGGCGTTGAGACCGCCGGCCAATATATGAGGGGTAGCATCACTAGAATGAATGATAGCGTTGATCTGTTTCATCCGCCAGCTTTCGTCAGGTGGTCCAGGAGGGTACACTGGAAATTCACCTCCCCATTTCAGGAACATCTACCACTGCCCTCAATACATTCCTGTACATACATTGTCATTTCAGAAAAAAAAAAAAAAAAGGCCAGAATAAACCTAGGAAACTTTTATAATCCCATCAATAGAGTCATCCAGTCAATTATTACAACCAATTAGCGGTGCAAATTTGTTATAAATCCAAATCGTTAAATAACCGATGAAACTAGTCCTGTTAAAAATACACAGGTCTTAACATTGTCCATAAACCTAATATTATTTTAGGCGCAAAGCATGTTTTTACCATGAGGGAAAAAAATACACAAATACAATTCAGATAAAAATAATTACTTATTGTTATATCGCATCTTAGATATGGAATACATAATTTTACATGTGTATCGCACATTAAAGGTGCGATACAATAATTTAACCAAATCATGTATCGCATCTTACACAAGTGATACACATATATCGCATGTTGTAGGGTGATATATATGTGTATTGCTTGTGCAAGATACAATGTTGGACATGCAGTACCAAAAAAATGTCAATATCGCATCTTGGATATACGATACAACAATAGTATTTAAGTAATTAATTTTGTCTAAATTATATTTATGTATTTTTTTTTCCAAACCAATGTGTAAACAAGAATTAATCTCATTATTTTTACAATAAATCTTCAAGCAAATTCCTAATGTCATGATCAACAAATCTTAAAAAATGAAAAAGAAAAGAAAAATTCCTCAAGTGTTGCATATAATTAATTTAAAGTATACAACCACTAGACAAGTTAATCCTATCAAATGATTATCATTAGCAAATTAGTTGGGTTGGGGGGAGGGCGGTGGTAGGAAAAAGAAAAGGTGTATATGTATGAGTAGGAGCGGAGAACACACGGACAATTTTGTCTTTGTATCTTCTCCATAACGATTAGCCCCTTTCCATCTTTATCTATTTCATCAGTCCGCATTGGTAACACTATTAAGGTAGAGGATGTATTTTCTCAATATTTTTAAGTAATTATTTCATTCCATCTCTAATTATCGGGAAATTCCATGATCTCACCACTATCCAACAGCTGACTTCATACCTAAATGTGATCGAATTATTAAACTAATTAATATTTTAATTACTATATTTATTTTTACGATTAAATGATTGATTTGACGATCTCGTGTACGGAATCATAAAAATATCTCCTAATCATAATATCTGAAAAAGCTAATGAATCCAACAAAAATCTAGCATCGTTCATGGTGATGCTTCAATCGACAAAACCGTTCGATCCAGTATTTGTTCGTTGAAATCGATTTTAGATTATCCAATAATTAAGCGTAGATGACGGACAGATTGTTCCATCAAGGAACCATCCAATTTCCCTCCAATTTGCCTTCTATACGTTTCTTCCAGGATATAAAATTATCAAGCAAAGGAAAAGATAGATAAATAACAAAACATTGAGCTTAGCAAACTAAGACGTTCCTGGACTTTCTGGTATGTACGAGCAATTATTGGTGGTCCAAACAGAAATTCCTCCAAATATGGGCATTTATTAAAAGTTCAGTACCTGTTCCTATAATAAATTCACCCTCTAAGAAAACGAAATGGATGCCGTAGAGTCCAACCAGAATACCATATTTTATGTAAGAGTAGTTGCTTGAAAATATAGTGTCTAACTAACAGGAGTGGTTCATTTAAATCTTCTTGTCCTTTAAGATAAAATTTTCCTTAAATAATGGGGGAAAAAAAAACATGAATCATCACAGAATAATGGCAAAAGGAGTGCCTGGATTTTTAATTTTTGGTAATTTATTTTATAATACTTAAAAAAGTATCCATTGTTTTAAAATACCCACATTTCATTATTTCTATACGTTAAAATAAAGTGTCCATAATTTCTTTTTGATAATTCAGACATTTAAATGCTATCTTTTATCAAAATTTAAACATGAGATGCTAAATTACCCAAAAAATAAAAGTACACACGCTTGTACCAATATCCTAATTGTTACAAATCAAATATCCTATTATAATTAGACATTCTAGATCACGGAGGCTTCGCGCACTTCTTAAAAGGCCAATAAGAAAATTTTATTATTCCTTTTAATATTAATTAAAACTTTAATTAAATACATAAAATATGAAATATTATCTTTATTAAACTTGTGAATAATAAATCCAGTAGGAACACGTGGCAACAAAATTCTCTCATAAATCACATGAAACCATGTCCATATATATATAAAAGGAGTTTAGGTTTTAGGTATTGTATCGTGACCAGCAACACACACAGCTGTTACTGGGATCTTGCAGGCCCACAGAGTGCTTCGCAGCTTCTCTATGCATAATTTATCCCATGAAAAACAGGCTGTAGAAGAGACCTGGGTCTTTTTTGTATTATTGGATTTTTTTATTGTTATTACTACTTAAGAATCCTTTCACACAACTCTTGTGAAAATTCCAAACACAACGGTTGAACCATAAACTGGTCTATTTCATTGCATTAAGAATATTAATTCTTTTGGGACCATATTAATATGAATTTCCTTAGTCTAACATATATTTTAAATACCTAAAAATAAATTAAGTAGCATATAAATAATTCCCGAATTAATAACAATCCAAAAGAATTTTCATTTCTACTTCTCTCTGCCTGGGGAATGTTACATATAAATAAACTTACCACAATAAAAAAAAAAAAAAAAAAAAACTTGGTACACTTAAACAAAATTACCATAATTCGACCAACCTCTCATAATTTAATAAACCACCGGTTCATACAGTAAACCATAATTGGGAGAAACCTACCATAGTTTAATAAAATCTACCATGTTCTTGTTTTAAGTTGCCATGATTTATTCTAATAACCTCCCCAGCTTAGGGCATTGGATCGCGTTAGATTAACACTGAAAGCTGGATGAGAAAAGTTTTCTTTATTGGTAAAGTCTGTGACCATGGCTAGCTAAGAATAGAAAAAAGAAATTTTGTTTTCTTTATTTCATTTTGCAAAAAACAAAGCCGGTCTCAATTGCTTAGAAAAGTGGGCATGTTTATGGACAACTTTGCTGTCAATGGTTGACTGATTATTGAAAAACTTGATCACTACATCTATGTTGAATACTCATGTATATGAGCAATTACTAGTAAAATTTGCCCATGAAATTGAATAAAGTGGAAGAAATAATTACCTGAAGTCAGTGTCATCGAAAATCTTCTGAACCTTCCAACTCTTGATCGGCCACCTAGACAAGACAGCATTACCATACTCAGGAGCCCAACTTTCTGCAAAAACATAATTCATGCCCAAACCCTTAGCCAAATCGGATAAAGGTTTCATATCCTTCTCTTCCTCAGCTTTCACATCTTGCAAAGCTAGTATATCAGCATCCAGTTCCTTAAGCACTTCGAGCACCGTCCTGGTGGTGCTCCTGTAGCCCAAACCGTTTCTGATACTATTGGGTTTCGATGATGCTGTACCGTAATTATCATAGCTATAACTATGTCTCAGTGGTGTTTTCCCTTTGAAAATCCTAGTAAGTGCCCCATTTGAAGAAGAACTTGAGGATACCTCATGTTCTTTTCCTTTTTCCTCTTCTGTAAAGCTCAATTTTCTGTTCCTGAGCAGAGAAATCTCATTGTCTGGTAAATTTATGGAGACCCTTAATTTGGACTTTGCAAACTTCTGTTGCCTGGAGAGATTGCTGTCTCTGCTGTTGTTCCCATTCATGGAAGAATTTGGATGCAAAGGGGACTGCTTCAGTATGCTCTTTGGGCGATCGTTGGCTGACTTTGCGCGGAAATTAAGGTTGTTGTTCTCCAAACGTTGTCTTGCCATCACTGTCTCTTCGTTGTCGAAGTCGAGGCTAGCTGATTTCTCCGATTTCGGGACTGCCGGTGCCATCGAGAACAGGGCAGCGTTGAAAGTCGCGATTCGGATAGGTTTTTCTGTTCCGAAACCGGCGTTTGGATGGACCGCTGCCGAACCATTTGTGGTCAACTCGTGTCTGGCGCCACCAAATTGGGACTTTGAGTCTGTTTTCCCAAATTTTTTACGACAACTTTGGTTTTGAACGGCGGCGGATGGACCATCCAAGACGACGGCACAGACGGCGGAGACGGGTGTTCAGGAGTCTGAACATGTTTTGAGAAATGGGCGTAGGTGTGGGAGAGAGGTGTGGTCACTAGCGACTAGGCCTTTTGATAGTATAATAAGGAGAAGGAAATAAACATTCATTTTATATATACATGCGTGTTTGTTTAATGTTGTATTTCTTTTCAAAGCGTATGCTCCTTGCAAGAGTTGTGATATGATTATGATTTATGTAATGACGATTTTGTTATTGTTTACAGATTTATAGATTATTATGTATATATGTGTACAGTGGGTAAATAGCGATAAATTTTGGACATTTGATAATAGTTCTAGTTATATTCTTAAAAAAAAATTGATATTAATATCCTTTTTTTACATATACTATCATATTTCAAAATTTTATTGGTACATATTACCATTTATATATATACACATACACACACATGGCATATAATACACAATATGTCTTTTTTAAAGAAATATGTAATTTATGCTATAGAAAAATATTTTTACTGCTTGTTTACTTTCCTCTAATAAAATTTCATAAAACTTATTATTCTTTTATGATACAAATGCCCTTGTGGATTAAGTATTTTTTTTTATCTGATATAATTTATCACATTATAATCCATGTAATGTATAATTTCTAATAAATCTGATTTACTAGTAACAGGCCTACTTTTACAATTGAATCATCCTCCAAATGGTACAAATAATTTGGGTTCAAATTCAATTCTTACTCCCAGTGTGATAAGTAAAATCTAAATGAACCAAAAGCATCCCCTGCTAAAAAAAATTAAAATATATTTAGTATAGTTTAAATATTTGATGTTTTACTATCTTTCTTTTTACTTAAGACTTTACTTCTTGACTTTTATTCTTTTCAACATTTGTACATTAGGACATCAGGATATCTGTTAATATTACTAATTGTTCCATTCAAATTTAATACATGGCAATGGTAATTCGTTTAAATAACTATTTATATAAATAATATAATTAAATATATAAATCAAATGAAACAATAAATATTTGGAAAATAAAAATTTTAAAAGAAAAAGGGACAAGGAAAAGAAAAAAGGTAAATTGCCAACCGTTTAGAGAACACTGATTAGCAAAGGCGGAAGAGATAATCATGAAAGGAAGGCTATGGAAAGATATATATGAATTAGTTTAGGTTTAGACAAAGTAAGGAGTCTTTCAGGGAGATTGGTTGGTGACACGTGGCACATTGTTAGAGGCTTAAAATAGGTTACATAAAGGAGAGAAAGAGATGCCAACTGCTCCTGAGTCCGGAGTACAGAAGAAAGAGAGAGAGAGAGAAGAGAAGGCGGTGGGCCCTATGATGTGGTCAGCCTTGTGTTGTGGCCTGTTTTATTTGGATGCTATGTAAATGTCGTTTGAGGATTTTGGCATTAAAAATATGAAGAAGACCAACAACTCTCCAGTCTAGTCCATGCAATGCAAACATATTACAAATTCTTAATTTGAACGCCACGTCACCTGAAACCCGGCGCACACACCTCCCATGCAAAACCTTATTTTTTAGTCCACAATCCACATTTCTTGAATGCGTGTTCAGTGGCCGAAAATTACGTTTGAAGGGGACAGGGGAATGAAATATTATTACTAGCTAGCAAATAAAACCAACATTTAACATAATAATTAATATAAAACGGTATAATAATTGAAGTCATGTTTTTATTGATATTTCTCAAAATACATATCTTCATATATTTATATTACCTTTTCTTTATTAATTTTTTATATGTATAAAATTAATGACGTGCCCTATAAAAACTTTCCAAAAACCCTTTATTACTTCAAGTGAAGGAATGCAACAACCAATTGGAAAATTCCATATAAATACATATTAACAAAAAATGAAATTGGTTTTATGGGTTTTTTTTATTTTTAAAATACATTAATTTTATATAAAAAGTTATAACTCTTTGGTCAAATCCTTTATAACCAGGTGATATGGGTATCATTCTTTTAATAGGATTTATTTGAATTTGATCTCATTCTCCCAAAATTGTTGCAAACAGCAATTGAAAAAAATAAAAAGAGAAAAAATAAAATAAAGATGCACCTCTTTTAAATACTTCTGAGTCTTTTAAGCATTAGCATGGCTAATATATAGATTATATTAATCTAGGTAAAAATCTCCTTGCCAAGTGTCATTTTAATATTCCTCTATTAAATTCCTTCATTGACTTTCCTTCTTTTTATTTATTTATTTTTCATCTCTGTGTGGCCATAAATGTTCCTTTCTCTTGGAATCTCGCCAAATAATTTTAAGATAGGGTACAATTTTATTTTACTATCCAAATGAACTTTTCCTTTTCTTCTACTTCTTTTTCTTTCTTTCTTTTTTTAATCCTTCAAAATCAACCAATTACTTATTTCTTTTGTTTTTATTTTACTATCCAAATGAACCTTCTTTTTCCTTTTTTCTTTTTTTAAATCCTTGAAAATTGATCAAATTACGGAATACTTGGCAAAAAATATTTTTTCAAAATTTTATGTCCCTCGACACTAGGCGACACCATCTATTTGCATTTTGGTGGAAAAGGCCCTGATAGGACCAATATACTGTCCGTATTGATTAGCCACTTATAAATACTAGTATAATTTTAAGATGCATATACTTTTATAAAATTTATATAATTTTATCATTATTTATCTAATAAATATTAATGTTTATTCACCATGCGTTCGACCAAATATTAGTTCAATAAACCTCTCTCTCCTACGTTTTGATTCACAGCTTGGACCCGGACTTCTGGAAACACGAAAGGGTAATGTTATTACTGGGGAGATTTCCTAGAAAAATGTTGTTGTAAGTCTTTATGAAACTAGCAACCTCAGTTCGGTAAACCTAAGACGCCATTAACAAAAATTACTAAGCGATCCACTACACATACCAACGACTATTGGATAGATACAGTATCTAAAATTTGATAATATGTAATTATATATTTGAATTTTTAAAATTGATCAATTTACTATTTAAATTTTAAAATTGATTAATTTAATACTAGAAAAAACTTTTCTTATATGACAATAATCCCTTAATCATATTGATTAAATATGCCATATCAGATAACAGTGTTAACCATTTTGACAAATCTAACATTAACATACATAAAAAATTGTTTTTTTTGGTAGAAAATTTATCACTGTAAAGGTTTAGGTATTTAATTATAGTTTGCTCGAGCATCATTTGTGACATTAACCCACAACTATTAAGTAATAAAAAAAACCTAGTATACTTTTCCTAGGGTTGTACAAAAAAAACTAATGAAACTGAAAAGCCAAATCAAAACCGAAATACCAAATCGAAAAAATATGGTTAACTGCTCCGTTGGTTTCGGTGTAAGATTACGGTTATTATTTTTTTGTTTTTTATATGTAACCATAAAAAAACAATGGTTAGTGATTAATCGTGTTTCAAAATTTATAAATATAGTATACATATAATCGTTTTTAAATATATATATACATCTAATTTAGATATACATATAATTTACGCATGTTAATATTCCTTAGATTTTGATTGAAGCATTATGTTCTATCATTTGTTTGATAGGAGTTAATGTAGCAAGTGATTTTGTTTGATTTTATTAATGAAAATATACCCAAACGCTTGTTTTCCTTTTTTCTTAATTTGATTTTTTTTTTAGCTCTTGTAATATATAATAATTTAAATAAAAATAGAATGCTAAAGAAAAAAGTTTGTTGAAGCTATCAATTTAATTCGTTGAAACCAACTAGTTAAAAAACCGAAAATTGAAAACTGAAAAAAAAAAAAAACATATTAACCGTTAAGGCGGTTAATCATTTATAATGAACCGATTAAAATTAAAATATTAAAAAACTAATAATTATGGTTAGATTAAAAAAATAGCATCATAGATGATTAACCAAACCATAAACACCCCGTGAAATAACCATGAAATTCCCAATTTATATTCTATATGTGTGTTAATAAATTTATACATACTTTTGATATGTATTGAATATGATTTTTTTTCATGATGAATTATGTGTTTTATTATTGTGTTAAAATATTGAAATATTCTAGAATTTATTAAATATTTAGTTCATAAAATTTTAATTGTATTCATATGTGTAATTTATGATTTGAATGTGTTGAATTAAGTGGAGGAATGCATGTAACTAAGTCCTTATGTAGCAGAATTTTTTAGGCAAAAAATAAAGCTATTAAACACTCATTAAGGCCTTAAGACAATGTCATTAAGTAACAAAAGGTTAAGTCATTAATTGCCTTAATTACAAATGCCTCAAAAGTCAAACAAGTAGATAATATCTACTCTTCAAACTTAAATTTTCGGGCAAAATTTCAGACCTTAGCCAAACCCTTTCTCTAAGCTTCAAAACACCTCTTAACCCTCTCAAAAGCTCCTCCAAGGTGGCATAAGATTAAGCCCTTCATTTTCCATCACTTTTACCACCAAAAGATTGCTAGAGGACCATTAAACTAAAGCCTAAAGTTCTATTGGTGAGTTTGTCTTTCATGTCTTAATCTTATGCATATATGTGATTTCTTGATAATAGGGTGCTTATGCTAAATATGAGAAATGATGTGTTCTATATGTTAATGGTAGTTTAAGTAGTATATTAAGGCTACAAGAACTTATAGTATATGTTTTATGTGTAGCAAGAAGTATGGGTGTTGTTGAATTTGGGAAGAAGATAATTTGGGTAGTTGAAGTGTGGATTTGGAGTTTGAAGTATGATAAGTATTAGAAGTGTTTGAAGTGTTGTATGAAGTTTGCATAAGGTTTAGGACATGTTAGGAGTTGAGAAAAGTTGTTTTTTTTTTCAAGTTTAAAGTGTTAAAGTTTGAAAAATTTCGTATAACTATCACTACACCTGTCAAAACACCCCGTTGCCAAGGGTGTAGTGCTCTCGGATCAAAAATTTCATTTCCCCTGAGTTGAAACGGCCTCCAAAACACCCCGTTGCCAAGGGTGTAGTGTCCAAAACACCCCTGTTGCCAAGGGTGTAGTGCTCTCGGATCAAAAATTTCATTTCCCCTGAGTTGAAACGGCCTCCAAAACACCCCGTTGCCAAGGGTGTAGCGCTCGCGGATTTTCTTCCCCTGTTGCGATGCTGTCTTGTAAATTAGCCATAACTTTTTCACCCGACCTCCGATTGAGGTGATTCAAGTTGCGTTGGAAAGATAAAAAAGAGATCTACAACTTTTATGTTTTAAGTTTTCACAAATTTTAAACTTAACAATGCTTAAATTTTGATTCTTTCCCGATGCTACTCTTTCCAAAACAATGTTCAAAGCTTATATTGGTTTACTAAATGTGTTTCAACTTATGAAATGAATCTTTTTGAGTTAAAATGAAATAAATTAATGATATATGATATGTAATGATGATCGAGTAATATAATTAAGCATGATTTAAGGATATTTGTATGATTTAATAAATTATTGATTATCTTTACTTGTTTTAGGATCTTGTGATAACTTATTTGAATGTATTTGTATGGTTATGTATGAGATTAGTTGAAATGAGTTTAAACTAAGTGTGAATTGTGATAATTCTTGTTGAACAGTTATTGATCCTCGCTTGGCCACCCCCATTAATTCCCAAGCTAATACAGGTACGCAGTAACTTGCTTGTATGCTTGTTAGGATAGGCATACTTAAATTTGATATAAGTTCTAAATGACTTAAGTATTGCTTGAATTGCTTGTGTTTTCACCGTTAAATCCGGTTCGAGGAGCGGTAACTTATCATGATGCAATGATAGGTTAGTGTAGACGCTTAGGCCAATAGTCATGATGCAATGACTAGGCTCGGCGGATAATCGATAGGAATGTATAACCGAGCAACATTTACTTACTCTTGAGAGGAAATAATATAATCTAATTCAATGTTTATGGGAGCATGTGAATTGCTTTATATTATGGATTGAGTTAAGTGAAGCTGAGTAACGGCTATATAACCTGGATGAGATTATTATTTGCAATGTAACGTTATCTAGGAGATATAGGTATTCGGGCTACCTATACCAACCCCCTGAGCGTTGTGAGCATTACTCAGGACCCCCAGATATCCTCAGCTTGTCCCGGAGTTTGAATACTCCAGTGTTGATTTGTTTAAGAAATATTAAAGAAAGATAAATGAAGCAATTGTTTTTGCATTGCATTAGTATAGGTGTGTATGGCTTCGCTTTTGTTTGTGTTGCTGTGTACTGGGCCTCTGGCTCACTTTTGCTATTTTCAGGTGTTGATGATGATTGTTATGATGATATGGGATTCGGGTCAGATTGGGAGAAGTTTATGGACGAGTGGGATGAGTAGGACCCTGTGGCGAGAAGTTTTTGAAGAAAGTTTTATTTCATGTGTTCGTTTAACAAATGTATTTTGTATTTTGGAATAGAGGCTTGTTAGTTAAGCCTGGGTTGTATTAAAAGACTTAAAGTCTATTTTCTTCATTTTGTAAGACTTATGTATATTTTGTTGTGTCCTATGCTGGACACAAGGATGTAAATATTTCCTTAAACTATTTTATGTAAATAGATTACTCAAGTGAGTAATCCTTTTGTAAAAGCTTTTATAACAAGTTTTAGTAGTTTTAAACAAACAATTCACATAACTGTAGATTAGGACAACCTTCCATATAATACGAAAGTATTATATGTGGTTAGGGACTTAACTTGCTAAGTCTTAAGGATTAGCAGGTCGGGTCTTTACACCCCGCATTTTTTATTTACCATAGACATTGATGATACACTAAACCACTATTTTGAGTATATGTTTCAAATTGTGTACATGATATAATAATGTTGTACATATCCTACTCCGTAGAACATTTTCGAAAAATATTACTTCATGGCTTCCAATACTCATTCTGAGCCTATTCCCTCGAACAGGACATTATAGTGCACAGGATAAAACTGGTTTACCACTCACCACTTTATGTACCCAAAAAAATTCCCCTATTAAATGAAGGAAACCTACATATGATAAATGTATTTCGGGGTTCAATTAACTATATTTGTGTATATGCTACTTGATTATTAAAATCAAATCATATTTATATTTATCAGGTAAGTATCATATTTAGTACTTGAATTTTTTTTAATTTGTGTAATAAATTATATGAAGTTTAAAATTGTAAATTTTTTTTCAATAAATAAAGTGTTAATTTACTATCTTAACTTTACTCATTTTATTATTAACTACTAAACTTCGCTAAATTTCACAATTGACTAGATTTTATTTCTTTTTACAATTAACTACCTCATTGAAGAACTATAAATAAACTTGAAAAGTTAATAAATAATAAAGTGATACTTATAAACTTTAGGCATAATTATCGAAGCACAAATAATAACTGCGATCATGATAATTACAAAATGCAATGAAATGAAATTTTTATATAAAACATGATTCGTTATATACTGCAAGCGAACGATAGACCCATGCTACAAGTGTAAATATTTAATAGTTTTCTATTTTATTTATTTCAAAATTTTCATTTATTTATATTTTTTATTTTATTTCATTTATTTTTTTTCCAAGGATACAAATTTCCATAATGTGTGTGTGTGTTTTTTAAGATTTTGAAATTAAGTGTCAAAATTAATATTAATATAGGATTTATTATAATATAGGTTTTATAAAAAGAAATATTGCATAAATTATACATCTATCATGATCAAGTTTGAACTAAGACTTGACTCGACCCTGCTATGGCTAGTCTAGTCATGGATCCAACCCGGCAGGATGAGTCTCACTCACCGTTGCCTGTGGATCCAAGGTGGCTCTACTAGTTGAACTCATAGACCCGACAAGTCATTGAGGGTTTCGCATTAAAAAATAAAAATTTATTGAAAAATTAATTACTCATTAAAAGGCGAGTCCACGGTATGGACCCATCCCATCCCTACATGGGGTGGTTACCATTCCCAGTAATTAAGATATGGGTTCACGGGTCGGATCTAACCCACCCCCGGAAGATGTCTAGCAGGAATATTGAATATTTGATGTTTCACGCTTGTTGGCGAGAATTGTGAAATTGCCCTATAACTTAGTGGCATCTGATCCAGGTTCTCATCCTTAAAGTATCGAGTTTGATTCTTCATGTTAGCGTGTTGTAATGAGCTTATGTAGCTACTAATGAAAAAGTGATACATTAGAAAAAAGAAAGTTAAAAGGAAAACCTGATTTAACAGTATATTAAAATTACTAAATCATCCTACATGCATAATGCGCAATGTAATCAGTGTAAACAAATGTCTTTCAAGGTTGGACAATTAGGGCATTTGAAAAAAAAAGTTAAATTAAAGTTAGTAAAATGTTTTCTAAACATTTAGAATGGTACCAATTAAATCTTTATGATAATAAAAGAATGATTGAAACTTAAAGGATTATTAAAGGAAACAGATAGAAAGACATCAAACCTTTTTAACTACGACTTAAATAATTCTTGGAGAACAAATTGATGGAACTTAGCGGGATCTCGTGACGTGGTTGCCTTCAAATATCTGTCGAGTTGCTTTACTCGTTGGCAAGTAGTACCAAGCTGTCAAGTTTGATATGTATTATTAATAACGTAAAAATCTCGAAAGTTCAAATATATGAAACTACTAATAAAATCAAAATAAGATAATTAAATCATTATACGTTAATTGCAGATAAAGAATGCTCATTGTTAAATGATATCTACAAACTGAATGTGGATTTTATTTTCAATACATAGTGCATATCAAACATATAACCTATAGTTATAATTTTGTTATCTTTATTACAAACAGGGCAATATCAAAGATGGTACCCTATATAACACTTAAAGTTTAGGATCAATGTCATATTTGTTAGCTAAATTTTATCAATTTGTGCAATTAATAATTTAAATTTAAAAATGTTAATTTATTATTTACAAAAGTTGTCGAATTCACTAATAATACTCAGGTGAGATAGTTAATTATAAAATAAGTAAAAATAAGATATCTAATTGTAAAATTAGGTAAAATTCATTTAATTAATTGCAAAAACGGACAGAGTTTAGATAATAACTTAACAATTTTAAACTTTAGGTAGTTAATTGCTTAAATTATTAGACCCAAAAATAATAATTGATAAATTCAAGTACCAAATATGACATTCACTCTAAAGTTTAAAATTGATGAATGTCATATTCAAACTTTTATATGTTAAAGTTTAGACCTAGCTAAAATTATAGTAGCTAATTGTAATACATAATCAAAATTTTTCTTGTCAAATTTACTCTCTTTTTATATATAAAAAAATGAGATTGGAAATGCTTAATGGATAAAAAGTATGGATCTAAACAATGAGAAGTGATATAATAAATTGATTAGTAGACCTTTGGCCAAGTATGAAATTAACAAGTTAAAATATTCAAAATTTTTGAAAAAAAAAATCTAGAATTTAGATAGTGATTTTATTATTGTTTCATTATATATATAACTTCAATTTTATACTTTAATCCAAATTGTAACATTTATGCTCATTTATATATGTTAATGTGTGTGTGTGTGTGTGTATCTTTATATGAATTAAGACGGCACAACTATTGTGAAAATGTAATACTAATTGACTTAAATCGAGAGAGGGGAGAGTCTATAATGATTGATCTCTTTGTCTCATCCTTGCCTTTGATGCCAATCGTGATATCAGGAGACTAGCATAAAGTTTTATTCACTTTCTCTAATATAAATAAAATAATGTTATTAGGTAACAATCCTTTTAAAATATCATTATTCGCCGGACCCATGACGACCTCAGTTGAGGCTGTATTAGGTATGACCATGCAAATAAACTTATCGAAAAATCCATTATTAGGAAACGGTATCTCAGAGTAGAAAAGTTGACGAAAATAATACTATTTTATTGTTTAATTAATCGATTTTTATGAAGACGATGGCATTGAAGTTCCAAGTATTAGGTAGGTTGTGATTACTTTGGACTGAAAAATGTGTCACGCTAACTACCTGGATATGGGATTCATGAGATATGCGTTGTCCTTTACTAGGTCTTGAGATTGTAATAACAAAAAATTAATAGCAAGCTTTGGTGCTCGTCAGAAAAGAAAACTTACTTACCCTGAGCAAATCTCATGAATGAGTATTCATTGAATCCTATTTGGCTGCACAACCACAAATTATTTGATGGGAATGGATCTTTAATATATCTTTTGGGGTAAATTTTGGTATCTGAATTATAAAAATTCAATTTAATACTAAGATTTGAATAAATTAATTTAATACATAATCAAACTTTTTTTTGGTAATTTTTACTACTTCTTTAATAGTATTTGCTCTATTTATAAATATAAAATATATAACATATCATTGAATTTATACTAATACTCCTAAATCATAATACTATCTAGAATGATAGTTGTTTCTTCTGCATTAGAAAATAAGGAAATGGTATTTAGTGAGGTAATAAAAATAGCTACGAAAACTTTGATTAGATATTAATATAACCATATTAAAGTTCAAGCTCCAAATTGAACTTTTTATTTTTTTATACAAAGTTCAAGTTTCAAATTTCACACTTTCCTTAATTTTTTTAAATTTTTTTAAATTTAACCCACTACGAGAAAACTAGTCTTTAGAGACAAAAAAATTCGCGATGGAAAATTTGTGTCTCTAAAAAAATGAATTAGAGACAGATTTGCGACGGATTTGTGATGACATAAATTATGAATAATCTTCTAATTTTTATATTCTTTTGCGAGGATTATACATTGATTTTGTAACGGAAAAATTTCCGTTGCAAATTTGTCTATGATTTTAGAGGGAAATAAATTACTTAGCGCCAAGTTCTATTTTTTTTAAAAAAATTGTTGTAAATTTGTCTCTATACTAAATTATTACATATATGTAATATAAATAATTATGTTTAAAATTTAGTTTTAATTATACATATCTAATATAATATTATATAATGTGCATTATATAATAAGGACATTATTATATTTGTAAATTAATTTTATTTATATAATAACTATAATATGTATAATTATATGTTATTTACAACTAATTATATTTTATTTATAATATTTTTATTATTACATTACATATTATATATTATAAAGTATAAATTAAAAATAGTACTTAAAATATAAATATTATATTTATATCTTATTATATATTCTTTTACATAATAACTTACATAAAAAAATTAAATTATACAACTTGATAAAATAGATATAACAATAATAATAATATTTATATACAAGTAATATCATAAAATACTACTAAAAAATAAAGTATATTTCAATAATAAAATAAGTAAAATAAAATAATTACTATAAAATGTAAACTTAGTATATTTAAACATTATAAATATATAATGATGTATTATATTTTAATAATATATTAATAAAAATTATATATTCATATTATTTATAATTTTTATTACATATTAATTATGATTATTCATATGTTATTGAATATAAAAAATTATTATATATATTACATAATTTATATTTACATACTATATTTTATTTAAATATAATAACATATTAGGGAAAAATAATATACTATGTAAAAATATAGTATATTAAGTAATAAAATATATATATATAATAATTATTTAAATATATTTAAATTGATATTATATATTATTTTATTAATATATTAATGAAAAATATATTTTTATATTGTTTATACTATATTATAATTTATTAGTGTAATAAAAATGATTTAAAAATAAACATATTACTTAAAAATATATAATTTATTAAGTTTATATAAATATTAAATAAGTAATGTAAAAGTATAATTATAATATATATCATTAAAAATTTATATGTATAACATTATTTATATTTACATAATATTAATATTTTTTAATAATAATATCATTTTTGGCAAAAAAATTATAATATGCTACTAAAAATATTATATATTTATAATAAATATATAATTTAAAATAATTATTATAAAATGTAAACATAGTATATATTAATATTATATATTATTTTAATAAAATATTAATGAAAAATCCTTAATAATAGGTAAAGTGAAATTATAAAATAAAAATAAAATTATAAAATATGTAAATGTTTTATAGTTATAATATTGTAAATTATATTATCTCTTAAATAAATAGTAGTGGCACTTTACTCATAAAGATACGAATTGGTTTATCAGATTAGTGCTTGTAAAAACTTCAATGTTAAGCGTGCTTAGTATATAACATTCTATGATGGGTGACCTCTTGGGAAGGAGTCTCTAAAAGAATTAGCAACGATGATTTTTGCGATAGAAAATCTGTCTCTGAAAGTTTTTAGAGATAGATTTTTCACTTTCAGAGACAGAATTTTTTTGTCTCTAAAACCAAATTTTTTGTAGTGCCCCTTTAAATACCATATCGTGTAACTAATAATAAGTTTTTTTTAATAATATTATAATCACATCATATGATGTTTTAAATGTCTAGATAATATTAACCATTAATTTGTAATTTAAAAAAATAAATAAGTTTAGAAGATTACATATCATTTTGGATAATGGATTAAGAAGCTCCAACCATACACTGAAATCCAGAGGAAAAAGGAGCAGCAAGTTCAAAAGACTTCCTGATATTGATATTATTTTAGTAGAAGCCTGCCAGAGCCTTACAAAAGCTTGAATAAGAAAGCACAGTACGATACGCAGATACATTAAAATATTATATCTTGGTCAATTAAGAAATTATAATGATGTTTGGTGGATAAATTATCTAATTATATCAAACTACACAAAACTAATCAAAATTTACGCATGTGAAAATAAAGGCTCAAGATTGTGCTATATGGCAGAATCTAATAAAAAATGTATTGAATAAAAATAATAAAAATAAAAATGTCAAACCCTAGCCCTAATTCCTTCCCCCAAATTGCCAATCCAACACTCACTTAAGCTCTCTAAGGGAAGTTCTACTAAAACCCTAAACTCTAATGCTTGTTTTGGTAGTAATTAAGCTAATTTATGTAGAGATTAGTATTAAATTCATGGTTTTCTCTTGTCTTCTCTAGGAAGTGAAGGAAAATAGAAATGGAGTGCAGGGTGCTCTTTCTTGGACTTCTAAGGATTTTCAAGTAAGGTGCGCTACTAAACTTGATTCTACGTTGACTAAAGTAATAATACATTGATATGGCATTGTGTATGTACATGGAAAGGGCGTGTAGTGCAATAAAATAGTAGTGGCATAGCTTGTGTGTGTGGGCTATTTATTTAGTTTGGAATTTGATAATATAGTTGTGATAATTGATGTTAAAATGATGGATTAAGAGTTTAGTGATATGGGTTATGTGAATAATGGAAGTTTGGATGTGAGTGATAGGTTGTTTGAAACGGGTCTGTTTGTTTTATCTTATTCCAATCATTTAAGCATTATATTTTATTTTTTTTAAATGATATTTATCAAGAAAAAATACCGATGAAAATATGATAATTTTACTTATAAACTGACTAAACAAATATATATAAATATGATACAGATAAATTATAATTATTATCAAATACAGATACGATATAGATAAGAATTCAACAATCTAAACAAACCTTAAAATTGGTTGGACTTAACGTTTTGTATAAAATTCCTTGTCCAAAATGACAGAAAGAATGGACAACTTACAAGTATAATAGAGGGAATAGGATGTTAAAGAATGATTTGTGATACTATTTAAGTATTGAGTTGATAAATTAATGTTTTAGTACCTACATAACCAAATTGGTGAATTGGGGATACTTTAAATAATTGAATGATATATAAATCGTTTAAAATATAAAAATGTGCCAATTAATTAACTAGACAGTGGTCTAGGAAGAAATCAAAATAGTGATATAGAAAAAATGACATGGCATATAGGTTATTAGTGCTAAATGAGAAATTGGAAATTTTCGCGACCTTAGGACTAGTAGTTAATTTCTTTATGATGAAGCCGGCTAATTGAACTTTACGTGCTAGGAATTATAAGTAAGAAATTTCAATCATGTTGTGGGGTTTTTTATGACTTTTGGTTGATAAATAGTGTATATACATGGCACATGAACAAGGAATGATTATATTAGCCAATTAGTATAATTTTGCTAATGTTTGGTGAATCATAATGGTCATGGAATGATTATGAGAAATAGGACCTAAGTGTGATTTGAAATATATATTGAAAGATATCTTGATGATTTTACATACTGGACTAGAAATATGAGTTTAAGGATTAATCATGTAAACTAGAAAAGTTATATCTTTAGTGTGAACATGCCATTCTATGAAAGATGTATGTTTGTATATAAATAATTGAATTAGGGCCGAAACCAAAGTAATAATTATGTTTAAGTTTAAGGAGCCATATGAATCGTTATGAACATGTTTGGAGTTCAAATTATATCTTTGTGCTCATATACTAATAATATGACATGTTTGTGGATAAATATGTTAATACTGACTTTTAACATGTTAAATGGGGTCTTTGAATGATGAAATAATTTACTAGCCACAAAAAAAAAAAAAGAATGATGAAATAACTTGATTGTAGCTAAAATACAGATTTTTGCTCATAATAATAATAATAATAATAATAATAATAATATAATAATCATAAAAGGTAAATTACAATGGAAAGTCACGACATTTGAGGATATGTTCATTTGAGGTCACAATATTTCGAATAGTTAAAAATATATTAGGGAAGTGGGTTAATTAAGATCACTATTGACACATGCGGACATAAGAAATATTTAAAATTAAAACTCAAAAGACCTATCACATTATCACACGTGCAATTGTGATTTAATTGATCAATTTCTCTAAACGTTGTAACATCTTTTTAACAACTTAAAATATTGTAATCGAAAATGAACTTATTCCCTAAATGTTTTGACCTTTTTTTAACATTTAAAATGTTGTGACCTTCAAATAAATTTTTCCTAAACGTTATAACCTTCTAGTGTAACTTACTTATAAACTATAATTTACATTTCTCTCGTATTTATTTGTTAAATTACACATAAGCATGTTAATAGTAATAGTTTTATAAACATTGGGCACCATATTTCTAGTTACTTGAAATAATTGTAGTTTGGACAAATGAGATTATTTCAAACAATTGGATGTATTGCCTATAAATAGAATGTAATGGTGACAAAAATATATAATAGGGTGAATGTCATATTTAGGAGGTGAGTAAAAAAACAAACCAAACCGAATCAATCCATAACCAACCGAACCAACAAAATTGAAAATATGGTTTTATTTTAACAATTCGGTTTAAAAATTTTTTAATTCGAACCAATCCATAAACTTATGGTTGTTTGGAGAGGAAAACCAAATCAATTCGTAAAATCGAAATCGAAACCGAAGCCGTTTTAAAAAAATATAATAATATTTTACTTGTAAGTTGTAACTATAAATTTTTTTATGATGATTGATTTAATTAAGGTCATATGCATATGATTTCATTTGATATTTATTATTTGATCAATCTTGATAAAAAAAAAACTTTTTCATTTTTAAATTTATTTTTTAGGCTCATGAAATATATTCTTTTGTTGATGAAGAATTATTGTTTTTCTTTTTAAATAGTTTTTAATTTTATAAAGTATGGATTTAGTTATAAACTCTTATTATGTATTAATTGTTTAATGTATTTTGTCAATGAATCATTTTATTCATTAGTGGATTTTATTGATATATGATTTTCATTTGACTAAATTTTTTGGTAGATGGTTGACTTGATGGTTCTATTAAAAATTTTAAATTATGAGTTATTATGTATTAGTTGGTAAATATATTTTATCAATGGATAATTGATTTTATGAAAGATTATAGAAAAAGTATGATGAATACATAAAGTGGTTTGCAATATAAACTTTTGTAAAGTGATATAAATATTTAAGTATCTACACAAATATAAAAAAACTAGAACAAAGAATATTTTTAGTTAGAATTTTAATTTAATTCTTAATCTAAACCGAACCAAACCATTATTTAATGGTTTAGAAATTTCTAATCCAAACAAGCCGTTACTTAATTGTTTGGGTTGAGATAGAAAAAACCAAACCGATCCGCAACCTACCCCTGATCATATTTGATAGCTAAATTTTATTAAGTTGGGCAATTTACTACCTATGAATTTTTGAAATTCATTTATAGTACCTAGATGAAATAGTTTATTACAACAATAGACAAAGTTTAGGTAGTAAATTGATGTTTTTAAACTTGAGACAGTTAATCATACAAATTGACAAAGTTTAGTACCAAATGTGACATTCACCCTATTATAAATGAAATTAGGCTTTAACGGACAATAAGTCATTAGCAATCTCAGGTAACTAACTTTTGATTAATTAAGAGTTGGTCATAAACAAAATAAATCACTAATCGGTTGGTTATCCTAAACATATAACCCAACTCAAACATAAATTATAAATGGGTTAATATAACAAATAGTAACTAAACGTTTACTAAATATACAATTTGGCACCTAAAATTTCAAATTGATCAATTTAGTATCTAAAATAACTTTTCATGCATGCCAAATGTATCTACATAAAGTTCTTTTATGTGTTAAATTGATCAATTTTAAAGTTTTTAAGATACTGAATTGATTAATTTCAAAGTCTAGATACCAAATATATATTTTTCCAAAGTTCAAGTGCCATTTGTGAGATTATTCTATAATAAATTAAACAACTTGGCCACTATAAAGCAAGTAACATAGATATATAGAAGGATGCTTACCCTCATAACCAAGGACTTAATGTACACAAAAGAGTTTTGTACAAAATAAAAGATCCATAAACTTATGGACATCAACCCCAATAATTATAATAAAATAAGTAATGAAGAGGTGATTTAGTTAATGAATTATTCTAATATGAACATTTGGAGTTATGAACATATTAGTATTGGTTTGAGCTTTTTTTGTAAAGACCCGGTATGCTTAATTCTCAAATTAAGCACACTAAGTCCCCAACCACGTATAACCCTCACGAATTATACGTAAAGTTGTCTTTAAAGAAGGTGTTTATGTTGAACATTGCTATTCGATTTTAGATTATGAAATCGTTTGGTTAGATTCTGGTAACAACTGGATTTAGCAGCGGAAATAAATTTTATAACACAATTTAGAAATAAAGACATTTCAAAACTTTCACTCTTCTCAAGTGGAGAATTATTAGATTAAACAAAGCTTTGCAAAAGTTAAATTATAAAACATGAGCTTACTATGCCTTTTAAAGAATATAACAAGTTTAAATCATAAAGCCAGCTCTCACTAATACAAAACAAAAAGAAATAAAATAACTAACTACATCCATGCTCCTACTCACTTCACTCATCCACAAATTCTCTCTGAATCATCACAAATGTCCAAAACCCAAGTCAAGCATCATCAATAGCAACAACATCATCATATCATCCTCATCATTTTTCATCACCAACATCAACAACATCAACAAGAACTCATCATCATCAACATCATCTTTATCAACAACAAAACCTGTAAAGAATAACAACAACAAGAATGAGCCGAAGCCCAGTACACAGCAACACAATCACACATGGAGTGCCACACGAGCTTAACTAAATGCAATGCACAATCAACAAGTTATTATCTTTTCTTTAAAATAAACAAATCAACATGGGAGTATTCAAACTCCGGACATCAAGGATCTAGTATCATGTCTGCCTCCCTGAGTGGTCCCTACTGTTCATACAGACTAGGCAGCCCCACCTTCTGGCGTAGCCCGTAATACTAGGGGATCCTGAGTAACGCATTATGACGCTCAAGGGTTTGATATAAGTAGCTCGGATACTTATATCTTCTAGATAAATCTATCTAATAAACGAAAAAGTACCATGCCCCCAATCTGAGCAAGGTGCCCTTTTTCGAACCAGATTCAACAGCGTAAAAGACAATCAACACTCATCAATTATTAAGTCAAGTTTAAGTTCTTAATTTATTTTAGATGCCTATCCTAACATCCAACAAGTAAGTTATTGTGTACCTGAAATATAAAATCCAAACAGAGTCTCAGAAGGTAAAGCAGAGGCTATCTCAGAAGATATATCTCATATCTACCACTGGTTCAAGAAACAACTCTTATAAGAACCTAAACCAACATCCACTTCAACAAACTCATACAAGAACTTATATCAATTTATTCACTAATCTCTAACTCATTTTATTAAGGCCCTATTTGAGCAGACACTAAATAGGTACCCCGCTATGGCTGCGAAGATCGTCCCGTCAAAATACGGACAGTTCTCTTTTGTCTGTCAAAGCATTTCTTTTCGCTTCGTTTATCATATCTTATTACAAAGACTTAATATCTAAAGAAAACAAACATTTAAAACAAGATACTCCTCATTATATTCAAAGATCTCTCTAATAAGTCAATCTAATCCAATTATTAGATATTAAACTCATTTTTACTTAATCTTAGCCAAATTGATTAGAATTAGTCATTTACTAAGTCAAGTTGATTAAACTATATTAATCTAATTCACTTTAACTCATTCAAGTTCATTTAGTCAAGTTGATCCTAGAATCATTAACTAAGTTCATTTTATGTCTAACTTCCACATTTAATATAATTATTTCTTAAATTTTAAATCTATCTAAATCTTGCTTAATTAAATCAATCAATCAACATAACACATCAAACATCACTTATCTATCTCATTTTAACTCAAAAAGATCCATTTCCTAGGAAAAATACATTTCACAAAAAAAACAAGTTTTGAACTTTATTTTAAAATATAGAAGCTGGAAAGAATCCAAATTTGAGCATCTATAATTTTTGGATTTGTAAAAACTTAAAACTTGAAAGTTGTAGATCTCATTTTAAATTTCTATAGCAACTTGAAACCTCAATTGGAGGTCGTATGAAAAAGTTATGGCCAAAATATGATCAAGCTGCGAAAAAGGGCAATTGTAAAACGAACGCCGGCACTTCTACACTGGCGGCATAAATCTCAAAGCCAACAGCATAGAGGTTCAACACCAGTAGCGTTGAAGGTAGCTTTAAGAAAATGCATTTTGTTCACTTCAACACCACCTCAAAGCCGGCCGCATAGAAGCTCTAGGAGGCGGCGTTGACAAGAGAAAAGGTTTGCGAAAATATGTTTTTTACGCTTTTCTTTTATCAAAACTTCTTCAAATCATCTACTAAGCTTCCTATATCAATTCTAACACCAAATAAACTTTAATAACAACTCCTAACACTTCAGTCTTCCTCCAACAACTTCCAACAACAATGAAACCATCACAGCTACTATTCATCATCTTCTTCTTCCTTCACAATCCGACCTCCAACAAGCATATATCAACAAATACATAAATAAACAGCACTCTCAACTCAATTCAACATTAACTCATCAATTACAAATGTAAATAACAAGTAAAAAAAAAAAGAGAAATAGAAATAGAAAACTTAGCTCTTTGAGTCTACTAATGCAATTCCTTCTTCTTCTTCTTCTTCTTCTTCTTGTTGAAGCTAATTTTACTTGATCTCCTCTTTCTATTTTGTTTCTTATCCTTAATTTATCTTCTAGTCTCCCTTGAATTTGAGTTTTAGAGAAAACAAAAAGAAAGAGAGAAGAAGAGATGAGAAGAAGAAGAAAGAAAAGGGAAACGAAAATGAATGAAGAAAAGAAAAGGGCAAACCAAAAGAAAGAAAAGAAAGGGAAATGATAAAGTTAAATTTGGATAAAATAGAAATAAGATAGGTTTAGAACTATCAGATCAATATCTATAGTTCAGAAGTATTTAAAAGATGATTTCTGAACCGATAGGTTATAAATTAAGATCTTAAAATAAGAACTTAATTTATAAATTTATTTTAGATAAAAAGATATTTAATTGGAGTTCGGTTTAAAACTGATATTTTTATACAAATAAATGAACTCAAATTTTACAGGGATTTAAAAATTGGAGTTTATACACAGATTGAGGATTTAGGAATCCTCTAAACATTTTTAGAACATGTTTAGGGATTTTAGGAATTTCAAATCTCAAAACCAACTTAATTATTAGCTAATTAAATTAAGCCAACTTGTCTAATTAAATCATATAATTCATTTTATTCATTTAAATCTATCTAAAACCAGTTTCTATTTTAGGTGAAGATTTGGGGTATTTCATCTTTGATAAGGAAGCGAAACTTCTTGATCAAGCATGTAACAATTATGTGTTGGTTGCTATGATAAAAATTAAAGTCAAACTTATATTTAAACTTAGCTAATTAATTGCATTCTGCTTACTACATAGCTACTTGATCTAGTGAGTGGCAACCTTAAACTACGTTATGATCCCGATCATAACTTTGAGAGGATATAAAAGGTGCCTAAGCCCCCATAGAATGTATGGTACGACTCAATGGGTAGTCTATTGGGAAACTCTATGGTTATTGTGATTCTCAAGAGCTTGGATGAAATTGCAACAACATTATATAGGAACATAATAACCTAAATAAAGCATTTTAATGGACCATGCTCGTAGATGATTAGTTTGAGTAGCTTGAATACATTTTATTTTCCTATTCTTGAGACTCTCGAAAGACATCCATGGAGAGAGAGAGAAATTTATCATTTTTATATTTACTTGAGGATGCCTTATGAAAAGTTATGAAATGATTACACAAAACCTTAATAAAAATTCCTTTTAAATCTCTTCATATCACCTAAATCCTATAATGTCACTTAAACTTTGTAAAGGGCCAAATAAGTTATGTCAAAATGTCTTGGTTTGACTCCTTGGACCATGTGACAGGGTTTAAGGAGTCTAATTCATATTTGGATGATTAAGGAGATTTAGTATGGCAATATTGAGGTAGCAATCATTACACCAATTTGTTCACTCTTAACATTTCTTAATGAAACTCATACACTTAAAGAGACTCTTTATGGGTTTAAAATCAAGAAGAGCTCATGAAGGATTCACTAGTATGAAGACTCATCTCAACAATCAACATCCATGCATTCGACATAACGTTAGTGGCCAAACCTTAAAATGCCCAAAGGGTCTTGTTTATTTGGCACTGATTATGCTATTATATTGTGATCCTAGAAGATCAAAGAGGTTCAAAGTGATGAACACACCCTCTTCATGAATTATGATGTTGATGCTATATAACTTCTTCATTTGTCACAATGTATTAAAGCTTTCTAAGATTGGCTATTCCTTTTTCATATTCTCTTCCTAATTTATCCATATGTGTCATTATCAACTCACTTTTTTGATGTTACGTGTAGCATAAGGCACATACTGCACACACATTACTTGCTAGCAATGCAAGGATACAGTTCATGCCTCTGCAATTACACTTCATAGTTTGACCACCTCATGGCTTTTCCATACTTGGATATTTGATTTAATTAGCCATATCCATCTACCATTTAGAGAAAGTAATTGGATATTGGTAGAAACTCAATACTTTACTAAGTAGAGGTTATCCCTTTGAAAAAAAACAATAAGATCAATAGTAGCAAATTTCATAAAGGAGTATATCATATACCGATTCAATATCCCAAAGTGCATTCTCTCTAACAACAAGACTCCCATTGAATCTCATATTCAACAACTGTTAACCTCTTATGGTATTAGTCATGTCAAGTCCATGCTATCCAAAGGAAATGGTCAAGTAGAAACCATGAAAAGCTTGTTGAAATTGCGTTGTCAAATGGTGCACAACAACCACAAGGGGTAGCATAATAGATTAATATTATCTCCAAATAAGGACCTCAACAACCAACTCATCTTTCTATAATATATAAGTTTGAAGCAATGATGTTAATAGAAGTCTTGATTTCATTTGCATGCTTGGTTATCAATGTTAAGTTGGAGCTAGATGCTCTACATGTGATGGACTAAAAGACGCTAGATGAGTGATGAAGTACAACCAAGCATAACCCACTAGTTATCAGTAATGCCAATATGTCACTTGTGATCGATTATTCCAAAAGCAATCCATTTAGCAAGGAGATATTATTCTCTACATAATAAATCATCTACATCGTGACATGCTGGCGTCGAAGTTCACAACTAAATAGGAAGGGTCTTTTATCATTAATGAAATTCACGAAAGTGGATATTCTAAACTTTTGAAACCCAAAAAAGGGTACCATCATTACTCCTATGAACTTTATCCTCTACATAACAAATCATGTATGCCGTGACATTCTGGCATTGAAGTTCACACCTAAGTAGGTTGGTTCTTTTATCATTAATGAAGTTCACGAAAGTGGATATTATAAACTTCTAAATCTAAATAAGGGTGTTGTCATTACTTTTGTGAACTTTTAATACATTAATGAGTTTCATTTAACAACATGATATAGTAGCAATGAAATTAAGGAAATAAATAGCTTGTACCATATAAGCTTATTTTCGCCTACTATTACTATTAATATTCACCTTCATAACACATGATTTAAAGATATAGCATCTAAACATAATGCATAAATTAAACAATGCTCTTGCTTGGTAAGAGACTTGTCTTAATTCGGCTTGTAAGTCATTGACTAGTAAGAAAAGTGTCTCCCAAGCACACGAGATCTATCCTTCTTAACTAAGAAATATCACAACTAAAGTACATATGCACATGATAAATGATTAAGTAATGGGTAATACCCCTTTAAGTAACCACAATATCCTTTTAGCAAGAATAATGAAATGAAATGAAGTGTGTATAATATAGTATTTGTCAAAAATGTCCAATATGGATAATGAATATGGTATGGTAAAAGAGTAATTAAAATATTTAACAATAATGAAGGCAAAATGGAAAGCTCTCAATTACAACTTTTAAAGACGTTTCCAAACATAGAAAAGAAAATCAAACTCAGAATTTTTAATTCCATTTCAAATGCTTTCCCTAAGTACAAAACACAGCATTAGGAATCAAAATCGTGTTTCTTGAAATCGGTGATTTTAGCAATAAAGAGAAAATTGAGTTTGCTTTCTCAAAGGGGAATCTCAAAGGTGGAACCACATATCCTATCACATATTATTATATTAATTTCTAGGTAAAAATTTTTACAAATATGCTATAGAACATTCTATTCCAATCCATTCTGTGAGCGTTCTAAAAATATATTGAATTTGTCATTCAATTATTTATTCTATTTCACTTTATTTCTTTTTAAATGATTTCTATGTTCCATATGTAACATAAGGCTTTTCAAATATAATGATTTTTCTAAAAATGTTGTTTTCGAATTGTAGACACTCCATTTTTTGTCTATGTTAGGTTTTAATTTATAGTAAAAATTAATATTATATTAAGCACACAAATTACAAAAAAAAAAAAAGAAGAAGAAAGAAAGAAAAACAAATCATCACAACAAAGTATATATAAAAAAAAAGGAAAAAATAAAAAAAATTTGGGCTTGATATAGTGCTAATTTTAATGATAAGTTTTTTGGACCAAATTAAATAGTTCATGTAAATTGGTCTATTTAATTGGACACATTTTTAAAGCCTTAAATATAATTTTTGTGCAAAGCAAAGCAAAACAAGACACAAGTCAGTAGTTTGTATGAATAAGTCACTGACATGCGTAAGGGAGATTTGCGTTTGATTCTGTGGACATGCGTAAGGGAGATTTGCGTTTGATTCTGTGGACATGCGTAAGAGAGATCTGCGTTCGATTCTGTGAAGAGTTAAATTATCATTTTTCTCTTTATATTTTTTTCACACGCCCATTGGTCGGAGGAGCACTACCACTAGTATCAAATGATCCAGCTCTGGGGCTCCATCGGCATCTAAATCCGACCCGCTCGGATTGTTCTCTCCCCAGTACATGCGCGCAAGTCGTCCGTGAGCAGGCTCGACAGTTCGACATATTCCCAACTGAAGAACACCTCTGAAGACTCCCATCTAATCGTCGTCGGCTGCTACCGTTCGTGATAACCCCCGACTTGATTTTCAGCCGGCATCCGACCCTCGACTTGGTTTCTGGCCCAACATCCAACCCGTCGAAGTCGTATCCGTAAATCTCCCCTGCACCATTGCATTAGGTAAATGCATCAACTTGTATTTATTTATTTTCATTTACTTTAATAAGATACATCTAATAATAAAAGGTTTAAAAATATAAAATGTATCTATATAGTAATAGAGAAAAGGTACCATCATGACGTAAATAATTTTAACACTTAGGGAAAAAAAAAATCTCTTTCTTAACAAATAAATGAAATTGATAGTATTTAGGATCATCAAAAGAATTATATTTTCAAAATCAATATAAGCTTTAATAAATTTATAGTGAAAAGAGTTCGAGAAATTTAAAAGAAACCAATAAATTAAAAAAATTTATGAAAGAATTAGGTGTTATTTGATCCTGATTAACAGGTATTTAGACACCTCCGGGATGATATAAAAAATGAAAAAAAAAAACTATTTTTGATTTTTTGTAAATTTGAATTGATTCATTGTTTATTACAAATATAGTTTCGATTTGTAAACTTTAGTAATAAATTATAATTATCATAGTTTGTATATTAGTAAATTTTTTTTTGAGTATTAGAAGAATAAACTTTTAATTTATGAATTTTAAGTGGTAACCATATGGTTTTAATAAGATAACCCCCGAATCCAAAAATCTATGGTTCAACAGAATTAGTTTTAGATCAGTTTTTTCGCAGACTAGTAGCTAATTTAGAATCAACCAACCCATTGATCCACCTTATAATTTTTTCCTTATTTTAATCGGATGGCGGCTCTTAAAATTTTTAAAAATCAGATTTTTTAGTTCTTAGTCTAGAGTTCGTATTAAATGGGTTTAAATTTGATACGGATCGGATTTAGAAAAATTAAAATAGAAATAAAAAATCCAGG
This sequence comes from Combretum micranthum, assembly GCA_024138025.1. NCBI lineage: Eukaryota > Viridiplantae > Streptophyta > Magnoliopsida > Myrtales > Combretaceae > Combretum > Combretum micranthum. The sequence goes on along the minus strand of JAMXBD010000147.1, from coordinate 430,951 downwards.
CTCGATATGAATAAATAAAAATAAAAAAAAAATTGAACAATTATAATAGGAAAAGATACACTAAAATACATTCTTTTCCAAAGAAACTATGATGGATTGATTACTAATCCCACGTGCGATAACGTAGACATTTAAAAAAAAAAAAAACCAAAGTAACTCTAATATTGAAAGTATCAAAATGATAAAATATTGCTTCCTTTTTCTTTTGCTATAAATAATACTTTTATCCTTTTATTCTTACCCTGGTTGAGAACAACTTCAATTTTCCAACGTGTCTCAAAGGTTCCTACATTTTTGCCGAGTAACGTTTATCGAGTGTGAAGGGCCAGTAAAATAAAAAAGTTAAGAGAATAAAAACTTTTTTATGGGAGCTCGATGGTGAGTCAACGTTAATTACGGGAATTGGATGAATAATAAAATGATCTAGAGAGGTTTGGATGAGTTTGACGCGACCCTTAAAGAGACGAAGCACAATAGGGGATGAGTTAACATGGTAGAGCGATCCAAGCTGAACACTTTTATATGGGTCAACTTGTTTAATAATAATAATAATAATAATAATAAAAAGAAGGTTGGGCTAGCACGTATAAGTGTGCAGGCCACTTTGATTCGCTTTGTATAATCCGTGAGTAAAGGTAGGCAATCCTGCCTAGGATGATAAAAAAAACCGATTCAACCAAACTAATTCATAATCGAATCAATTCAAACTAAAAATATGATTTTTTTTAATAGTTTGGTTTAAAAACTTTTCAATCCGAACTAATCTGTAAATTTATGGTTTGGTTTAGAAGGTAAACCAAGTCAATCTGTAAAAACTGAACCAAATCGTTTTAGAAAAATATAATAATATTTTACTATATGTTTTATATGATTTTATTTGATATTTATTATTTGGTGAATATTGATTAAAATCAACCTGCTTATTTTAAAAAATTTTTAAGCTCATGATATGTAATTTTTTGTTGATGATGAACTATTGTTTTTTCCAAATAGTTTTTAACTTTATAAAATATAAAATTTATTTTTTCAGTTATAAACTCTCATTATATATTAATTGTTTAATATATTTCTTAAAGGATCATTTAATTTGCTGATGAATTTGTTGATAGATGATTTTTTATTTTAACTAAATTATTGGTAGATAATTGACATGATGGTTTTATTAAAAATTATAAATTATGACTTACTATGTATTGATTGATGAATGTATTTTATTGGTGGATAATTGATTTTATAAAAAACTATAGATTAAAAGTATGATGAATTTATAAAGTATTTTATCGTGATTTATAATATAAACTTTGTAAAATGATATAAATATTTAAGTATCCACACAAATGTAAAAAAATTAAAACAAAAAAAATATTTAGTTAGAATTTTGATTTAATTCGTAATCCAAACCGAACCAAACCGTTATTTAATGGTGTAAAAATTTTTTAATCTGAACTAAATCGTTACTTAATAGTTTGGTTTGGGATGAAAAAAAACTAAATCATAAATTATGGTTTGGTTCGGTTTTAGGAAAAACCAAACCAAACCGATCCGTACCAACTCCTAATCCTGCCATAGGTCGAGTTAGTTCGTGAACTTGCATTAAAATATACGTAGATATATGTTTTAATTTAAGTTCGAAATATTTGTTATTTAGATGAAGATTGATGATGACATATCAATATTATTGTAGTAAATGTGATATTACTTATTTGATGTCATGATTTTTTATATTTTATCATATGTTTAAGTGATTGGTTATTGAAGTAAAATTAAAAAAAACCTCCAAAAAATTATGAAAATAAGAAAGTTTTTCTCCAATTGTAAATAATTTTTTTAATAAAAAATAACACATACTTTTAGTATAATTATATTAACATTAAATTAAAAAGAAAAAGGAGAAAATACTAGCGAGTTAGCAAGCTAGCCCACTTAACCACCAATTTTTGCAAGGCAAGATGGACCATAAATTCTACCCCATTATAATGCAAGCTAAAGTGGGTTGGCTCACAAATTATGAGTAAAAATGGGATGGGGTTATGCAGGGCAGGTTGACCCACATAATCCACTTACATAACTCTAAATGAGAGTTATATAGGTTAGGAGGATACTTGATTAACTTATAGAGGCTTTAAACTTAGTACCTAAGCTGGTTAGCAAGATTCCCATTGCTTAGAGTAGAGAGAAACATGGGGATCAATCTTGAGAGGGTGCTTTTCATGGAAAACCTTTCACCTACGTAATATGGTTTTAAACTAATGCAAGATCTTTACCACACCTTATAGTTACATCGACTTTCACCCTTAAGAAGCCTTTTCTTTGGCTTAGTTAATTAACAATCTACCATATCAGCCACAAAACGTTCTAATCCTTAGAGCAATGTTGTTTAATAATCGATCCAATTTCAACCCCTATTTCTATACTTAGAAAAAAACAATGTCCATCTAAGCATCTTATATAGATGAGATATTTTGAACTTAATTTCATTATTTTGCCAAATAATTTCTAGGATTGGGTACGTAATTGGTTGATATTGTGACTTCAGATCTTTAAAGTGTTATTTGATCTTAAGAGAAGGAATTCAACAAATTTTATGAGATTTTATGAAGGGTTTTTTAGGTTTTGGAAGATATTTTAGTCAATACAGCCTAAGCATGACCGTGCTAGTTGACCATGCTGAAGTTAGAAAGCTAGCACAATCAAGAACATGACCATATTTGAAGTGATGTTGAGGTTAGAGGAGAAGCACTACCTAAAACATAACCATGTTGTCAGTTATGTTGAACTAGGGGAAATATTTTGAAAAGACTTGATATTAGGAATAGGATCTATGATCACAATTGTGTCGAGGAGTCATATTGAGAAGTTTAGATGCAATATATTTAAAGTTGATGAAACATGACCTCAGATATGACCATATTAGATCCCGTACTAAACTAGATTTTAAAGATAGATATAAATAGAGTCCAATTTCAAAAAGAGTCTAATTTGAAAGATTTGAGAGGTTTCAAGAGAGAGAGATGAAGAAGAATAAGGTAGAGACAACATGAAATCATTGGAGATTGCAAAAATATCAACCAAAAGGGGATTTAATTATGTTTTCCATTTGTTCATATATTATTTGCTATTTGATTGATAAATCTATGGAATAGTAGATTATTCTATCTAGATTTTGATGCACCATAAATTGTTCATGTAACTAAGATTGCTTTATTTCAATAGAATATTAGTTATCTTTAATCAAAATCATGAGGTTTGTATTTTTTTTGGAATTAATAGTACCGATAAATTAATTCTTGAATATATCTCATTATAGTTGATTGAAAAATTACTGATTTGGATAAATCTATATAATTGGAGAGATTTGCATGCAATTCTAAAAATAAAATCACGTATATCTTTTGTATTAGGATAAACCCTAATAGTACATTCGTAGGTTTAAGAAGATTCTAGATTCCATTAATTGAAAAGAAATTTCAACTGATTAATTTAGGGTTAATAATCTTGAGAATGGCATAGATTTATAATAGGAATTTCCCAAGTGAAAAAATGGGTCAACTTATAGAATTACAATTGGACTAATTACATAAAAATCTAGTAAGGATTTAAAATTCAGATGCTCTTACAATGAAATTAAATAAATTTCAATCCTGACTTGTTGTTGGTGAACTCATACTCGTGATTAGTCAGCCATAGTTGATTAAGTAGTTTGAGTTGATTTGATTTTGAGATATAATAAAGATAGACTAATTACTTTGTGATTGTAACAGGAATGAATTTTTTTTAATTAAGGTTAATTATATTAAAAGATATTAACATTTAGGAGTAAGCTAATATAAAATATCAATATTTTGAATCATTAAAAAGAGTAATTAATATTTAAAGGTAAATTTATTTGGGATATCAATGTTTCAATTAATTAAAAAGTAGAATCAATATTTCACAAAATGAGTAAAAAAAAAAAGATGTATTCATAATTGATTATTGAAGAAAATCAAAGAAAATTAATTGAAAACTAATCTAAATGCTGATATTTCAAATGAATTTTATGAAAATGTCACATTTGAGTTATTTTTTGAAATATTGATTCCTCTTTTAAATCACTCAAAAGTGTTAACTCTTAAATGAATTTATTTCTAAAAATTGATTTCTTTTAGTATAATGCGCCATTTTTAATCACTATACTATATAATTGGTAGATATACTTATCTAAGTTATCATAAACTAGAATTAAGAACATATTTTAAATTTGAAAGACAGTGATCACATAGCACATAACTAACCGTCTCGTGTGCTTTTTTGCTCGTCAGGTGCAAAGTTAATACCTTTGAATGCTTGTACATATACACAATAATGGTATAATATGTGATTTCCATACTCCTTCCGCAACTTTTTTCTATTTGGATTTTCGATATATAGCATTGCATAGAGAACTTTCCCAAGAAGGTGTAGCCGGCCTTGCAAACAAAAAGACTTATTCAAATAATGTATGTTCTTCTGCAAATCAACGGTAATTTTGTTATTATTATTAGACTTAATATCCTATTTAGTACACAACTTTGACTAAAAGATAAATTAGGTACCTGAATTTTAAAATATTTAATTTCATACCCTAATGGAACTTTTCGTACCCTAAATATTCTCATCCCACCAATCATCGTTTGACACGTGTCATTTTTTAAAAGAGGTAATAAAAGCATGAGATAGTGTTTAGGGTATGAAAAGTTCAATTGAGATATAAAATTGAACATTTAGAAGTTCAGATACCTAAATAATTTTTTGGTCAAAATTCAAGTACCATATAGAGCATTTATTATTATTATTATTATTATTATTATTATTATTATTATTATTATTATTTTCTCTAAAAATAATGCATCTTCTATCATCATGTACTTCATTGATCTCCATTGAAAAATTATGTAATTTTTCATAGTATTAGTTTTATTAGTAGCACATTCACTGGTAGCATATTTATGGAAAAGGAAATTAATATACGTATTTTTAAAAGAAATTACAATAATGCCATTGAGATAAAAATAATCTCAGTTTTAGGCAACTTATACTCGTCTTTTAAAGATGCGAGGTCATAAGTGACTGACCTCGTCTCTTGTAAAATCAACCTTGTCTCTTGAGAAGATGTAGTTCATCTTATCCTCGTCTCTTTAAGAGACAAGGTTAGTGCATTATTCACCAATCTCATCTCTTGACGAGACGAGGTCGCCTAGTTAAAATCTCGTCTCTTTAAGATATAAGGTTGAGCTGCTTATTTTTTGGGATTTTTTTTTCATTCAGTGGGATTTACGTAATTTTTTTGAAAAAGTTGTTATTTTTTCCTTAATCCAACTTATTCATGTGTAAAATAAGTCAAATTACATAACAATGAATTAATCAATAATATTATAATCTAACAACATCTCCTCTTATGTCAATAAAAATAACGCATAACAATAAATTAAAAAATGGTTTTGATACATGAAATTTTAAATATTTAATTTTAAAATAACGCAAATCAACGGTTCTTGTTGTTATTATTATTATTAGTAGTAGTAGTAGGGTTAATGCCTTATTTGGTACTTGAATTTTGACCAAAAAATCAATTAGATACATGAAATTTTAAAATATTTAATTTTATACCCAATTGAACATTTCGTATCATAAACACTACTTCATCCAATTATCGTCTGACATATGTCAATTTTTTTATGAGGCAATAAAAGAGTATGGTAGTTTTTAGGACAAAAAGTTCAATTAAGATATAAAATTGAACATTCTAAAAGTTTATGTACTTTTTAGTCAAAGTTCAAGTACCAAATAGAACATTTATCCTTATTATCATCATCATCATCATCATCATCTCTAAAAACAATGCGTCTTTTATCATCATGTACTTCATAGATCTCTTTTAAAAAATTATGTAATCTTTCATAGTATTATTTTTATCAGTAGCATATTCACTAGTAGCATATTCATGTGTAAAATAAGTCATATTACATAACAATGAATTGATCAATAATATTATAATCTAACAACATCTCCTCTTATGTCAATAAAAATAACGCATAACAATAAATTAAAAATTAGTTTTAATACATCATCTTATATATTTTCAAACCAAACAATGAAAAAATTTATAGAATGAGGTGTGCTAAGATCATAAAGTATGTATTAGTCACTTTCTTTTTAAAGAGATATGAAATTCAGTAGATTATGATAAAGAATTAATAAAAAAGATCGATTATTAATAGGAAAATTAAGACAGAGAGCCATACTTGTGAAGAGTTACCCTTTCAGCGGGGCATTTTATTTTTACTGCAATGTATATTTTTTATTTAAGATTCTATATAGCTATACATTAGGTTAAGCCACAGAGGCCTTCGGTGCTTCGCCACTTTTACAATAACGTGCCTTTTAATATGGATATACATACAGGTCAAAGGAATAGAGAGAGAGAGAGAGAGAGTGAAAAGTTAAGAAAAGGAGAACCAAAGGGGGGGAGGTGGGTGTCAATCAAAGCCACGACGACCCTGCTGCAACAGTAACCTCCATTACGCTAATGAAGGTGGAGCAGAGCCCAGAAAACCCTAGGTCCTCTTCGACTCCCAAGGTAAACAAAAAAAAAAGAAAAATTATTCCCTTTTTTTTTTTTACCTTAATATCAACGAAATATGATCCTATGTTGTATTTTATCATTTCGAATGCTTAGTTCTTATCACACGTTGACGTTATTCGAGTAGTCGAGTCCTTCCTTGTTTGTTCTTTATTATATTAATCACTAAAAGTCATTCCGTTTCCGTTTTTTTTTTTTCTTCTAAACCTTTTGGGTAATTTGTGTTGCATTTGTTTTGTTGCTTGAATTCGTGGTTTTGTAGATGAATTGTTTGGGGATGATTTTGTTTATAGGAGGATTCTTTTATCTTTGTGATTTATGTATATCCTTTTGAGTTTTGCAGTAGTTTGTGGAATTACTGGGTAAATGTGAGAATTGGGTTTTAATCATTAAGTTAATGTGAAAATTGGGTTCTTCGGTGCTGCTTTAGGACTGTTACAAATAGAATATCGACTGTGGAGTATGGGTTGTTGTTGCAGAAGGTGTCCTCTTCTTTTTATTGTTGATTAATAGGGAATGATTCTACTTGGAGATGTTCATATCAGAAAAGTTCGGGAGAAGAAGTCGTGCATAGATGCTTTGTCACATACTTGCTTTAGCGCCTTTGCTATGAATCTGTTCACTTGTGCGTTGTTGGTAAAGGCACTGAATCGTGTGATTATTTTCTTCCTGTTGGCTTATTAAGTTATACCCATAAGATAATTAAAGAGTAATCATCTAAAAAAGTGCTTTCGGATTTTATTGAAATGATACCTGTGATGTTTTAAGTGTTTTGCTGCCTCCTTTATATACGAGCTTGTTATTCATGCATTGATTATACTGTTCATTGTTGACCACTGCATATGTTTGTTTCACCAAATAGCATTGGTAATTATTCTTCTCCTTTATGTTTAACTTTACCCTATGTCGCTTGCTCTCATGGTTCGATTATGTTGAGTGTGAGATATTTGCTAATTTCATGGACAGAAAAGCGACTCCATTGATATATATGCGGTGCAATGTGACAAATGCTATAAGTGGAGGGTGGTTGATTCTCAAGAAGCATATGAGGAGATCAGAAGCAAATTAGCAGAGGAACCATATTCTTGCAGTAGAACGCCTGGAAAGTCATGCAAGGATCCAGCTGATATAGAGTATGATGCATCAAGGACATGGGTCATTGACAAGCCTAATTTACCAAAGACTCCTGAAGGGTTCAAGAGAAGTCTGTACTCAGAAAAGACTTCACAAAGCTGGATGCTTACTACATCACGCCCTCTGGGAAAAAAATGAGAACCCTCAATGAGATTGCTTCTTTCTTAGAAGCACATCCAGAGTACAAGGGCATTTCAGTTTCAGATTTCAGCTTTTTCTGCCCTAAGGTGATGGAGGATACCGTTCCTGACTATGTTGAGAAAAAAGCTCCTTTGAGTGGTGGTGGTAATAAAAAGATTAAACTCTCTAAGGATGATGTCTGAACAACAGCTATTTAATGGCAGCCAACGTTGGACATATATGACTTCAAATGTTTTAGTGCGGTTGAGATTTTTTTGTGAGGCCTAAGATCAAATTTTGCTCGTTAACCAGGAACCCTGCAATTTGATCATTGGTCTTGTTATTCTCCGTGCCTGCATAGCTCTAATGTGTTGTAAGTTGCATATAAAGAAAGAAAAGGATTATCCTCATCTTTAAACCATATTTTTACTTGCTTCTTCTTCTGTTTTCTTATAGTTATTATTATCTTGGCATTAAGGTAGCCATGCAGTTATCTTTGCATTTACTTTTAACTGCTTGAGTCTGACGGTATTTAATAAGCGGAGAAGCCATGCTGCAGCGAAATGGTGGAGTTTTCCTATCAAGTTAAAATCCCATTTTTGCAGTTATTCAGGCTGTTGGGTGATTAACACACTTGATTTTATGCTGAAGCTCTCTCTGTTGTTGGATTTTATGTTTTTTGTTTTATTGGTGTTTTTTCGTTTCAGCTGCCTTGAAAATGTAAATACTATATCATCACATATTTTCTTATCCAAAAAGCTCTAAAGGAACCTCTTCCTCTGATCTCTTTCTTTTCGGCCAGCATCTCTCTTACCTCTCAAATACCTCGAGGCAGAATCAGGTGCCCACGCTAAAATTTGACTCTTAGACCATATTTCTTCTTGGACGGTAGCTGGTTGAAAAAAGGCTTTTTTAATTGACCGTAAAAAGTAGGGCTTGCCCATATTTCGTTTGTGATCCAACTTTCGCCAAATAATGCATAAAAGAATGAAGTGAAAAAGCTAAGCTGATGTAGCCAAATCAAAACAAATGAGTTGGTCTTAAATTTGTTGTTGGGGCTCATCATATGCTTATTGTAGACTGATGTGGGGTTATACTTGTAGAAGTTTCTCCTGCCATGACGTGGAGCTTCATAGGAGTGATAAATGATAATAGATGTGTCCATTCAAGGCGAATGGGGAAGGCCCATTAATCCCTCTCTTTATTGATGGGATATTTTAAGTCCCATCCCTTGAACCAAAAGTCTCTATTACTGTCATGCTATCTTTTTACCTAAAAGCTTGCAGGAAAGACGTCTTATCTAATTGTTAAACTCTATGCTTTGATGAGTTGGAAGGAGAGTTTTAGTTGAACCCGACATAAGGAGCTTCAATTTATATTTGATGGGTCATTCCTTTTTCACTTGATAAAGCAACTCTAACCTGTAATCTGTCTAGAAAAGTAAATCACTGGGGAAATGATACCTATTTTAATCCGCAGGCAATTAGAGATGGGGAAAGAAAACATTTTCACAATTCAAATTTCTAGATAAGCTGAAGATGGAGGAACATGATATTCATTGAGCACATACACCACTCCAAAGCTTGTTTTAAATAAAGTTCTTCCATCCCGTACAATTCCTATAATAGGATTATCCATTAATTGAATGCCTAATTTAGTATTTATCCACAACAGAGTAGATAAATGTCCAAAACACAAACTTCAAAATATACTCAGATGTCACTTTTTCAATCAGCCAACTTCAGTAAGACACGACAGACAACTAAAGTAAGTGATGAGAATAAGAAAAATCAGAACTAGGATTTACAATTCGTACTACCAATTCAAACGATTTATGGGAATGAAAACATGCAGATGATGGGGGTATAGAAAATATGTTAATTGTCGTCTTCTTTAAAACTTCTTGTTACAATATGGAAACATCTATATCTATATGTTGCCATTATCCTCTGTCTCGTATTGCACACCCATCAGCAACTTGGAGATATCAACACAAAAAACTGGAGCAAGAAAGTGGGCATCTGTTTTCAATCAATAGCTTTCTACCAATATTTCACGTTTATTTCACAAATGTAAAGGAACTGAATAGATCACCGTTTTTTCGTCCCACCCTAAAATTTATTCAATCATGCCAATATATAAAATCACTATGATTACAACTCTTCACAATCTTCCTTCTAAGCATGTCGCATGTCTCACTCATTTCCAATATCACACTATTGTACAAGGTGTAAATGGCAATATTGAACTGAACATGGTCCCTTTTCCTCCTCCCCATAAAGACACTAAGCCATCATACACATCCCCAACATCAAAACTCCCTAATGCATCTCCCAATTCCCAGCCCCGACTGTGCAAGCTTCCATTCACAGGAAATAAAGCATATTTTATCGATACGAACCCATGCTGGCCATGCTTTTGATGCATCAAATGCAGCAACTACCAAAAATTCGTCTGGTCCAGTCTTGGACCTTTAGCCTGTGAAAACCAGTGTGTTGTGTCAGACGATTTATTCTAACAAAAGTTGAGAAAAGGATGATTGATGTCCAAACGCAGCTCCAGCAAATATACAATGATTCTCCCTCTTACTTTTAACTAATAACTTGGGTAAGAGCAGCCAGAGATGGGCTTTTCAACGAATATGTGAAGACAGGTCACCTTGATTATTACCATGTGGTCAAAGCTGTCAAACTGGCGAGAAACATGTTAATACCTAAGGTACCCCAAATATCTTATGACAGCCAGAGCCTTTATTAGATTGATTATCCAGGTCTTCTTGGTACAAAGAGCAGCTCAGAGCATTTCAGATCCATCTGATTTGAAAGGCATGACAATTCACAATGTTCCTCAGCTCGGTGCTGTGAAAAATTTTAAGGCAAACCACCTAGAGCTACTTGTCTTTAACCTAGTCAGGTTTGGTGTACTCAAGCAGCATGTGTGGTGACCGATAGATCTTCACTAGAGTCCAGTAAAGGACCTCTTCCACTCCAAGTTCACCTTCTGCTCTTGCAGCATATATATCTTCACAGATAGCTATCAACCTGAGGGGAGGCAAAGAAGCCAGATTATATCTTAGTTAGATATGTATACACAAGATAACAGAAGTTGGCCAAATCTACATGACTGAAGTATAAATTTAGGGGGGATCACAAGATGAAAGGTAAAATATAGTTGTTGGCTGTAAGCATAATCATGGCATGTGCCCTAGATTCCACAACAGCATGAATGCATACATTGCCAATCAATTACTCTGACATACATCAAGGAGTAAATGCAGAACCAAATTCAGTTTGGAGAAACAAAGTACTATAGAAACAAAACTTGGTTGAGGAAATGCGGCATACATGTCTTGAAACTAATATCTTCAGCTTAATTACATCATAACCAAAACCAACTTTATGACTGATATCTTTTAAGAACCAAAAGCCTTGATGGCAAATCATAATTGCTGGACAAAAAGAGGTGGAATACATTTAGCCATGTGAATGAAGAAAAATGCTTCTATATACTGGGGGGAGTTCAGTTTCCATTAATACCATAGAAACATGGAGATCAGTGAGTGAACTTTAAATTAATAATTTGCATATCCCTAAAGGTAGCAATTAAACAAACTTGTATTTTCAAGTCCCCGAGAAACGAACTGGCCTCTCAAAGAATAGATAAATGCTGGTTTGATAGCATTTGAGTAAGTATTTGTGAATGTGAAGGTTAGTTGTAAGAATCATATGCACACAGAATGCATCCATGCGCTTCACTAGCTTAGTTAAAAGGGTTAGTTTTTATAATAGGATGATTCAGAGGTAAAAGGTGAAAAGATAATTTGGAGAAGGATTAAAGAGGCGCGAGAGACAATCTCAGCAAGCAAGTAGCAGACTGACAGTTAACGAGTCTAAGAGGTTTAGGTCCCCCTCCAAGGAAGCTTCCTCATAAAGAAATGCCAATGGTAATTTATAAAGAGCATAGTCCATTATGACCATCTAATTGTTCTAATATATTAATAACAATTTAGATATGGTTTTAATAACCATAAATGGCTTAAGTGAGAAAAATATAGCCCAATTACACATGGAACCAAATTAATACCTAAACTTTTTGAGAAAAGTTGAAAATGTATAAAACAATTTTAACAAACCTAATCCTGAGGCCATCGATCCAAAACTCTCCAAATCATCCAAAATAGGTTTAATTATTTACAACTATTACTGATCCAAATAATTAGACTAAATATAATATTATTGATTTTGAACTTGTATAAAAATTACCTCAGCTACAGAATCATTTCACAAAAATTTGAACCTTGAAAGAATAACAAGTGAACTCTTAAGGTAGGAAGTATCAAGGTTTTATTATTCCAAGTCTATTATGCATACAATAAACTGATTCAAAACACGGATATATTTGTCAATTAGAAAAAAAAACAGTCAAAATATACCTGTTTAATGAAATGTAATTACTATAAAAACTGCAAAATATAAAAGGCTATGATAGAAAGTCAATCACCTGTCACATGATGGCAGATTTTCATAAGGGATTCTCATCCTCAAGTCAGAACATTGTAATCTGATAAAACGGCCTACTGCCAGCACAAATGTAATGTAAAGCCCCCAGATGCTGAACTTGCTAAGCGTGTCACCAAGAATTCCTTCTGAATATTTATTCATCAGAAGTTCAGTCGTTAAAAACTAAACATTTAGTAAGTTTATTTCTACACAATCATGATAATGTGTAGTTGTCACTTACGTGGAGGTGTTTCCTCGGATACAATAATTGCCATAGGTCCAGTCAATCCTCCACATCCACTTGCATCAATTGGATTTACATCATGGAAGGACCACCATTCAAATTTTCCACGATTTTTGATGATATCTGCGGTAACTCCATTTACCTATAAACCCACTTTCAAATAGTTACCTTATAATTCTGAGTAATGCTGATCATCTATGTCCTAAAATTCTAACGTTTCCTGTGATGCTCAATGCTTATTGGACTTGCCACTATGTATTTACTTATCATAGTTACAGTCATAACAGCAATACGATTTGGGATACTTGCTGACCAACAGGAAATACAAGAGGAGATATGCAGGCACTTAAGCCGTTGAACAGTGGAAAAACCCACATGAGTGTGTGTATTTGTGTGTGTGTGAGAAAGAGAAAAGGGGAAGAGGGGGGGGGGGATGAGAGAGAGGGAGAGAGAAACTCACTTCTTGTTCAAATGGTCTTACATCACCAGAACCGGTAACACGGAAGTACCTTGGATACACATTATATATCCTGAAGCTACTGGAAGAGCCATTCAAAACCATCTGGACATCTGAATTGCTGGGAAGATTCTGAGAATCAACATGCATATCGTGTTTCACCATTTCCTTTCCTTTTGGACGATCCCTGGTTAGTTCCCAAGTAAAAATTATATCCATACCTATATCTCCTTCGAGGGACCGAATAAATCTGGACTGAACAATATCTGGAACTAGCCACAGTTCACTTGCATCAGCTTGGCAGCATATCAGTTGGATGTCATTCTTATTAAATGTGTCCAGGTAACCTTCAGGATCAAGATAAACACTATTGTTCAAATTATCCCATTGGAGTTTCTCACATAACGTTGTCCGGTATAGAGTTAGCCGTCCAGCCACTGTTTTAATATCAACAAGAAAGCTGGCGTCTTTTATGGGATTTGCAATGTTTGTAGGGTTTCCACTGCTGTACATCTGCAGAAGCTCTGGATGTGTTAACCAGAATCACATGCATAAAATCTTTTCATAAAGAAAAACAATTAACAAGAGACAGCTATAATGTAAAATTTCAAGTAATGATCATCACTGCAGCCGGTGAAAATTTTCTAGCACCTGCATGAAGCAATTTTTTGATTAGCAGAGAATCCAATCTCTACTAGTGCTTGGATAGAAAATGTTACACTGCCATGATAAAGAAGGATAATCCTAAAAATCTCCATCAAGACACTCGAAAAATAATTTCCCAGATTTCTGAATCGGCGCACATTGGGTGAGTGAGTGTTTAGAAAGCAAGGAGATATAGGATTGAAAATTAGTGTGTTTGAAAGGTAAAACTGTCATATATATAAACATATATATATATTATATATTGTACATTATTACATAGTTTATGTGAAGGATTAATGATCATCACTGCTGTCATCAGTCTCCATGAATCCACCACTCATTGTCCTCAGGTTAACATAAACAGTATTGAATATTTCCCTACAAGGTTCTTTCTCTTATTCTCTCTATAATTCACATGGTAGCAGAGCATTAAAGTGGGAAACCCTATATTCTCTGCCAAACCCATCCAACAGTCCAAACATAATGACTTGCAAACCCTAACTACTCTGACGGCTATCAGTGCTTGTTTGCTTCTCATCCTGGTTAGGATTTAAAATCCAATAATATCACTGCGTTCATCTCTTCTCTGGCGTCATAACCCCAGAAGCTTGCCACCAGAATCCACCCCATGCACCGCCATCAGTTGTTGCTTCTTTTTTCCTTTTTCCATCGTCAGACATGTTTTCCTGGCCATTTTCTAGTGCCATGGGCCAGAGACTTTGGTTCATAGACATTGGACCATCTAAACCCAGAATCACCACCCTCTTCTGCTATCAAAACCTGAACACCGCACCATAATGCTGTTGGCATCACCTAGACATTTTGCTTGAAACACATTACCGAAAGGCACCACAAAGCACATTTTCTTGCCCTATTATCAGTTTGCCATTCACTTCATTTAATCACAACTAGGCTCTTCTCACTTGGAAATTCGTCAACTAGATGTCAAGGATGCATTTCTTTATAGCTGTCTCACAAAACAATATTGATGAAACAACCTCCTCACTTCGTTCATCGTTGTTACCCTCAATAGGTCTGTCAACTGAACAAGTTACTCTATGGTCTAGAGTTAGCTCATCGAGCATGATTCCATTAGAGTTTCAATAAAGTAAAGTTGACATGTCCATATTCATTCTCACTAAGGTCTTGACACAATGGTTCTTCTTTATGTGAATGACATTCTTTTCACTGCTAGCAGTGCCTCACTCATTGCCCATTACGTATCAGTTCTCTCATGCCACTTTACTATGAATGACCTTGGTCCCCCACACTTGCCTGGAATCACCTTTACCACTTAGGGCATACAATTATGTCAATCTCAATTTATCTCTAACCTTATCATATGCTATTGCATGCTTCTATCCATCATTGCCAAACCCCACTACTTATCGTGAGGTTGTCGATGCACTAATACCTCGCAATTACCTATCCCAATATCAACTTTAAAGTAAAATAGTTGACTCAATACACGCACAATCTCACCGCAAATCATATGAAGGCAACAAAACATGTACCTTGCTTTCTTTGGGGCACACCTAAACTCTTCTTACAGGCCATACCTCTCATATTTCTCTAGCAACCTTAGCTGAAGCTGATTATGCTGGATATCTTGGCACCCATTGGTCAATGACATGTCATGCCATATACCTAGGCTGCAGTCTTATTTCCAAGAGATATAAGAAGCAGCTAACAATGTTTTATAGCTCTTCTAAGGCTGAATACAATGATCTTCTATGTGGTTTCCCAATCCACAGCGAACAATCAACTTGTCATGAACTTAGAGTCCACATTCAACGTCCCATTGTTCTCTATTGTGGCAATCTTGGTACCGTCTACCTATCAGCCAATTCTACTTAGCATGAGCACACCAAGCATGTAAATGTCAATTATCACTTGTTTGAGACATGGCATCCACTAGTTAGATTTTTATTCAATATATACTTGCACAATTTCAACACATTGATATCCTCACCAAGAATTTGTCTACGTCAAATTTTCTTGATCATTATTCCAATCATAAATTGACTCAAGCACCATGAGAATATGAGGGGGTGTATTGTCGTATATACACTATGCATTATTATAGACAATTTAGTCTTATTCAATGTATTGCATTATCAAATGTATAATCTTGTATTATATATTATAATGACTTGGGTTTACTATTATCAATAAAACACATCTAATCTATAATTGAGCAAAAACAAGCAATGTGTCAACTAGAAGTAAAACAGTTTGTAATGGTTTGGATACATCAAGTGTGGACCATGTCAAGGGTGATGAAACAACACCATTATACATGATCCACTATAAGAATAAAAGGATAGAAAAAAACAAAACAATCTTAAGAAGGAAAATTCCACATGGAATAGTAAAGATGGTTTTTTATTTTTCTCCTTGTTCTCATTATTCTTCCCAAACTATTGCCACATTAGAAGTTACGATTTTCATTTTTGGATGGATCATTTTTTTTTTTTTATTTACTAAATTACCCTAAAATAGTTTGGCAAGCTAATAACTTTACCAATTATCAAAGGGGAAAGGAAAATAATCTTTTAGATTTAAAAAAATTATAAAATTGCCATTGGGATGAAAATAATTTCAATTTTAAGCAAGTTGATCTCGTCTCTTCAAGAGATGAGGACGAGATCGTCCACATAGAGGTACTTCTTCTTTTGAAGAGATGAGATTACTAGCTAATGACTTCATCATTACTAGCTAATGACTTCATCTTTTCAAAGGATGAGGTTGAAAGGAATACAAATTCTCGTCGTCTTCTTCCTCTCGCCATTCCGCCATCGAAACAAAAAATAAAAATAAAAAAAATAATTCTATATCAAGCCCAAGCCCAAACCCAAACCCTAATTCCTTCATTGCAGCACATTTGAAGCTTCAAATTGGCATGTGATCTTGAGCTATTTCAATCGGTAGCTTCATAGAGTCATCAATTGGAGAAAAAATCAACTGATTAGAGCGAAAATTTCAACCACGAAGACGCGTGATCTCATAAGTATGCCCAAATTCTCACTCTAAATTGATTATAGGGTTAATAATAAAGAAAAGATATAGTATTAGTAATCATGCTAGTTTCTCTTTGGGGATATTATTTGTACTCATCTGAATGCTATAAATTACCAGGTATACTTGTCATTGTAAATGTCTAAATCAAAGCGATACATTAAATGAACAGAAATGTAGGACTTGAATAATATACTAAGTATGCACGATAAGTAGTTTATTAATACCTAGGCATGACAAAAATTAAATCAAAGCGATACATTAAATGAACAGAAATGTAGGACTTGAATAATATACTAAGTATGCACGATAAGTAGTTTATTAATACCTAGGCATGATAAAAATTAAAGCAACTAATTATAAAAATTAAAGCAATGCAATATGAAGCAACTAATTACAAAAAATCCAATTAAATTGTAGATAATTAGATATTATCATCACAATCTATAAAAGGAATATTTATGGTTTAGAAAAACGAATTAGCATGCCAACACTATACTTAGTATCGATTCACACTATTTCGTAGATGTCCTTATAGCGATTGAAAGTTGCATGTAGCTGAGCCTTGCTTCTTGTACTAAAGATTCTAATCATCTCATCAATAAAATATTTTGATAAGAATGAGATGGATGAACTTGCATTGGTAAAACATGGTCGATGTATGGGAGTGCAATTCATAAGTCACGATTACATTTTATGCATTTAACCTATGTTTTATGAGCTAACAGATAGATAGGAAATGGATAAGGCAAAGTTCATATTGTATGCTCATGGCAATATTGTGGAGGGGAATGAAGGTTTTGGTTATGATAGGCGGCCAATAACTGTGGTCAGTGTTCGGAGGAACTCAGCTTATGAGCAAATACTAAACACCATTTGCAGTAGACTTAAAGTGAATAGGGCAACACATCAGGTTGAACCGTATCATAAAATAGCTATTGGAGATAGGACGCTATGCTATGATATTATTCTAGTGACCGATGATGATACCACACAAGAAATGTTGGTGTACATAGAAGGGTCGGTGCTGTATATGTCCAAATATTTGAAAGGAATTGCAATAGGCACATAAGGGAGTCATGCGCATTGTTAGAAATATTGGCAATCAAGGGTTGGGAGATTCAAACTCCACTCTAAATCAGACAATAGTGAGCCCACAAGTAACAGATGAGTAACCTTGAAATGGGCGCACTGACTAGAGTTGTGGTCATGATATTGATGCAATACAAGACTCATCAGTAAGTGAATCTAGTGATGACTATAATGATGACAGAAATGATTTTGCCAGGTTTATCCCAGCAAGCTGTTGCTACAGATATACAACCTATGGGGAAATAACTGGCACCGTTTTGTGTCTCCTATAGATATTGATGCAGTAGGGAGCCCAATGTCAGTGCTCTTTTTCATTGCTGATGTAGATTGTGCATATACTGCATTTAACGATGAGCAGGAAATGAGTGCTGGTAATTAGAGTTTCAGTGATGAATTTAGGATTGGGATGCGGTTCGAGACCAAAGATCATCTTATATAGGCAGTTAAAATGTGGTATATATCAAACCATTACAACTTTAAGGTGGTAGACTCCGACCTAATGTCATGGGCAGTTAAGTGCATTGATACCCACAACAGAGGTTGTAAGTGGAGATTGAGAGAGTTACAACAAACATGATAGGTGGTTTCGCATTACCAAGTATGAAGGACCCTACAGATGTTTGGATGAAATCATTGAACAAGATTATTCTCAGTTGGACTTCAGTATTTATAAGGAGTTAGACCCGTGACCGGTAGGGGTGGGTAAAAAAACTATCAAACCGAACCAATCCCTAACAGAACCAAACCAAACCAAAAATATGGTTTTTTTTTTAATTTATTATTATTTTTTTTTAACAATTTGGTTTAAAATTTTTCAATCCGAATCAATGTGTAAATTTATGATTTGGTTTGGAAGGTAAACCAAATCAATCCGTAAAATTAAACCAAACCGTTTTAGAAAAATATAATAATATTTTACTTGTAAGTTATAATTATAGATTTTTTTATGATGATTGATTAAAGGTTATATATGTTCATATATTTTCATTTTATATTTATTATTTGGTGAATATTGGTTAAAATCAACTTGTTCCTTTTTAATTTTTTTTTTGGCTTATGACGTATATTCTTTTGTTGATGATAAACTATTATTTTTTTAGAATAGTTTTTAACATTATAAAATATGAAATTTATTTATTTAATTATAAATTCTTACTATGTATTAATTATTTAATGTATTTTATCAGCAGATCATTTTATTCGTTGATGAATTTTAGCTAAATTTATTGGTAGATAATTGACTTAATGGTTCTATTAAAAATTATAAATTGACTTACTATGCATTGGTTAATAAATGTATTTTATTGATGGATAACTAATTTTATCGAAAACTATAGATTAAAAGTATGATGAATTCATAAAGTATTTTTTCATGGTTTATAATATAAACTTTGTAAAATGATATAAATATTTAAGTATCTACACAAATATGAAAAAAAAAAACTACAATAGATAAAATTTTTAGTTAGAATTTTGATTTAATCCATAATTCAAACCAAACCGTTATTTAATGGTTTGGTAAATTTCTAATCCGAACAAAATCATTACTTAATGGTTTGGTTTGAGATGGAAAAAAAAATAACCACACCAATCCGTGCCCACCCTACTGGCCGGTATAGATATTGATGGTGGTCGCCTAAAGATGTCATGGTTGGATGCACACTTTAGAGTGCTGCCTACTCATGTAGATGATATTATGATTCTACACCATGCTAAGGCATACATTCTACTGCTACTATAGGGAGAGTTTATCACTGGGGACAAATCATCTAATTTGGTTCATGTCATGCACCTCCAACTGCTCGAGGACTGAGAGAGCAAGCTAGTATGCATGGAGAGCAGCTTGCTCGGTATGGCTATACAGGCAGCTATATATGGCTTCCCACATAAAGAAAAGTAACATACAAGGATCCATTGTAGTTTTGTAAATCTAGGCCTAGGAGCACTTCCTATGCATCGCCCCGCTGCATCAATAGATCATAGTAGTTACCATGAGGTGCCCCCTCATCAGTTATTGAGATGCCACTTTTAATATCACTCAATCCCTCACACATTTGCTATTTGAGTATAGGGAGTGCTTTAATCGACAGATTCGTAGCTAGGCATGATTTTGTATGTCCTATGTGTTCAAATGTGCAAAATTTCATTATGTTTACTTATGTATAGCTTACTTTTTTCTTGAACAGGTTCTTTGGGACCCTTACTCTATTGTTATGGATTCCTTACTTGAGTACTGCCGACCTAGCAGTGATATATGGCGTGCATAGATTCCCCTAGTTTGCTTTTACATTGTCGAGCAGTACTATCCAGACAGAGTGCTCAGACAATTTGGTGGTTTCCAAGAGATCCCGGATCCCTCGGCTGATATGAGAATCCTACATGAGTTGGACTTATGGAAGCGTTCCAAGTGGAACTTTGCAGCAAAGCATGGTAAATGGGTCATACGGTGGATGGCAAGCACGATCGCATTGTGGAGATGCCGGATATCCTCACTGGTACATCTAGAGATTATTTTGATTGGTATTATGCAATCACCTGATGCTGAATCAGTTGTACGGGAGCCATTATACGATATATGGTAAATTCAACGATTAGATAAGGTATATAAGGATGTATACTGTGTTCATTATTTCCTGATCTACATGTTTGCTATTGCTTGCATGTAGATTTCATTTACAGAGTTCTGGACATACCATTAAAGAACACTCCTGACACTGCACGAAATGTCATTCATAGAGTAGATAAGTTCATGGGACTTAGTTTGAATGATTCAGCATCAGTATCAACATCAGCATCAGCGCCAGCACCTGCACCAACACCAAATGACCCAGAGCCTCAACTTGCACAGAGACAATGGCTACACAGAGAGAAGCATGGGCAAGGACAGTGTCAAGAGCAAGGGCGAGGCCAAGCTGTAGATATCAGAGACGAGCCTTCACCTTTGCATGTACATATAACTTATAAGCCTAGCCTTTCACCGTTTCATCATGATGAGTCAGGTCCACCATCATCATCATATGCTCATTTGGTAGACTCCAATGTCAGACATCCCATACACAGAGTTCCATACCCTTTTTCCACAAAAGAGGCGATCATAATCGCCACATGATATGGGAGAGGCACTCACCCAAGTAGATCCAAACCCTGTCCCATTTCACTCTCATAGTGCTGGTGATGGAGATGAGAATTCCACATTCACATAGGTTGATCCATCTATAGAGCATCCCCATCAAGATATGCATCAACGTGCACCATTCCCTTGGACTTTTCTTAAGCGGGGACGAGGGAGGCGGGACACCCAAGAATAGAGATTATATAGATTCTTATATTTTATGATTGTTGTATGTAGAATTTTCATATACTTTTGATGTAATTAACTGAAATTTAGTGCAATTATTTCATATTATATTTTATGAGTTTTTTATTATGCTTGCGGTGAAAGATTTGACAATACTGTTGTGGTTAGATGGTTTTGGTTTGGGATTATGTATGGATGGATTGGGTTTGGGAATACTACTGTGGTTGAATTATGAAGTTTGGAAGTTGTTTACCCATAGTAGATGACTAATGAATGTGTCAGAAGATTTGTCAGAAGTTTGACTGCATTAAATTAGGAAATTTATTATTTTGTAAATTAGGAAGTTTATTATTTTGTCATCCTTAGAAATCGGGAGCAGTTATGGAAATCCTAGGATTATGGGATTTGATTAGAAATAGAATATCCTTTCCTTTTTCTGAATGTACAGTATATATATATACATCCTTCGAGTATAATAAGAAATATACAAGTGATATTTTCCAAATCACTATTTTTGTCATGGTATCAGAGCTTTAGGATTTCAAAATTATGGGATTTCTTTTCGACCTTCATTGTCGATCTTGGTGTTTGGCCTTCATTGCCAAATTATTACGTCACATCCTTTACTGTTGATCGTCTCACATTATTGATCATGTCTGACATCAAAATAAACAATTCCTCTCAATCTGACGAAGAAACCACAAAACCACATCCTCCTATTGGTGAATTGCAGTGGTCCCAGCTTGTCCGAACATATTTAAAAGGCAAAGGAAAAATTAGTCACATTCTTGGTATGGGACCTAAACCCGATGAGCCCAATTTTAACACCTGAGATGAAGAAGACTCCATGATTATGTCTTGGTTATGGAATTTGATGACACCGGAGATTAGTGATACATGTATGTTTCTCACCTCTACAAAAGGTATTTGGGATGCTCTCCATCAAACATACTCTAAGGCTAATGATGCCGCTCAAGTATATGTAGTCAAGGTAAAAATAGTTGCTGCAAAACAGAGCAACAAATCTGTGACAGAATATGCAAATATTCTACGAAATTTGTGGCAAGAACTTGATCATTATCAAGTTCTTGAAACTAAATGCTCTGACGACGCTATGATCTTGAAAAAGTTCATTGAGAAAGACCAAGTATATGATTTTTTGGTTGGTCTAAATGCTGAGTATGACCAGGTTCGGATTCAGATTATGGGGAAAGATGATGTTCCATCTCTTAATGAGGTTATTTCCATGATTAGGGCTGAAGAGAGTCAATGAAACATTATGCTAGCGCTAGAGATAACCAAAGGATCAACTTTTGTTACACGAGAGAGAAACAATCATAGTAAGATGAGAGATATATCTCAAAGTGATTCTCGTGACAACCTATAGTGCACCCACTGTAAGAAACCAAGGCACACTAAGAATCGATGCTGGAAACTACATGAAAAACCCTCCACCTCAAGCCGAAAATGGGGATAGAAGGGTAATTTAAAGGTTCAATAGCAAGCTCATCAAGCCTCTAACACCAAGTCTGCCCTAACTCGACCTCACAGTTAATTGGAGAAACTAACGCCACCCAATTCAACCAAGCCGAGATAGAATAACTGCGGAATTTGTTGGGATCACTAGAAAAACCAAGTTTCTCTAGCTCATTAGCTCTCTTTGGTAAGCTTCTTTCCCATGGATTACATGCCTCAGATAGACCGGTACAAAATTATTGGATTATTGACTTAGGAGCCATAGACCACATGACACCCTCATCTAGTCATTTTACAACCTATACACCTTGTCCTACCAATAGGAAAATTATCGTTGCCAATGGGTCAACTACCACAATGGCTGGTGTGACATGTTCAATTGAGTCCACCTTATTTTCGAAGAATGTACTTCATGTTCCATAGTTATCCACTAGTCTACTATCCATTTATAAAATAACTCATGATTTGAACTGCAATGCCTTGTTTTATCCCTCTCGTTGTGTATTCCAGGACCAAGTGTCAAGGAAGAGGATTAGAGTTGCTAAGGATAAGGGAGGTCTCTATTATCTTGATACATCTACCTTACATACACCGACTGTCAAACATGTCTCATTGGGGTCCTGCTTTTCTGCTTCATATAGTGATGTCATTTGGCATCAACACTTTCATTTGGTCATCCTTCATTTACAGTTTTAAAGACAATGTTTCCTTCTTTGTTTAAACATGTTAATGTTGAAAAACCTCACTGTGATGTATGCAAATTTGCCAAACATAAAAAGGTATCTTTTCCAATAAGTAATAACAGGAGTTCTTCACCTTTTGATCTAATTCACTCCGATATTTGGGGACCATCTAAAATTCCTAATATTACAGGAGCTCATTGGTTTGTGTCTTTCATAGATTATTGTACTAGAGTCTCTTGGATCTTTCTGCATAAACATAAATCAGATATAGCTACCATCCGCCCCAACTTTATTGCCATAGTGAATAATCAATTTGGGTTAAAAATAAAGAAATTCAGATCTGACAATGCCAAAGATTATTTCAATAAAGTTTTTTCACCATATTTCCAACAAGAAGGAATAATTCATGAGTCATCCTATGTAGATACTCCCCAACAAAATGGAGTAACTGAGAGAAAAAATGGCCATTTACTCACCATGACACGGGCTTTGCTTTTCCAAAACAACGTTCCAAAATCATATTGGGGGACGTTGTTATCACCGCTACACACATTATAAACCGCTTACCTTCCAAAACATTAGGAAATAAAACACCAATACAACTTCTATCCGAGTTTTATCCTATTGTTACAACTATAAATAATCTAAGTTTTCAGATTTTTGGGTGCCCAGCTTTTGTTCATGTATCTAGCCAAAGCAGAAGTAAACTTGATCTACGAGCAATCAAGTGTGTGTCCGTTAGATATTCTCCAACACAGAAAGGATACAAATGTTATCACCCACCTACATGGAAATTTTATGTTTCTATTGATACCACCTTTGAAGAGGGTGAATCTTTTTTCTCTCAGCATCACCACCAAGGGGAGTCTAGTTCTATTGGACAAGATAATACAGACAAGTTATCCTTTCTTGACCTACCAACATCACACCCTTCGGTGTATCTTCCTACTTCATCTTCACAGCAGAAAACTGAATCATCCCCACAAGTGCCAAGTCTTGAAACTACTGAAACTGAACCTTCAGTGTCTACAAATGACAAGTTTGACAGCAAAGGTATGGACAAGTGTACTCAACAAAGAGAGTACTAAACCAGACCCGATGCAAAGCCAAAACCCTTACTCTACTCCTGGGCAAGATTCAATTTCCCCAGTTATTTCCTCTAATTCCGACTTACCTATTGCTTTGCAAAGGGAACAAGAAGTGTACTAAACACCCAAGGTACCCATTGGCCAAATCAGTGTCCTTTCAGAGACTCTCTCCATCTCACAAGAGTTACGTAGCCAACTTAAATACTATCCAAATTCCCAATAGCTTACCTAAAACACTATCTGATAAGACCTGAAGAGAGGCTATGAGATTAGAAATGGAAGCACTAGAGAAGAATAAAACTTGGGAAGTTCTAAAGGCACCTAAAAATAAAAGAATAGTAGGATGTAAATGGGTGTTTACTGTAAAATACAAGTCGGATGGGTCTTTACAAAAGATACGAGGCGAGGTTGTTGCTAAGGGATACACAAACTTATGGAGTAGACTATGAGGAAACTTTCGCACCAATAGCTAAGATGAATACAGTGAGAATTCTTTTGTCACTAGCTGCAAATTTCAATTGGCACCTCCAACAATTTGATGTAAAAAATGCCTTCCTTCATGGGGATCTAGAAGAAGAAATATACATGGATATTCCACCGAGCTATAGACGAGAGGTGAGAGGAAATAAAGTATGCAAATTGAAAAAGGCACTATATGGGCTTAAACAATCTTCGAGGACTTGGCTTGGCCAGTTTACTAAGGCAATGGTCAATATTGGATATAAGCAAAATCAAGGAGATCATACTCTTTTCATCAAACATACGACTACAGGAGGAATAACAGCATCATACTCTTTTCATCAAACATATGACTACAGGAGGAATCATGACACTCTTGGTGTATGTCGATGATATAATTGTCACCGAAAAGGATGAGAAAGAAAAAGAGATCTTAAAAAACTGCTTGGCAAGGGAATTTGAAATTAAAACCTTAAGAAAATTGAAATATTTTCTTGGGATAGAGGTAACTAGATCTCGACAAGGTATTTTCTTCTCTCAACAAAAGTATGTAGTTGATCTACCGAAGAAAACAGGCAAGACAGCCTGCAAACCTGCTTCAACACCAATAGGGCCTAATCACAAACTAGGAGAGGCAAAAGATAATAAAGTTGTGGACAAGGAGAAGTTCCAAAAGTTGGTAGGAAAGCTAATATATTTGGCACACGCATGGCCAGACATTACATATGCTATGAGTGTACTAAGTTAGTTCATGCACTACCCTAAGGACATCCATTTACAAGCTATAAACCGTATTTTGCACTATTTGAAAGGTAGTCCAGGCAAGAGAATTTTGTTTAAAAAAGGTGAAGGGATGGCCCTTGAAGCTTATATAGATGCAGATTATGCTGGCTCCTCAGTCGATTGCCGGTCTACAACAGGCTACTGCACATCCTTAGGAGGTAATCTAGTCACCCAGAGAAGCAAGAAATAGAATGTGGTAGCAAGGTCAAGTGTAGAAGCTGAGTTCAGGGCTATGGCTTAAGGAGTTTGTGAACTCATGGTTAAAGATCATCTTAGAAGATCTTAAGATAAAGTGGGACGAACCTATGAGACTATATTGTGATAACAAGTCAGCCAGCAGCATTGCACACAATCCAGTACAACACGACAGAACAAAACATGTAGAAATAGATAGACACTTTATAAAGGAGAAGTTAGACAACAAGCTGATTTGTACTCCCTATGTGTCTATCAAAGAACAATTGGAGGACGTTTTCACAAAAAGGCTAAGTTCTCTTGATTTCTCAACAATTATTTCCAAGCTAGGAATGTATGATATCCATTCACCAGCTTGAGGGGGAGTGTCGGAAGATTTGTTAGAAGTTTGACCGCATTAAATTAGGAAATTTATTATTTTGCAAATTAGGAAGTTTATTATTTTGTAATCCTTAGAAATCAGGAGCATTATTGAAATCCTAAGATGATGGGATTTGATTAGAAATAGAATATCATTTTCTTTTTCTGAATTTATAGTGTATATATATACATCCTTCAAGTATAATAAAAAAATATACAAGTGGTATTTTCCAAATCACTGTTTTTGTCAAAATAATTTATATAGCTGATGGTGTATAATTTTGACAGGATATAAAAACTAGTGTAAAAAAAAAGTGATATATAAGATGTGTATGAGGGGATAAAAGTCGTGCTAACCTCGTCGGTTCAAAAAACGAGGTCAACTTGCCTAAAACTGAGTTTATTTTTATTCCAGTGACAATTTTGTAATTTTTTTTTAAACTAAAATATTATTTTCATTTTCTCATTATTGGAATAGGCTAGAAATATCTGTAAAGGTTGCAAAAAAACCCATATCACGGTGAGGATTCATTAATCATTATATCCCTCAAAGGTAGTTCATCATTGACCATACTGCCCTTTTCTTCCTAATCAACTTCACAATAAATAAGTAGGAATATTATTGAAAAATGATCCCAATAGCTTAACTAAAATGCCACAATCAACAAAGACTATCAAGGAGAGAACCAATGAATCCAATCTCACCAGCATAGGAGCCCAGATAACACATATCAAGATGAAGAACAAACAGATGCCATTGCAACATTTCGTCATTTTTGTTTGTTTTTCTCCTTGCTTGTGCTTGGCCCTGTTTAACACAGCATCACATTTGACTAGGTACAAGCTTGCGTATATGTCTTCCAACTAAGAAGAAAAGGTGCATGTCAGTTATCAATACAACAAGCATATATATGTAGATAATAGAATGTGGACAAAAATTTATTTAAATAGAGGAGAAAGGGCATTTTGTCATTCAAACACAAATTCTTCATCCATCTACTCATGACGTAGGCTCTTAAAAATCAATGATATAGCCTCCAAGTCTTGGTTTTATTAAAACTATATGCAAAGCCTAACATCAAACAACACCAACACCCCCCCCCCCCTCCCCCCCCTCCTTCCCTCTCTCTATAAGCCAACATCTCTTTTCTTTTTATCTTTTTGTTGTTGGGGGGGGGGGGGGGGGGGGGGGGGGGTTGTGGGGGGTGCTCGAGCAGGGAACAGAATTGTATTTGTAATTGAGTGAAGAATTTTCTATACATCCTCTCATGAATTTTAATTACATAGCTTGTTATAAAGATAGTGAAAGCTTTTGCAAAGAGATCTCTATGTTGTTCTCTAGTTATTACATATGCATTAGAAATCAAGTTCAGTTACATCCTTTCATGAATGACATGACAGTCAATCTCGGTGTGTTTAGTTTGTTTCTTAAACACAAGATTTGATGCAATATGAAAAGCAACTAGGTACCACAATTTGACTGACATTGAGACTACAAGTCCAACCTTCGTCAATAGCCAGTATATCCACATCACCTAACACGTAGTACACATCCAGCTCCATGACGTCTTTCAATAGTGTATTAAGTAAAACTTGGTCAACAGCTGATACTATGAGTCCAACCTCAGTCAATAGCCAGTATATCCACATCACCTAACACGTAATACACATCCAGCTTCATGAAGTCTTTCAACAGTGTATTAAGTAAAACTTGGTCAACAACTAATACACCTAACCATATTATTTTCCATAAGCTTGAATGTTTTTAACAGCTCAATATGATAACATATATGAATATTTCATTAATCTAGAAGGTTGGATCAGAGTGGTCAAAGGTGCATGCCTTGGTGCCTGTGGTGTATTATAATTTGTAGAAGAATTTTTTATAATTCATCATTCCATATACATATATATACTCTAGTTATGAATTTAATATATATATATATATATATATATTGTAGGAAATCTCGGATGAGTAGTGGAGGAAATCGGGGGTAATAATTTGCCCCTAAAATTAAGGGAATTAGCTATTGACTTTCCTTGTTTAGTGTAGAAAACAATTATATATATAGACTAGAATAAATTGTAAATGGAAAAATTGTATTACAAAATTTTTCAGTGTCCCTTTTTCTTCATGATATCAAAGCCGTCTAAGGTTTTTATCTATATATATATTATATATATATATAACCACTCGCTTCTTATCAATCTAGCCTCAATTGCTGGTTCTTTTCGTATTTTTTCAGCCTTGATTGTTGTCTCCTTTTTCTCTATTTTCATCTATTATTTGATTCTATTCTTGTTAATCCAACCTCAATTGTTGGTTCTTTTCGTATTTTTTCAAGCCTTCATTGCTCTCTCCTTTTTCTCTTTTTTCATCCATTATTTGATCCTATTCCATCATGGGAGAAAAACCAACGAATCAGGGTATGTGTTCATTGACTGTTTCAGGTGAGGATCTAATCTCTCTTGGGTTAAATGCTTTAGGTAATGAACTTAAGAATGCTGGATCCTTGACTCTGGTGCTATGGATCATATGACTCATATTTTAAATAAATTCAAAACCTATAACTCCTGTCCTAGCAATAGAAAGATTATCGTTGCTAATGGTTCTACAACCATAGTAGCAAGAATAGGAGATGTCCACGTTACCCCAAAATTGGTGCTTAAAAATGTTCTTCATATTCCCTAATTATCTACAAATTTGGTTTCCATACAAAAGCTTGCCAAAGATATAACTGGCCGTGTTATATTTCATGATTCTTGTTGTGAATTTTAAGACTAGGGTTTGGGAAAGAAGATTAGACTTGCTAAGGAACATAATGGACTCTATTACTTAGATACATCAAGTCAAATGGAATTCAATGAATCTGCCATGTCCACCTTGTTTTCTTCTTCCAATAAGGATGTCATCTGGTTACATCATAGGCGCCTAGGTCATGTGTCTTTTCCTACATTGAAAAAAATGTTCCCCTCTTTTTTCAAGGGATTTGATGTTCAGTCTTTTTATTGTGATATTTGTGAGTATGCGAAACAAACTCGTGTACCATTTCTCAGAATAATAAAAGATCTTCTATTCCTTTCTTTTTAATCCATGATGATATTTGGGGGCCATCAACTATTTTAAACATCTCAGGATCTAAGTAGTTTGTAACGTTTATTGATGATTGCATAAGAGTATCTTGGATTTATTTACTCAAAAATAAGTCTGATGTGAGTTAAATTTTTCTTATCTTTCATGTAATGATTCAAAATCAATTTGGCACCAAGATAAAACACTTTCGTTCGGATAATGCTCGAGATTATTTCAATCAAATTTTGAGTCCATACTTTCAAAAGAAGGAATCATACACGAATCATCCTGTATCACCACTCCACAACAAAATGGGGTGGCCGAAAGGAAAAACCGACATCTTCTTGAATGCACTAGAGCCTTATTGTTTCAACAAAATGTGTCAAAAACACATTGAGGAGAAGCTGTACTTACATCAGCTTATATCATAAACAGAATTCCTTCCAGGGTCTTGGGGTTTCAAAGTCCTCTAGAAAACCTATCCAAATTCAACTCCGATATTCGATCTTCCTTCAATCTCGCCCCTTAAGTTTTTGGGTATACTTCCTTTATCCATGTTCATAGTCATAACCGTGGGAAGTTAGATCCTCATGCTCTTAAATGTGTCTTGTGGGTACTCATCTACTCAAAAGGGTCACACACTAGAAAACTCTATGTTTCAGCCAACATCATATTTGTTGAAAATAAACCCTATTTCACCACTTCTTATCTTCAAGGAGAGTCACATATACTTAAAGATAAGGAAGATAAAGAGTCAAACTTTCCACCACTAGAGTCATCTAAATCTGAAACTCAAAAGTCAATTCCTCAATCTTATGGGTTGGAAGAAAAAAGGGAAGGAGATGGTAAAATCTTTTATTGGTTCTGGTTTGACCAAGTGTATACAAGGAGAGGAGATCTAAGGCAAGAACAATCTTCTCAATCAAGCTCTAGAAATGAGGTAAAATTAATAAATCAAATCTAAATTATACACCACCAACAACCCATCCTTGTACCAACCCTGAACCACCTTGTCCCGAGCCTTTTAGCCTTGACCAGGACCTACATCTACCTATTGCTGTAAGAAAAAAAACCCGAGAATGCACCAAAAAACCCCTATACCCATTGTCTCACTTCGTGTCTTTTGAGAAGTTTTCCCAAAGCCATCAAAGTTTCCTTTCCACCTTAAACACAGTTTCTATTCCCAGCTCCTTGTCTGAAGCATTATCAAAGAAAGAATGGAGACTTGCTATGGAAGCAGAAATGGATGCATTAGAGAAGAATGGGATTTGGGAATTGTTTGATTTACCAAAGGGTAAGAAAACAATGGGCTATAAGTGGGTATATGCAGTAAAATTTAAGACAGATGGGTTACTAGAACACTACAAAGTGAGATTAGTCGCAAAAGGATATACGCAAACATATAGAGTAGACTGTCAAGAAACGTTTGCTCCAATAGCAAAGATGAATACAGTGAGGATTTTTTGTCCTTGGCTGTTAATTTTGATTGGGAATTGCAGTAGGTATGATGTGACGAATGCCTTTCTTTATGAAGAATTAGAAAGAGGAGATTTATATGAACATTCCACTAGGATTTAGTGGGACTGACAAGAACAAGGTTTGTCGATTAAAAAAGGCATTATATGGGCTGAAACAATCCCCACGTGCTTGGTTTGGACGATTTGCTAAGATGATAACTACTAGTGGTTACAAGCAAAGTCAAGGAGATCATATACTTTTGATCAAGCATTCGGTCTCAGGAGGAGTCACTGTTTTAAGAGTGTACATAGATGACATTATTGTGACAAGAAACGATGAAGAAGAGAAGGAGGCCTTGAAGCAATGTCTAGCAAAGGAATTTAAAATAAAAGATTAGGAAGATCGAAGTATTTCCTTGGAATTGAGGTGGCTCGATCAAGGTAGAGAATTTTTATTTCCCAACAAAAGTATGTTACGGACCTGCTCAAGGAAATAGGCATAGCAGCTACCAAACCGGTTGGAACTCCCATTGAACAAAATCACAAATTAAGTGGGGCCCATGGAATAAGGCAATGGACAAAGAGATGTACTAAAGGCTTGTTGGGAAACTCATTTATCTTGCACATACTTGGCCAAACATAGCTTACTCAGTTAGTGTTATCAGTCAATTTATGCATGATCCTAGAAAAGTTTACCTACAGGCGGTTTACTGAGTGCTTCATTACTTAAAGGCACATCAAGGAAGGGAATTTTGTTCAAAAATGGATCTGCAATTGATCTAGCAGTTTACACAGATGCGGACTTTGCAGAGTCTCCAGTCGATAGGCGATCAACTTCGAGCTATTGTACCTTTCTTGGGGGAAACTTGATATCCTGGAGAAGCAAGAAACAAAGTGTGGTAGCAAGGTCAAGCGTTGAAACAGAGTTCAAGGCTATGGCAGCAGGAGTATGTAGGTTATTGTGGGTCAAAATTATCCTAGAGGGCCTGAAATTCAATGGAACAAACCAATGACGCTCTATTGTGATAACAAATCAGCTATAAGTATAGTCCATAACCCAATGCAACATGACCGGACGAAACAAATAGAGATAGACAAACACTTTATAAAGAGAAGCTAGACAGTAGATTGATTTGAAATTGTATATGTCCCAACAAAACTTCAACTTACGGATGTGATGACAAAGGGACTATGTAACAACATGTTCCTTGAGAATGGTAGCAAACTAGGAATGGAAGATCTATATTCACTAGCTTCAGGAGGAGTGTAGAAAATCTCGGATAAATAATCTTAAGAGATATTTTCGGAAAGTTAGTGGAGGAAATCGGGGCTAATAATTTGCCCCTAAAATTAAGGGAATTAGTTGTTGACTTTCCTTGTTTAGTGTAGAAAAAAATTGTATATATAGACTAGAATAAATTGTAAATGAAAAAATTGTATTACACAATTTTTCAGTGTCCTTTTTTCTTCATACATATATATCCTATTCAACTTTCCTAATAAATACTTTCCTATTTTGTAAGAGCACATGCCAAGCGAGCAAGAATGTGGTTTGCCAAGAGCTAGGCAAGGCATGTACATTACATGTGCTTTCCTTCGAAAGCACCAAAAATAAAGCTACTAGCAATGTGCCTGGTAATCAAACAATAGTCTATCCTTCAAATAACTTCAACACCAAGTTTCCATGTCACCTCCCCTATTGCCAATCATCCTCATAAGGTATATGTTTACAACTATTCTATTAGCTCCGACTTCAAGTTTCTACGTCACAAAATAATGCCAAGCTCTTCCATACAATCTATTGTGTACTATAAATATGGATTTGTGGTTTGAATCTAAGATAATCTTTTACTCAAGCAAACTCTGTCAAGAATTCTAGGTACAAGCGCTACATGTGTGCTTTCCCCTGTGACTACACAGGATGGAATTCCATAGAAAGTGGCCCCACAAAGTATGGCTATAACTCCGCAAGAAATAACTAAATGATTGTTGATTGTTAATTTACTGTCAAAAAGTGAAAGAGGTACCTTCAGCCAGTCATACATAGTCAGCGAAGTAGTTGTGCATGACCAGTCAAGAACACACCGCAACTCATAAAGGAAAGGCAGTGCGCGATAAAGTCTATATCCCCAGAGATTTATCCGAGAAATCTGACTAGTCAAAAACTGCCTATATAATGTGCTCTGATGAGGAATGCCATAACGAATTTGTACAGCCTGCAATGCCAGAGAAACAGCTTTTGCAATATATATAGCGCGAAGAGCAAGAACTCCTGCTTGTTGCTGGGAAGAACCCATCCGCCAAGCATATTCCGTGACCAAATATGTGAAAAGAATGAGGTTGAAGAGGTAGAAAATCACTTTCCCCAAAGTAAATGAGCAAAGATAAATTATCCGGTCAACCACAATCAAGAAGAAAATTATCTGCAAGAAAGAATGTATTATGGTGAGAAAAGTAGGCACGTGGTATAAACAAAAATACATGTAAAGCCACTCCAATATATATATGCTTAAATCTAGACTACATGGCAGTGGATCTTAATTCAGCATGGTGCAGGTAATTAATCTCTTTGCCTCCTACTATGGTACAATTATTTTATGCCTACAACTATTTCATCTGAAATTAAACCAGTAAATCTTTTGTTTTATTCTTTATATTTTATCTAACATTGACATCAAATGTTTATACTTCTATTGGTTGTTGGAACCACCAAGAAACTCATAAATCAGAAGTATTTGCAGTTAGAAAGACTGCTTCCCCAGAGAAGTTTGAACGAATATATTCACTTCTTGATGAGAGGTTTGGCTATGCATATTCTACAGGGATACATAATTGATATATTGGTCAGATTAAATGGTCCTTTTTGTCATATTTCATTACAGACAGTGACCTGAAAAACATAATTAAACATCATAAGAATCATGATCAGATGACTTACCATAAGGATAAAAACAAACTCCTTTGGAAATTGATCTTCAAGCTGATCTACATTAAGGAACTCACTTTTATTTTTTATGACAGATTGATAAAACATAGCAACTAAGAAGAAGACAGTCAAATCTGCACCAAAAGTGTAAGCATAGAGATCTATTTCTCTTTTGCCTCCTCCAATCACTGAGATAATGGTGTATGGAAATCCCATCTCTTCCACAACTCCAGAACTCTGTGCTCTAATAATCTCCTTTGCTACATCAGCTGCCGGAGTCAGCGACCTGTACCATCCTGCTGTAGAGCAGTCAGAAGGTGGAGAGGCATATATAACTTCAAAAACAGCCAATGCTACATTTGAATTTTCTTGGCTCCTTTCAATACTCTGGACATGAACTTTACTGGAAAAGGAACAGCACTGAGGATTTCTATCTTGGCATCTTTCATTGTGTACCATTTGAAGCAACTGATTTACTCCAGATTCAACTCTCTCAGGCTGAATACCATCTTCAGGCCATATATGAACATCCATAGACACCTGTACAAAGTAAGGAGGAGTTTCTGCTTCCTGTATCAGAGATTTCAAGTACCATAAAAAGCTTCTAATTGCTTCTTTCACCATTTCTATTGCTTTGTACAACTGCTTCTTTGCCCTGTGGATCAACCTGTTATCAAGACCCTTTTTCTCATAATGATAACTCTTCTTACAACTATGTGATTCTGAAGAAGACATCCATTCACCATCCTTTGCAGTTATTGAGCTTTGTATCAGAGTAAATAAGTAGACTAGAAAGAGAGGCATGGTACTGATGACAAAGGAAGATGTCATCTTATGTTCAGGAAACCCCATTTCATGGAGAAGACTTGAATCAGTAGTCCAACCACAGTGCTGGATAATTATTTGGTAAAGATACTGAAGCAAGATGTAGAACTCTGTGTAAATTAGTATGATGACCCAAAATATGTAAGTTGGGCCAGTATTTACACATAAAGCATACAAAAAGAGGGCAGCAAGATACAGTAGGGAAAGCAGACTGAAATTCCATACAAATACCAAAACGAAACAGCAATAACACACCACATCGTTATTGGACTGCATTTGTGACCAGATATGGAAGATGATCCTTCCTAGTTGAAGACTGGCACCATCAGAACTCTTCTCAGATTGCAAAGAAGAATACCTGTTCAAAGATACGTGCTGATTCTTTTGGCTCTCCATCATATCATATTTAGCATCCTCGAAACCCGAGTTTTCGTTGGCATCAGAATCCTCTGGCCTGATATTCAAGAATGTCGCAAGATTATTGACAGCTTGATTCCCCATAGATTGCACCTGGGATACACCATCTCCAATGAACTGCACCGCCGATATTATAGGGTTTTCCTTACCTTGGCCTTTGAACTTCTCTTTTTCATCCGAATCATTTGAATATGTATCCTCTTCGATTTCAGAAATTTCACAGTGGGTAAATTCATGATTATGTGTTGCAGAAGACTCATGCCACTGAACAGGTGGCATAGCTTCACTGAAAAGATTTCCTTGTTTTATTGGAATTCTCTCTTCTTTGTCAGATATTCCAACATCTTTATCCGGAGTAAAAGCAATCCTTCTTCGAAGACCTTCCCTATCTGGAGAACCCCCATTGAGTTCCGTTGTTGAGCTTTCGCTGTGAAGCTGGATCTGTAAGTTGAGCATTTCTGACTTCATCTTCTCCACCTGCATATTTCGCTGACGCTTTTTCTCCTCAGATTCACGAACATGTTGCAGTTGATCAGTCTTCCATGCAGCTTTCTTCTCTTGTTCGCGAATAATGGCACCAATTTGCTCAGCTTCAAGATACTGGGACACATAATCAAATTCTTGGGAAGAAAACATATATGATTGCAGTGATACAAGCATGAAAATGACAATCTCAACCAATGCATATCTAGCGGTAATTCTGAACCCATAGTCATATTTGTGAAAGCCGATGACCTCAATAACGTAATTAACTGTCTCACTTTTCCTAGCAACAAGAGCCCCCAGAAAAGGAGATTGATAGGCAAGGGAAAGAACAATAACAGCAAAATTGTATATTCGCAAGAACTTGAATATTCTGTTCCTCTTCTTCAATATCTCAAGTCTCATTCGGAAGAATACCAAAGCAAAGGCAAGATACCCAAGATGCAAAATATCGTACTCAAGTGTACCAGTAATTAGAATTGAAGCAAGCACCAAATCCAACAGGTGGCAGTAGCAGTACAGCCTTAGGTAGTCCAAGATAGTCCACATGCTTTTAGTTTCAAAAGAAAGATCTTTCCAGACAAATATATTTTTGCGTTGAGAAACCACTTCGCGATAAGTATGCGATCCAGAGAAATCGGAAATGCGATCGGCCCGAAGTTTGAAACAGGCAAACATGAAGACAAGGAAGTAACTGATAAGCATTCGATAATCATCAACAATGAAACCTGCAGAAGAAGTGCCTCATAGTTCTCACTACGAAAATATACTCCAGAAAAAACATTACAAAAAAATAAAGAAACAAGAAAGAATAATAACTTTTAATGCAATTAATACACAAAGGCAAAGATATCCAAAGCATTAAGCCAAGTAAGAGTTAATGATATTAGAAAAGAGTAAGGTACATCCAGAGAAATTTTTTCCAACATTGAGTAAGTAATACATCATCCAAGATGCTAGTAATTCACAAACTAATGACTTTCAAAGGGTGGAAAAAAGAGGGGAAAAAATGTTAGTCTTACCTAACCAGCAACTCTCACAAAAAGGTAAATATAAATTTGAGTTCTTCCAGCAGTCACGGCAGTGAATAGGAGACTCCTTTGGTACCTCCTGACTTGGAAATAACTTATTGTTCCATGTTGCCAAGTACTCGACAATCAAAATTGAAGCAAGAACAAAGACAAATAGTGGCCATAATTTGCGAGTGATACAACGGTTAAGAAGAATACAAGCAGCAAGTAATGCAATATACAGCAGAGAAATAGCATTCAACAAAGCAAAGCTAGCAAGGACCAAAGCAATCATGTTGATCTCCAGGCCACAGAGGTTAAATATGTTCTCTATCCAAAACTTTAAATAAACTTTCAAGATTGTCTTCTGTGTTTCAAATCTCTCCTTTCGTAAAGTAAGTATCCTCTTCTTGTTCCATTTAGTGCTTTCTTTAGCACTTCCCCAGATGTACTCAAAAGAATACTTTCTAATGTTGTTACCAACTACACCACCTGTTTTTGATGCACCACTTGATAACAGAGATGGATCATAGCATACAGAGGTTGATGAATGCCTTGTTGCATCACCACATTTCACAATAAATGAACCAGAATCTGTCCATGGCTTCCCTTCTCCATTAAAGTGGAAGCATCAGCAAGGGCCTCTTCTGGTGATACAAACAGTGAACAAGGTTCTTCCCATTTTCCTCTGCTTGAAAAATCACTTGGTGACTTCTCCAGCCAGCGGAAGACATTATATTGAAGATTACATGCCGAAATCACCAGCACTTTTCCTCTCAAACCTAATTCTACACCCCAAAAGCCAGGCTGAAACAACTCAAGACCTAAGAGTTTAGCTAATTCAAAATGCTTTTGTCCAGGAAACATTCCCGCTTGTCTACCCCACAACTGAAACAGATACTCCATAATCACCAGAAGTCCTGTGTATACCAGAAACAATTTGGATGGAATCCGGGAAGTTTTAGGTAAAACAGAACAAATGATAAGACCAAATAGATAGACAAAGCCCAATAAGCTAATTGGGGATAAAGATGCATAGAAGACAGCAACATATAGTAACTTCTCACTGTGCCAGATTAG
Organism: Combretum micranthum; assembly: GCA_024138025.1. Lineage (NCBI taxonomy): Eukaryota > Viridiplantae > Streptophyta > Magnoliopsida > Myrtales > Combretaceae > Combretum > Combretum micranthum. The sequence continues at coordinate 393,528 of JAMXBD010000147.1, read as the reverse complement.
GAGTCTTTTGATGAAACAAAGCTCTCCAGTTTCCAATCTTGTGGGATAATCCAATCGGCTATACTTGCTCTGCCTTCTCTCGTAGCTGTACAGTTGCATCACAATCACAATTGCAAGAGATTCCCAAACATTTTCCAGAAGTGGTGCCTCAGAACTGTACCCCAGGTAAAACTGAAGATCAAACAACTTGGACAACCACATTTCAAAGCTGGAGAATGTGCTCAAGCAATATATGAAGATGAATACAGCAATTGCATATACTTTTAATGGGAACCAAAGCCGTCTTTGTGTCCTCTCAACCAATTGTCTTCCTGTAATCCATACTAGGAGGAGGAATATATAACCAAATGATGTATAGTTGGGAGTGACCAAGTAAACAGCTAGAAGAATGGTCAAGAAAGCAATGTATGTCCCACATGACCGGTAGAGAGAGAGAAATTTCTGTCCAATTGCACTTAGAAATGATGCTATCCTTCTCTCTGAAACGTAGAAAATGCAATTAGAAAGCAATAATATACTCTTTTAGAAGAAAGTATGGAATATACTAAAGCAACTATTGCAACTATGTTGGCTAGTGAGCCAATTATAGGTTACTAGAAGCTTAATGTAGACAAAGTCATGAACTGCAAAAAAAATATGCTCATTCAAATGCCATTAGGAAAGTCTGTTGATTCAACTTTTAGTATAGTGATAATTGAGCAAGCCAAAATGGAAGATGACCACCCTTCTGCATGTCAGCCATACTATAGACCTAGTGTAAATGATCACAGCACAGTTGTCAGATATGACACACAAGTAATGCTTGGGACAGACTTATTAGACCTGAAAATTCATAAAATTGAAGACTAGCTAGTTGGAACTTTTTCAAAGAAAAAGCATACACTAGCACCATCCATAAGTCCATGAAAAAGGGAATGAAATATACCAGAGGAAGGGGGTGCTTGACTGCTTTTGATGCGTGAAGAAGAATACACTGACATCAAAACTGATTTGTTTAGGCCAGCCTTTAAAATGCTGAAGCCGACTGGGGGGCTAGGTGAATGCTGCACAACTGCTGAGAAGGAAAAAAGCATGTCGAAACCATGATTATGGATTGCACAAAAGCAAGCCAGGAGAGCAATTTCCAACAAGTCCCACGAATTTTCATCTTCAAGAAGTCCTACATTAAGGTAGCTGGTGAATACAAATAGAGGCAATATAAACTGACAAGCTAAAAATCTACAACTTGAAACCTGGCAAGAGGATCTGCTTACCTAACTGGGATAGAATCTCCATGCTGATTGGGCCAGTCTTCTCTAGACTAGTAGAGATTAAATCAATCCGAAGAATATATAGAAGTGAAAAATGAGCTTCGCAGAGGAGAATAAGGGACCGACGTATCTTCCCATTGATGTGGTGGCTCAAAAGATATATCAGAAAGAAAATCACTGAGGCACAGATCCAAAAGTGGCACAAATTAAATAGCATCCAAAAGTTCGCCTAAAGGTAAAAAAGTCAATATTGTTTTATACTGGAAAATGAGAACATATTGAAACTAAACCTAGATGGAGAGGGCAGGGTCAAAAGAAGAACAGGGAGAGGTTATAACATACAATAAACTGCATGTATGAATCCAGGTTTCATTGCAATGAGGAATATCAGCACCAACATGATCGCACGAGAGCACTTCCGTAATCCCCAAGCAATAGTAGCGACAATCAGTACCTTCATCTCCTCTCCTGTGTGCAAAATTGCCACATTAAGATAATCCACATAATTACCAAGCATATTTTTGCTCTTTGACATAGATAAGATGACTTATATACAGAAACCAAATAACCTTAAGCACTACCTTCATTTTTTAGATAATAGGCAGTAGTTTATCATGATTGGTGAACAAGCAATTCAAAAAGGGTTTCTCAGCATCTTTAGATTAGAAAATAACTCCATCAGCATGATGATGACAATGAAAGAGTTAATAATCAACTGATCTTTTCCACAATAATAGAAAGAAACATTTTCTTTAAAATCCTATTTCATAAAGTTATGGGTACTTTTTTCAGGTTACTTACCTTATTATGGGTAATGTCCAATTTTTTTAATTTTAATTGATATAAGAAAGAGGAGGGAACCTTGTACAAAAAGGAGATAAACTATCAATATAAATACCATAAAACAAAAGGGTTTTTACACTGATGGCTTGGCAAATAAGCTCATAACATAAAACTTACATTTAGGCTTCTTATATCAAAGTATAATTGTTAAACAGAAAGTACAAAAAATGCTATCAACCCCAAGACTCGATATTTTTCTTCTATCTATAACTTGGAAAAAATTAAATGCTAGGCCAATGGCACTAGCCTAAAAGTTCTTACCCTTAGCAAAACCAAATCAATGAGTTAAGCTATTTCAAGTTATGAATGAAAGCAAAGGAATTCCATCAAATTGTGATACTTCCAATACATTGACACTAGTCGCTTTCAGTTCAAGAATTTTTTGTGAGACTAATGTCTCTTTTCTCTATTGCTAGGTGTCTTCCACCAATTCTAAACTCTTTCTTTCTTTGCAACATCTAGTTCTTTTATTGCATAGATCCTCTTATATACAAGTAATTTGATCTCTTTCAAATATATTTGAAGTTTATGACAAAAGATAAACTCCTCATTTCCATAACAGGCAGAACACAAGTCATCAACAGGCTTGTTAGTGATTTCTTAGATATATAGCACCAAAACTCAAGCAGCTTCAACCAATAAACAAATCACAACTTTAAGAAAAATCAAATGAAGATAACTATACTGATGTTTTAGCATGCACTTATTGATTTATGATCCTGACACTGTTCGAAAAATGTTGTTAAAAAGTAAGGGTATGAACAAAGAGTATCCAATCAACATAAGGTCCGTTTAGTTCATTTTATTCTAATTATTTTGGCATCTTACTTTTGTTGTTTTCAAACAAACCATTTGTCAAAAAACAAATACAGATAAAAGATATTTTTACTTATAAACAGATCAAACAAACAAATACAAATCAGATATAAATAAGATACAGACGCAAATGAGATGCAAATAAAATACAGATGAAAATCAGATAATCCAAATAGACCCATATATTCATCTATTCGGGCATTCAACTATTTCAATCACAAACTAATTATAGTGAGGATATAGTGATAGAGGAGTAGTAGTATGAAAAATACAAAGAATTGTACTTCTAGAATAAGAGTAGGGTACCTTCCTCGAAGGAGCCACTATCCATGGATTGCCCATACTCATCGGATAAGCAAAGGAAAACAGAGTTGTTGACCAGATTACCCAACGCAACTAAAACTCCAAGACAAAACTGAGCAAGGAGAAAGAAGCCAGGTATGGGATAATGCCACAATCCAACCATCTCCCAGATTTCCATGTCCTGCATATGTTTTACACACAACTAACTTATATAACTGTGGTGCCAGACAAAGGATCTAGCCTACGTAGTAATAGAAAGATACCTTCCCAAGTTTCCCTTTCACAAATGCAAATGCCACATTGAATATATAGGTTCCCACAGCCCACAGGAGAATGAAGACCAGCAAAAGCCCATTTAACCGGTGCAATCGGAAAAGAGAAGGGAAAGCATATATAATGTATCCCACATATGCAAGTAACCCAAATGCACATATGCTTGCAAAGTGGAAACTCCAAAAAGAGAGAGCAAACAAAGAAACCTGTAAGATAAGTGCATAAGCATGCAATTAAATCCTTCAGATGAACTTGGAGTTATTAAATAACAGTCAGAATAGACTAAATTTAAACAACATTCAGACAATTAGGTGCATGGGTATAATATTTTTTTCTCTTCTTGGTAAATGATTGATTCTTTAATGTACATCAGAGCAGTTCAGGAAACCTAAATATAAGGCAAATTCTAATATGATGCAAAAGAAAAAAAGTTTACAATAGCTCATGTTTTCAGGGAATTTCAGGAGACCAAATTCGCAAGAAACATTGACGATGGGATAGGATCCGTCCTGCTAAAGCCAAAGGTGGACATCTTTTTTTGTTTTCATTTTTGGATGAGCAAGGGGTAAAAGAAAGCTAGCTAAAGATGAGATCTATTGTTGCTTGGTTGAAATGAGCTTTTAATTCTTTACATGTGATAGATTGTAGCTGGCTATCACATCTCACCAAGCAAGTATTAGCAGAAGCTGTGCCTAGTAAGCCCAAGAATATTCCTTGCCATGAGTAGTATGAAGTAGGACGTTTAATCATTGTGCACAATCATGTTCTCTCGAGTGGAGAAACAGCAATCAAACAAGTGATGCAGATAATCCTCATCCTCCAAGCTGCAAAATAAACAAGTAGTGCCACTAGTTATTACCTAGCCAATTAGCAAGTGTGGAGTTTGTTGTGATAAGTGTAATGTGCTTGAGTTTGGGATCTAGTCACGGTCGGTGTCAGAACAATTCGTTAATTGAGATTGATTTGTTCTTGTTAGTATTTCGACCTTTCTTACTTGAACTATGATGAAAATAGGGTAAGGGCTCGTTCGAGAGAACCCTCCTATCTCTTATGCAAAGAAGGAACAAAAAGAAAAACCTAATTTAGAATAATAGTAATAACTTTCTTGCTTATCCTTTACTCATCTCAATACCAATATTTATACAAGTAATTCATACAATATTAGGAAAGTAAATAATAATCCAATAAAGGGTTATTAATATGCCTTGTCAATAGGCATATTTAATTAAAACCTAATTTAGTCAACACGTATTTATTCCTAAGATATTTCCTTCTCAAAAAGCATTGATAATTATTGCGTTTATTACGCATTATTTCCTAAAACATTTTTTTCCCCAAAAGGCATCTCTAACATGGACTCCCAAGAAGTTTCTTCTGGTGTTAATCCTTCCCATTGAACTAAGACTTCACGTATGCCTCGATTAAGACGGGATCGAAGCACTGCAGCAACAACAGGTGCAACCTTGCTCTCGGCTAATGGTGGTAATGTGGACAAGGTAGTAGGAGCATCTCCAATGAATCGCTTAAGAAGGGCAACATGAAAGACATCATGCAGCTTACAATCTGAAGGTAACTCCAACTGATATGCTATAGAACCTTATGCGACGCTTGATGCGAAAGGGTCCATAGAACCTACAAGATAATTTTTGACATAGGCGGGCAGCCAAAGACAATTGTCGATAGGATTGCAAGCGAAGCCATACCCAATCTCCTACCTCCAAATTGACTTCTCTGTGTGTGGAATCATACACCTGCCTCATACGATTTTGAGCTTGTTGCAAGCGTAAACATATTTCAGCTAACACCTAGTCCGTTGGACGAGGGCACGGTTTACTGCATCCAATTTAGCTAGTCCAGGACAATATGAATTCAATTTAGGTGGGGCTCTTCAATATACTATCTCAAAGGGAGAGGTGCCTAATGAGGTGTGATAAGAAGTGTTATAGCAATACTCAGCCCACGATACCCATTTCACCCATTGACGTGGCTGGTCATGAACAAAGCATCGAGGTACATTTCTAAAGTTCGATTGACTACTTCTATTTAGCCATCCGATTGAGGATGATAGGATGAAGAGAAAGCTAATTTGATGCCACAAAAAACAGAACAATTCTTGCCAAAATCGACTAGTAAATATAGGGTCATGGTCACTCACAATGGTCTCTGGTAACCCATGGAGGCATACTACCTCATTGAAAAAGACATTAGCAACGCCACTCGCCATATAAGGATGTGACATCGGTAGTAAGTGGACATATTTAGAGAATCGATCAACTATAACCAATAACATTGATTTGCCACCAACCTTCGGCAACCCTTCGACAAAATCCATGGACATGTCAACCCAAACCTGATTTGGAAGGTTCAATGGTTGCAACAATCCTACATGTACCAAAGTCTCAATTTTGTTACGTTGGCAAGTTTGGCAATTACGAACCTAATCCTAACGGTTGTTCTCATTCCTTCCTAATAAAAATCAGCACGTACTCGTTGTAATGCCTTCTGGACCCCTTCATGTCCAAGATCATGGAAGGCAGCTAAGACTGTTGGTATTATAGGGGAACCAGGCTGCAAGTAAATTCTATTCTTATAGAGGATCACCCCATCTCGCACTAACCATGAAGAATCCTTCTGTCCTTCTTCTATAAGATGCTTCAACTCTCCCAACTGCTCAAAGTCTCAATCTCATTCTTGATATCATCAAGCAATAGAAGTCGAGGTTGGGAAATTGCATGTAAAGAGCCATCATCCTCCTCTCTCCTCTAGAGAGCATCTGCAACTCGATTAGTACAACTTGCTTTATACTCGACCCGAAAGTCGAACCCCATAAGTTTACCAATCCAATGCTTGTTGAGGAAAGGAAGTCAATTTCTGCTTTAATAGATATTTCAAGCTATAATGATCGGTGAGAATGAGAAAGGCTTGCCCCCATCAATAGTGCCTCCAATAAGACAAATTTCTATAGGTGCTCTTGGAAGACTTCATTCATTAGTGCTTGAAAGGTAGAAGCAGCGTTACTTAACCCGAAGGGCATGACCAATAACATAAAGTGACCATGGGTGAGTTCTAAATGCTATCTTTTCTACGTCAACAGGGTGCATGTAGATTTGATGGTAGCCAACGCACAAATCTAGTTTAGAAAAGAATCGTGAGCTATGCAGTTCATCCAACAACTCTTCCACTACCGGAATAAGGAATTTATCCTTTATCGTTTTGGCATTTAACTCCCTATAATCCACACAAAATCTCCATGTTCCATCATGCTTTTCTACTAATAGCACTAGGGAGGAAAAAGGAGACTGGCTCGGTCGTATAATGCCTTGTTTAAGCATTTGTGCACATTGTCGCTCAATCTCGTCCTTTAAAGGTGAGGGTAACGATAAGGTCGGACAACTACAAGTCCTGCTCCTTGTAACAAATTGAATGCGGTGGTCCAACCCTCTAGTTGGGGGTAACTAGGATGGTTCCTGAAATAAATCCCTAAATTCCTTCAGTAACTCCTCCATCATGTATCTCTCAAGTTCTTCCCCTTGTATTTTTTGAATTACCTTTTGAGTCGATCCTCTATTACCGTGCCAAGTAGTCTCTTTCCCTCCTAGTAAAAATGTCATGGTGAGACGTTGAAAGTTCCACCTACTTGGTCCCGAAGTTTAGAGCCACTTAACCCCTAGTACAATGTCACAGCCCACTAACAGAATCACATATAAATCTGTACAAAATGAATCAGAACCTACATGCATGTTGACGCACTCACAAATTCCTCCACTAGGTAACTTCTCTCCGTTAGCCACAACTACTCTAAGTCCTGGGTGTTTTTTAACCCCTAAGCCTTGATCTCATTAATGAAATTGTGAGTACTTCTTGAGTCCACCAACATTTGCACCGTCTGTCCAACTATGTGTGCCTGCACCTGCATAGTTTGAGTGCTATGGAAACCAGTAATAGCATGTAAAGATATCTCGGGATCATCAATCTCCTCATTCCTCTCAAAAGTCTCCCCAATCTCTTCTGACCCCACAAAGAACAATTGCTTACACTTATGGTTCATTGTAAAGGGTTCATCACAATTAGAACACAAACATTTAGCTCGGCGTTCGACCATTTCGGCTCGACTTAAGCGACAGATGACTGGAGTAACCTTCTTGTGATCTTCAATTACACCTCCACTTCTTCTGTATTTTGGAAATTCCCATAAACTCCGCTACTTTTGCCTGTCTGGAGTGTCCTTTGATACACTCGTAGCTTACGCTCAAAGGCTCATGCGAGACTTATTGTTGTTTCTAAATCCGGGGGACATTGCATTTCTACATCCAACCTAATGGCCTCTGTCAAACCTGCAGTAAACAAAGCAATTTGCAAGTTTGGATGAATAGCCTTAGTTCGCACCAATAAGGTTTGGAACTGCCTTTGGTACTCGTCAACTGATCCTGTCTGATTCAATTTCGCTAATTCTCCTTCTGGATTGCCACGCAATGGTGATCGAAACCGAAGCTCGCATCGGCGTACAACCTCCTGCCATGTCAATTGGGGCTGTTCACTAGCTAGCTTATAGTACCATAATTGGGCCTCTCCTATCATATGGAAAGAAGCTAAATTGACCTTGTTAGATTCCAATAGTCCTTGGGTCATAAAAAATTGTTTACATCGATTTATCCATACCAATGGGTCTCCTACTCCATCATAAATAGGAAACTCCAGTTTTGTATAACGAGGAATCAAGGGTTGATTGTAGGTCTATATCCGAAGCTAACTTGTAGGCCAAAACCATGGCCATTTTGCCGGTGTAGTTCTGGTGCTCCTCTAGGTTCAAACCCTACATCGAGGTATTGCTCCATGGGAACACCAGTGGGGTCAGCACGTGGCTCACATTGTGCCTGCACTGGAAACTAACCAATGTAAGTTTGGACCCCATGCCAGTCATAGTTGGGGTACAATGGTGGAACACGCTGTTGGCTATCATGAATAAAAGTTACACGTTGGTGTTGCGTAAACCTAGCCTGTCTTGGATATGGAGTGTCTTCGCCTTGGGTCAGACCACCATGAATCGGTGTGCCCTGGGGCAGTGGACCACCTGCAATTTGGCGTTCTCTTGATTTTCTTACCATTTTCCACAATGTTCTCCATGTTATTTGAGGTCATTTCCATCTTTCCTCCTCTGCCGACGCTAGTCTCTCCTAAAGGCCCTGAAGCATGCAACCCAGCCTCTAATAAGGATATTTTCTTCGATAGATCAGCCAAAATATCTAGAATTTGCCGTCGTTCCTCTTCTTGTTTTGCATGATCTTGTTCATATGCTGAATGAATGTTTCCAATCGATCTTGCTCAAAACCACCCATGACAGTTGGCTTTGATACTAAGTTGTTATGTGCTTGAGTTTGGGATCTAGTCACAGATCGGTGTAAAAACAATTCGTTAATTGCGATTGATGCGTTCTTGTTAGTATTTCGACCTTTCTTACTTGAACCTATGATGAAAATAAGGTAAGGGCTCGTTCGAGAGAACCCTCCAATCTCTTATGCAAAGAAGGAACAAAAAGAAAAACCTAATTTAGAATAATGGTAATAACTTTCTTGCTTATCCTTTACTTATCTCAATACCAATATTTATACGAGCAATTCACACAATATTAGGAAAGTAAATAATAATCCAATAAAGGATTAATAATATGCCTAGTCAATACACATATTTAATTAAAACCTAATTTAGTCAATAAGCATTTATTCATAGGATATTTCCTTCTCAAAAAGCATTGATAATTATTGCGTTTTACGCATTATTTCCTAAAATATTTCTTTCCCCAAAAGGCATCTCTAGCAATAAGTCAACCAAAAAATTAAAGCATATTAAGGAGCGGTCTAATCATGTTACACTATTTTTCCCAGCTCATTTGCAAACTTGGCAATCTTGTCACCTTTCAATCACTTCAGTTAAGAAGGCACTCAAAGATGAGGAAGACCATATTAGCCTATCAGGACATGAAGAATGGGACAAATATTACATGGAATTGCCATCTCCTGTCAAAGAACCCCCTAAGAAAGACCCAGTTGTCAACTATTGCATCCAATGATTGACATAATTTAGCAATTCTGGCAATAGCTAAGGTTGCAATCCCTCTAAGACCAACAATGTTATCAAGTGGACCCAATGGTAACCAAAAATCAAACCAAAGGGGAATAGCGAGGCCATCGTCAATTGCTTAAACCATTTCCTAGATACCTAATGTACGTTAATGAGTTGAAGCAAATTCCATGTGCAAGTAAATGGAGTTTTGACAGCCTGAAGCTATTTACGCAATGAAAGTAGAGTAAATCCAGTCAACCCAATGACCATCAACCCAAAGACCCCTAAGGTCTCTATGCCATAGATGCCATAAATTCTTGAGTTGGCCTACCTTGTTCCATACTGAAAATCTAAAAATGTCAAGCTCTACTTCAACTAACGAAGTGCAGACAACGTCCCATTTGACCTTTTCTTTATGTTAAAAGTTTGACCAAATTTAATTCAATTTGACTAGAATTTTTTAGACATGATCTCTAGTCTTTCCATTTATTTTAGAATTTAATTTATTCTATGTAATTTTTTTTTCCTTGGTGAGTTTTTTATTTCAATTGCTTACCTAACATGTATTTATTTCTTTTGCTAATACTTGTAATTAAACCTATAAAAGGCAGTTTATTTGTACATTTGTAAGATAAGAAACAATGCTCACATTCTTCAACTAAACTATTAGTCGTTATGATATCATATAATTAGCCTATAATTTAGTTGAAATATTTGGTATTTCACTCCAAAGAAAGTTACCAATCAATCTTTCAATGACTTAATTTAGGATAAATTACATTAGAAAGTGTTGTAATATATGTAGAATATTACATTTACATTACTAGAATTATCCTCAAAGGATAACAGTATCTTCTAGACAAACGTATTTAATGAGATGTTAGGTAAGGGTTGGTACACCAACTATTAGAAGCATAATATCTATATATATGTATAGAATATACAACACATAAACACATAGAAAATATACATTTTTTTCTTCCTCGTCTCTGTTTTTCCTCATGGTATTAGAGCCTACTCTCTGACCAAAAAAAAAAAAAAACAAAAAATCCCCTTATTTCCTTGGCCTTTGACAATCAGAAATAGCTAAGATCAATGAAGCAAATATGACCACTATTGCTCTTTTGAATCTTGAAAACCCATCCATGCAGATTACCATTCACAAGTTGAATGGGATTAATTTTTTACGATGGTCGAGATCCATGACCTTGTACCTTCTTGGCAAGATGCTTAGTTACCTTACTGGTGAAATCAAGACACCAAAAATCGGTAGTTTCAAGTATTAGAAATGGGATTCAAAAAATTCTATGATAATTGCATGGTCAATGAACTCCATAGAGACTGAGATTGGACGTACATATCTTTTTCTGTCTACCGCTAAGAGGGTTTGGGATGCTGTAAAGAAACTTTCTCTGATTTAGAGAATTCCTTCCAAGTGTTTGAACTCAAGTCAAAACACCAAGATCAAAAGCAACTAAATCTGATTGTAACTCAATACTATAGTATTCTACACAATCTCTAGCAAGTGATTGACTTGTTTTATGATGTTGAGTGGAAGTGCACTGAAAATGCACTCCTGTACGACAAAATGTTGAATAAGGAAAGGCTATTTGATTTCTTATATGGCCTAAACAAAGATCTGGATGAGGTACGTGGACGAATCTTGGGAAAGTCTCCCTTACCATCCATTCAAGAAGCCTTTGCTGAAATCCGATGTGAAGAGAGTCGCAAGCATGTCATGCTTGGCTCCTCTCCAAGTCCTAATGCGGATCATTCTGCCAAGATAACACGTTGAAATGATAATGCTGGTGACACTCATATTAATCAATGAGAAAGACCTTAGTGTGAGCATTGTCATAAGAAAGGTCATACCATGGACACTTGCTGGAAACTAAATGGTAAACCAGTTGATTGGAAGCCTAGAAACTCATCAGGTGCTCATGGATGTATTGCTGGAAAGGTTGATCAAAACCCATTTACTCCTAAGCAAATAGATAACTCCAACGCCTCCTAAGCCATGCCCAAAATTATGAACCACAGCCCGCTACTTCTGCCTGTCATGCTACTAATACAGGTAATTTGCCTACTGCTCTTACAATTGATGCTTCTCCCAAGATTATTGACTCCGGAGCCTTAAATCACATGACCAGCCGATCTCAGCAATTTATTACCTACAAGCCATGCCCAGATAATTTCAAAATTAAAATAGCTTATGGTTCTTTGTTTACGGTTGCTAGTAAAGGCTCTATTCGTATCTCACCTTACCTTACCCTACATAATGTTCTTCATGTTCCTAATTTCTCATGTAGCCTTATTTCTATAAGCAAACTTATACATGACCATAATTATTGCAAAATTCTTACCTTTTGGTTGTGAATTGCAAGAGCTGCCCTCGAGGAAGACACTTGGGAGTGTAAGGGAATATAGTGGGTTGTACTACCTTGACGTTGAAGCACCCATCTAAGCTTAAAACAATAAACTTTTTGTTCTTAGCTGTACTGTTTCTAACTGTAATGAAATTATGAGATGGCACTATAGATTAGGTCATCCTAGTTTTCCCTATTGAAAACATTTGATCCCTTCTTTGTTTAGAAATAAAAGCTTGAGTTTATTTTACTGTGAAGTTTGTCGATTTGCAAAACACACTCGTGCTGTTTTTCAATCTCATCCTTATAAAGAATCACAACCTTTTTCATTAATTCATAGCGACATCTAGGGTCCGTCTAGAGTTCAAAATATATCCAATACTAGATGGTTCATTACTTTTATCGATGATCACACGAGATTACGTTGGGTGTATCTTCGTAAAGACAAATTTGATGCTACAAATATTTTCAAAAGCTTTCATACCATGATCAAAACTCAGTTTAATGCCAATCTAATTGTCTTTCATACTGATAATGGTATAACATATTTCAATCCCATTCTAGGTGATTACCTAAATCTCATAGGATTATTCACAAAAGTGCATGTGTAGGGACACCTCAACAAAACAAAATTGCCAAAAGGAAAAATAGGCACTTGTTAGAAGTAGCCCAAGCTCTCATGTTTACTACCTTTGTTCCAAAACAATTCTGGAGTGAAGCTGTATTAACTGCAACCTATCAAATAAACTGTATACCATCTCGTGTCCTACAACATCAAACTCCCTTGTCTCTTCTTTTGAAAGCTTATCCTCACACTCACTTACTTTCTAATATCCCTCTAAAAACATCAAGTGTGTCTCTTATGTCACATTCCAAGCTTAATCCAAAACAAGCTTGAACCTAGAGCACGTATATGTGTTTTTCTTGAATATTCATCTACACAAAAGGGATATAAATGTCACAATCCCCAACGTGGTGTATGTACTTGTCCATAGATGTTACCTTTCATGAGTCCCAATCCTTTACTCAAACACTTTGCTTCAAGGAGCCACAATGATAGAAGCTTGTTTTTAGGAAACTTGTTTACCTTCTCTCATCCTAAAAAATCCACCCATAGCTTCTCTTATCCCAGAAAATCTACCTATAGTGCCACTCTTGACCATGGATTCAGATAATGACAAAGAACAAACAGTCATGGTACCAGAACAAAGGATACTTGTAGACCATGAACTACTGGTCTATACACGATGACGGGGAAGTAAATAGGAGGTACAGCCCCCGACAGAACCTCCTTTTCAAGAGTCCAAACAAGAGACAGTAAACCAAGCAAGTAAGCCTTTGGATAATCTGGAATGTGTTGATATTTCTTTTAACCAAAATAACACTAGAACACCAGAACTAGATCTTCCAATTGCAAAAAGAAAGGGAATAAGAAGTTACACACTACATCCAATCTCCAAATTCTTAGGCTTCAGTAAGCTAACTCCAAAATACAAAGCTTTTGCAACCAAACTTGATGAGATAGCTATACCACGGTGTATTGAAGAAGCACTTCAACAACCAGAATGGAAAAAAGCAGTCAACGAAGAGATGATGGCATTGGAGAAAAATAAAACCTAGGAAATCATCACTCAACCAAAGAACAAACACATTGTGGGATGCAAGTGGGTCTTCAATCTAAAATATAAGGTTGATGGGACGATTGAGCAGTAAAAAACACGATTGGTGGCAAAGGAGTTTACTCAAACATATGGAGTAGAGTGCGTGGAAACATTGGCGTCAGTAGCTAAACTTAATACAGTCAGAGTTATACTCTCAATTGCAACCAACCTTGATTGGCCTTCACAACAGCTTAACATCAAGAATGCGTTCTTGAATGGGAATTTGGAAGAAGAGGTGTTCATGAGAATTCCTCCTAGTTTCGAAGAGAAATATGAGAGTGGAACTGCATATTATTTAAAAATATCTTTAAATGAGTGAAAGCAGTCTCCATGGGTTTGATTCTAACGTTTCAACCAAGAAATTAAAAAGCATGGCTATACACAAGGACAATCTGACAATACTTTGTTCTTCAAACACTCAAAAAAATTGGCAAGGTAGCTATTTTAATTGTTTATGTTGACGATATAATTTTAACTCATGATGATCTTGAAGAGCTAGAGGGACTTCAGAAGTTTTTAGCTCAAGAATTTTAGGTCAAAGATCTTGGTCAACTACGGTATTTCCTAGGAATGGAAATTCCAAGAAGCAAACAAGGAATATCAGTCTCACAAAGGAAATATGTGACAAATTTGCTAAAAGAGACAGGGATGATGGGCTGTAAACTAGCAACAACACCAGTTGAACCGAAGGCTAAATATAAGAACAACGGCAAAGAAAAATTGGTGGACAAAGGAAAGTACCAATGACTTGTTGGCAAATTAATCTACTTGTCTCATACTCGTCCGGATATTGCATTCACAGTCAGCTACGTGAGTCAATATATGCACCATCCTCTTAAAGAACACTTAGAGGTTGTATATAGAATCCTTTGGTATCTCAAGGAAACACATGGAAACGGTTTACTTTTCAAAAAAAATAAAGAAAGGACAGTAGAAGCATTTACAGATGCAAATTGAGCTGGTTCAACTGACGATCGAAGATCTACAACCGGGTATTGTACGAAAGTTTGGGTAATTTAGTAACTTAGAGAAGTGAAAGACAGTCTATGGTAGCTCGTAGCAGTGCTAAAGCTGAATTTAGAGTCTTGGCTCAATGTGTTTATGAATTGATGTGGATCAAACGATTATTAGAGGAGCTGCAACTTCATATAACTAACCCAATGTAACCATTCAGTGACAATAAGTCAGCTATAAGTATTGTACATAACCTGGTTAACCATGATAGAAACCAAGCATGTGGAGGTGGATAGACACTTTATCAAAGAGAAGATTGAAGATGGGATTATCTGTATTGTCTATGTACCAAGTAAGCAACAAGAAGCGGATTTACTGGCAAAGGGCATAATCAAAGAACACTTCAAAGAACTTGTTACCAAGCCGGGCGTATGTAATTTGAATGCACCAGCTTGAAGGAAGAGGAGGAGGGGGTATGGTGGTGGTGGTTGGTTGGGGAGGAGGGGGTGTATTGTAATATATGTAGAATATTACATTTACATTACTAGAATTATCCTTAAAGAATAACAGTATCTTCAAGACAAATGTATTTAATGAGGTGTTAGGTAAGGATTGGTACATCAGCTATTAGAAGCATAATATCTATATATGTGTGTAGAATATAATACATAAACACATAGAAAAATATACATTTTTTTCTTCCTTGTCTCTATTTTTCCTCAGAAAGTATAGATGAAAAATTCATTTAACATATTAACGTTTCAAGTAATAATAAAAAGAATCAATATTTCATAAAGTAAGTCACACGAGGCATTAATCTTCCACAAAATTTATTTGAGGTATCAAAATTTGGATATAATTTTCCTTAATTTGTATATTACTCTTTTTAACCATTTGAAATATTGATACTTAAAATGAACTTACCCTCAAACAGCAATACTTCTCATGTAATTTACCCAATTAATTTATTGGTTTAGCTGAATTGAATTGAATAAAATAAATTTGCCATGGTTGATCTCTTAGAAATTCTTCATTTGGTGGCGTCTTCATTTATTCGCTTCACTCTAGTTTCCAGCAGTCCCAACAAAGTGATATCACTTTCAATACGAAATTTCTTCACATCAGCTCCTCTGGTTAAGTTAAGAAACCTCTATCATTCCAAGCTGCAAAATTCATCATAAACACAAAAGCATAAATCATGACCCAAGGCTCAAGTGAACCTGCGCCTTCATTTGGGAAATCTTTTTTCAATTGCCAAAGGATCCCAAATTTTTTCACCCTTTGTGCTCACACACCTTCAAGACCCCTAGGGTGAGAAAACCAATGAAATTAGAAGTAGCTGAAGTTTTAGATTCAGTTTGTTGCTCCTCTCCTTCCATTTTTCAGATTTCTATGATGGGACACAGAAGGGTGGTAGGTTCATCAAAGTTTAGTTGAGTCTGGACCTTCAGATGGATTTGAGTCAACTGGATTTTCAATTATCTCAAGCTTCCTTCTTGCCACCAAAACCTCCAAATTACCCTCATCAGCAGGCTCTTTTTTTTTTTTTTAAACTTTTCTCCATAGCTTTAAGAGGAGAAACAACTCACCAAAACTCCAAGTGGGCATATTAAAACTCTATAGATAACCATCAACACAAACCGGACCTTTTCCCTTTCTTCTCACACTTGGTCATTCACCAGAGTTTTCCAGCATACTAGTAAAAGGGGCTTGTGGCACAAGTTAAGCACAACAAAAACACCCAAAATGTTGCGTAAAGGGCATCTTGAAGGAACCTATTGGTGCTCCAAAGGAATTCCCTGATAGCTGCCATCATCTCTTTCAACTTCCTTAGCACTAGACATCTTATCCTTTGCACTAAGCTCCAAAAGGACACTTATGTGGTTGGTCCTTTCACACAAAGCAATGAGTCTGCATGAAGAGGGCACACTAGACTACTTCCATTATAACTTTACTCCTTGTGGATCTAAGTATAAACAAAAAATGCTAGTGAAGATCATCCATACAAAAATTTTCAAGGGCAGAACTCTAGATAGAGGTATGCCAATGCCATTTCTAGAGCACCAGGAAACATTCAAAAAAAAAAAATACTAAGGCTTCTCTAGGACTTCGTTTAAGTTAATTTCACCAGCAAAATAAAAGCAGAAGTAGCCATCGTTATCTCTTGAGACACTAAAGAAGCCATAATCTTCCATAGCCGTGGGTTTTTGCAGAGTAAGGTAGGTTAATTTAACAAGGTGAGCTCCAAGCCTGGCATTCCTCAAAGCGGAATACACCAAATTGATGGATAAGGCATGATTATCAAAATTGCAAGTCTACTATTACAATTTTATGAGCAGAACTTGCTTCAAAAGCTAATGGATTTAATGAGCAGAACTCAACCTGAAAAAGATAGTAATTTGCTAGTTTGATGGGTGACTTTTGGTGATCTGATCAGCATAGTCTGAGCATTCAATCTTCGAAGTTCAGAGGAAATAAAAGCAACCCACAAATAGTGCACAGGGAGTTCAGCAACCTAAAGTTCCACTACTTTTAGAATACAATTCCTCAACAAGGAGTCTGCACCAGAGAAAATCACTTTACTCTTCATGGGGTTTGCATGTAACGTGGACAAATTTTCAACTACAAGGGCATCTCCCACCAATTGAAAGGATTGAACACTAGAAGCTGAAAAAATTATAAATTTTTCAGCTAAATGCAAATGAGAAATACTTTCCTCTTTACGTCTCTGATTGAATATAAAATTTCTATGTGATTCTTTTTCCCCTCATAATGGAAAAGAAAACTTCCATGACTAATACAAAGAGGAAGGAGACAGGACCACTTTGTCTATTTCCCTAGAATATTATTTATAAATAAATAAATAAATAAAAATTCTGTTAAAATGTATGGAAAGCTTAGCTATACAAACACAACGTGAGATTCAACAAAAGGAAAAATCTCAGAGCAAAGGAAACCCACATCCATCATATCATAAGCTTTTTGAGGATCTACTTTAAGTGCAACTCTCTTTCATTAATCAATCTTATGTAATTCCTCAACAACTGCTGAGTTGACACTATATTTTTTCCATGCATCGAGGGTTCTTGCTCCTTTCCACTAAATCAAGAAGGAACTCTATCAATCTACTTGCTAACACCCTAGAGATATACCTATAAACAGTACTACACCATAAAATGGGTCTAAAGTCATTTGTGGAGCTAGGATTTGATACCTCAGGCATTAAAGTAATATATAGTATTCACTTGTTTTAGAAGACACCCCTGAAGGAAGTCAGTCTTTAATGGCAACAAACACATCCTCTCCCACAAGATTCCAATAATCTAGAAGCAACAAACACATCTTCCCCCACAAGATCCCAATAGTCTAGAAAATTCCTCATTGAACCCATCAAGACCAGGAAATTTATGAGTATCAAATCCAAATTGCTTCCTTACACTCCTCTTTAGAAACTTCACATGCTAATAATGCCCACCCATCACTAAACTTCCTTTGGATCACACTTTCCAAGACTCCTCATATCATTCACCACATTAAGCCATGGTTTCAACCAGGTCAAATGGGACTTTCTTCCCAGAACACAAACCACAAGCAGAGTGCAGTCCTAATATCTAGCTCCCTTTTACACCTCTATGTAAACAGTTAATCCAAATGTTGGTGGGACCAACTGGAGCTTGAAATCCAGAAGTAAGATGAGTCTCAGGTTAGACTAAACCTCTGTAGTTCTCTTTAGAGGATTAGGAGCCACGAAAGAAGCTGGATTGGGTAGGTCCTGGTTTTCGAGATTATCTAGGATGTTGCCAAGCTCCTCTAGTTCTAGTTTTTACCAAGATTCCTAGAGGATTGATCACCATGCATGCATTAGAAAAAGAGAGACCAGTGGGATCAGAAGAGAAGGAAGAAAACAGAAGAAAAGAGTGAGGGAACAGAAAGGAAAGGTCAAGGAGATGTCATGGACAAGAGAAAGAGTTTCAGGGAAAGGAACCGAAGAAAAGTGGCATTTAGGGTTTGATAGTAGTGAGAGCAGTTCCTCACTTTCAAATATATATTCTTTGGCATAACAAAAGCTAGAGTAAAATTAAATCTAAGAAATATGGAAAAATGACAAAAATAACAATCAAAAGAATATCAGAAGAAAAACATATCAGACAATTGATTCCAAATGAAAAAAGATTTTGTTATGCAAAAGCAAGAGGCAAAGCTTTATTGTTCATACACTCAAACTATAAATAATATTGTTAGCAAACCAGCAGGAAAAGACCAGGACAAAAAGTTTCTGCTGTTTGCTGTAAGGTGGTGGTGTTCCTGAAAAGAGTCTATCCAAACAGGATTAGCACTTCTCAGATCAAGTCCTCTCCAGCTGAGCTGGGTGCCAGACCATAGATGTGCTAGCCATTGGCAAATAGGGAAGTGATTGTGACAGTCAATTATGCAATTTACAGCATTAAGAAATACAGCCTAATGGCTGCATGAAGAACTGAGAAGAAGAGAAAGGGTTGGCAAAACATCTTAAAAGCAGTTGATTACCCTTACTTTTGAACTTCTGAATTTGCTACTTTAATCATTGATTCAAACTTCTTTATTTGCAGCATCATATTGCAATTGCTTTCCTTGAAGCTTCTCTTCTTTTGAGAGGCATGAAGACAAAAAAAGTAAAAGCTACAAAACACACCTTGCAATGGACCATAGTAAATCATATTGTTATGATATGTTATAGTTACCAAGCATTGTAATTGATGTAGTGTTAATTAGAGGTTAGTAGGAACTTTGTATTTATGGGTCTATTTGGATGGTCTATTTTTTATCTATACCTATATCTATTTCAAAATGATGTGTAAATATGTCTGATTTACATTTATATTTTATATATTTGATCATTTGATGAGAACTACCAACTTTTTTTTATCTGTATCTAATTCTTTATAAATAATTTGATAAAAAACAGTTTGAAAAAGTGTCTATATTTAATCTGCAAACAAACAAACAGACCCTATATATATGCATGCTCCTTGTATATACAGTAACATAATAAACTAAAAATATTTCGTTCTTCTTCTGGTATCAGTATCCTAGTGAGCAAATATTACCTTTAGTTCCCCGCTATTATCATGTTAACTTAGTGTGCAACAACATGCCATCCTAGAGATTAAGCAAACATGGGAAGTTTTTTATTTTTTTTCCCCCTCACTGCTGATCTACAAGGGAAGACCACTCAACAACTGGCCAACCAACAAGATCTGGAAACTAACAGATGAGTTTGTGGGCATCATGTGCCGTTCAAAGCTGTTGCCGTTCTAGATCTTCTACGGCCCGTAGATCCTTTCCACTTTCAACGACTTTCATGTTCATTTGGAACTTCAGCACTATTTTGGTGAGATCATTCCTACTTATTAGTGTTGGTTTGATCTGTTGAAGTGTGTTACCGATTCTTGGGACTATCATTATTGTCGGAAGTGCTGTGTTTGACTCCTTTGATTATATCTTGGTGTGGGTTGATCTATAAGTGCTTTCTCTTATTCCGTTGGCTATACTTTTGGCGATTATATTTGACAAGAGTTTTTTGGTGTGAATAGTACATGTGGGTGATTATTTTTTTGGTATATTGGCAAGACTTGGAAGGTTTGTCAATATTTGGCAAAACATGTGGTTAGCTTATCCTTGTGTTGGTAGAAAAGTTCTTATAAGATGGTTGATGATAAACCTCAGATAGTTGACATGATTCCTATAACAACTACGATTACAAAACACAAACTTAATGGAAATAGTTTTATTGCATAGAGCAAAACAATGCGAGTATACTTACGAAGTATTGAGAAAGACAATCTCTTTCATAATCCACCAACTGATAATACACAAGCATGGCTACGTGATAATGCTTGGATATTATTATAACTTAGAAATTCCATAGAGAGTGAGATCATTAATTTGGTTGACCATTGTGAATGTGTTAAAGAATTGATAAAGTACTTGAAATTCATGTATTCTAGAAAAGGAAATATCTTCCATATTCATGATGTGTGTAAAGGTTTTTATTGTGCAAAATAACAAGGTCAGTCTCTTACTAGCTATGTTATGAACTTCAAGAAGGCACATGAGGAACTAAGTGTATTACTACCATTTATAGCCTGTTCACTTGAAGGAAATAGCTACTCATTTCTTCTTTATTCTACATAAAGCTGCTATTATAGTGTTTAGTTGAAGGAAATAACAATTCATAATAAATTGTTATTATACAAAATAATGAATAACAAATTATGACCCCATATACATGAATTACAATTTAATGGTTTATTTTCAGTTTTTGTCATGAATATCCGTATCTTGAAACTATCACCTATATAATTATCATCTCTATATAATAATAAAAGACATTATAGATATTCTACTTCTATTCCAACAATTCCTTAGTTTATATTTTATACCAAGTGAATATTATAATAGATATCACAACTCATTACATTCCTATTGGAATCAAATTCTCTCCTTGTTCCATACAGCAAAGTAAACAAGCCATTGGTCCCATATTTCATGAGCCAACCAAGCACATTGACAATCAACTATCATTTCATTCATGAGAAGATACAACAAAATCAGATTTTTACTACACAGATCAAAACTAAAGAACAGTTAGTAGATATATTCACCAAAACTTTGAATAGGGTTAGAGTTAATGATATCTATAATAAGTTGGGCATGATCAATATTTATGCTCTAATTTAAGGGGGAGTGTTATGATATGTTATAGTTACAAATATAATTAATTATAGCATCCAAAGTATTTTTTCTAGTAATGAGCAATGTAATTAAAGTTGGGCATGTTATTTTAGGTGAAGAAAATACAGCTCACAAGAATCTAAAAACACTGCAGCAATCTGTACCGGGAAGCCATAGGTGAAGAAGTTGATGCTAAAAGTTCGAAAAACTGATCCTCTCAATAGAACATTGGTATGCCTCACACCAGACCTGTAACTCAATAAAAGACTTGATAAGACCATTAAAAATGGTATGCAACTCTATTATATAATAAATATAATAGCCCATACCATATGTACAAATTTATGCTTTTATCATGCCTACAAATTTAAACTTCAAAATTAGATAGGTGTAGTGCTAACCTGAACAAACTCATCAAGTGAAATGGATTTTAATATATTTAATTGCCAAGATGCAACATGTGACAAAGGAAACATGTACAAGAGGAGGGTTAAAAGTGAGATATCAGATATATAAGGTCCTTTCCAACCAATCATTTTGAAAGTGTCAATTAGTAAAATCAATTCATAGAGTTTGCATTAACAACTAATAACCAATTACTGATGCCATCAGCTCATGCAAAGTCTATTATGCGTAGAAGGCAGAAAATTCAATTATTATCAATATATAACAAGACACATTTTTGAAATCTACAAACTTTACATGATGTAGTAAATACTGCTACAAAGGTATAGATACAATGTTTATTTTAAAGTTCAACAATCGTCTGCTTAGCAATAGTTATTACATAAGATGCATATATATGCCCACAGGTGCTAGATTGAATCATATTAATACTTTATCCAAAACAAAGGGCACCGTAGATGAAGAGGAAAGTGGTAAGTTCATACTTTTATATAATAAATATAATAACCCATACCATATCTACAAGCTTAAGCTTTTAGATCAGATGATTGTAGTACTAATCTTAACATGGTATCAAAGCAGGAGGTCATAAATTTAAATCTTTGTGCACGCATAACCTCATTAAATTAAAATTGTGTACTTGATAATCCTTAGTCAAAGTCATGGTCCACAAGTGAGAGATAAAGCTAGATAATAAATATAATAGCTTATACAGTATCTATAAATTTAAGCTTTTAAATAAAATGGTTATGGTGCAAACCTTAGCTCAAACCAATTCAAAAAAGCTAAAGCAATTGAAAATGACACATTTTCATGAATTAATGTATGAGTGAGAGGCATTATACATTATTACAAAATTATAGAAAGTTTTTCCACATGTAAACTTAGTTACAGGTGGTTTATCCATTTGAAAATTAAAAGTATAAATCATTTTTACCAGTAAATAGTAAAGCAACAGAGTAAAGCCTTCTGATTTCTAAGTTATCAGATGGATCAAATAGCAATTATTAGATATTCATAAGCAAATCATAGCAGGAAATGGCAAGCATTAGATCATGGACAAACTTTAAAAATGTTCACTTGATCAACAGGTATAAACCCATAGAGATGAGAAAGTTCGAATCTCTCATAAATTTTAATTATGTATCTATCTATATATATATAAGGGGAAATTTAAAAAAAAAAAAACTTATGAGACTACTGTACTAAAAATACACATTACACCCATTTTCCCAAACAACCATAACAAACTCAAAGAGCAAGACCAACCCAAAAAAAACTTTGTCCATCTTTTTGTCAAGTATGACAAAATAACAACAATCCCATCTTTACTTCCATTTTCTCCCTCCAGTTGTTTTTCTCTCTTATGCAATCCCATTCCCATCTCTGTCTCTCTAGGATAACTTAGTTGTAGGTTTCATGTGTTTGAAGAAAGAACAACAAAGGTTGTATTTTGCATCTTTAATGAAACGCTTAACCTCATTGTACTTGTGATTCCATGAACTAAAATAAAAGCACATCATATTCATGCATTTTTAATGTCAGTTAATTAAATACATTTATGAAGACATATATTCAAATAATTATTTTTTAATGTATCACATATACATTTCTGCCATTCGAATGGCATCCAAACATCAAGCCTGCAGTCATACTTAGATATATTTTACTTTGATTGTGTTGTAGGATTGTGCGAAACCAGGTTTAGGGTTCATTTGAGAGAATCCAGCGATCTCTATGAAAGAGCTCATTAAAGAAGAATCTTATGATCTCTCTAAAACTCTAGATTTTTTAAAATAAAACTGTCTCGATTTTCTTTCATTATATCTCTAATAAAAGGATATAGAGATATGAGTGGCATCAGCAGAAGGTTTGTTCGTGGTGTAGGTTGTCTCTGAAGGCGGGTCTAGCCTCCCGTGGACAAATTGATTGGGGGTTAATGCCGCTCCCCTGATGAGGCTAAGGCAGGCCAAAACCAGTTGATATAGTTGAACCTCCCAAACACATGGAAGATCATGGCAAAGCCAAGAGGGTGCTCCTTATGAGAATGTGGAGCTCGGAATAAACCTGGGAAGTCAGGGAAGATAAGGCTGGCTCGCCATCTAGATTAGCAACAAATGATGATATGAAGAATGGTCAAGCACCACACAGGAACTCGTTGAGGGGTAAAACTCCCATCCCATGACAAATGGTATCAGAGCTAAAGTTCTCAGCTACATTAGATCGCTTAAATGGTACCCAAAGTTCTTAACGAGTGGGTAATTCTTGTTGTGGATGTGGTTCATGTGGGTAAAGCTCAAGAAGAGCGACCATCAGAGATAGGACATTGTTGCCAGAGGGTAGTGGTGTCGCGAGTAGTGGAGACAAGAATTTTCCCTAATCTTGTTGCAATTCAGCTCGTGTGGATGAAGGTCAAACAGAGCGGCCACCAGAGTAAGGACATTGTTGCTTGAGGGAAGCTGTGTTGCGAGTTGGGGTTTGTGAAAAAGGAATAAAATGTATATTTTTTATATATTCTTAATAAAACATTTACACAATACATAGGTATTTATATACGTACAAGAGGTATAACTCTACCAACTCTACCTACCAACTCTACCTACCAACTCTACCTACTTTACATACAACTCTACACTCCCCCTCAAGCTGGAGCATACAAATCATATGCACCAAGCTTGTTACAAATATATTCAATACGAGAACCTCTTAAAGATTTAGTCAATATATCTGCAAACTGATTATTTGAATTAACATACTAGTGAAGATGCAACCAGATAAGATCTTTTCTCGGATGAAGTGACAATCAATCTCTATATGCTTAGTTCTCTCATGAAAAACTGGATTGGAAGCTATATGTAATGCAGCCTGGTTATCACAAATTAGCTCCATTTGTGAAGTTTCACAAAATTTTAACTCCTCAAGCAACTGTTTCAACCAAATCAATTCACAAGTTGCCAAAGCCATGGCACGATATTCTGCTTCTGCACTTGATCTAGCAGCAACAACATCTTGTTTCTTACTTTTCCAAGATACCAGGTTGCCTCCAACAAGAATACAATACCCAGATGTAGATCGTCTATCAGATGGAGAACCTGCCCAATCAGCATCAGAATATCCAACCACTTTAGAGTGACCATGATCCTCATATAGTAAACCTTTACCAGGAGCATTTTTCATATATCTAAGAATTCTGATCACTGCATTCCAATGACTAGTGCAAGGAGACTGAAGAAACTGACTGACAACACTAACTGCAAAACATATATCAGGTCGAGTAATAGTAAGATAATTGAGTCTTCCAACCAAACGACGATATCTCCCTGGATCTTCAAAAGGCTCCCCCTGTCCTGGTACAACTTCACATTGGGATCCATAGGAGAATCCACAGGCTTGCAATTAAGCATCCCTGTTTCTTCCAGTATATCTAAGACATATTTTCTTTGAGAGAGGACTATACCAGAACTGGATTGAGCAACTTCTATGCCAAGAAGTATCTTAACAAGCCAAGATCCTTAGTTTGAAAATGTTTGAAAAGATGTGCCTTCAATTGAGTAATACCATGCTGATCATTACCAGTTATGACAATATCATCTACATACACTATTAAGTATATGCATTTTCCTTCAGATGTGTGCTTATAGAAAACTGAGTGATCAGATGTACTACGAATCATTCCAAACTCCATTACAACAGTACTGAACCGACTAAACCAGGCACGTGGAGATTGTTTCAAACCATAAAGTGAACGGCGAAGTTTACATACCAGATTAGACTCCCCCTGAGCAACAAAGCCAGGCGGTTGCTCCATATAAATCTCCTCCTGGAGTTCACCATGAAGAAAAGCATTCTTAATATCCAATTGGTACAAGGGCCAATGGCGCATAGCTGCAATGGAGATAAACAAACGAACAGAGGACATCTTAGCAACCGGAGAGAATGTGTCACCATAGTCCAAACCATACACCTGAGTATAACCCTTGGCAACCAACCGAGCTTTGAGCCGATCAACTTTACCATCAGGACCGACCTTAATAGAATAAACCCATCGACATCCAACAAGAGACTTACCGGGAGGCAAAGGAACTAAATCCCAAGTACCATTGGCATGTAAAGCAGTCATCTCATCTACCATTGCCTGGGTCCACCCTGGATCTGAAAGAGCCTCACTCACATTCTTAGGAACAGAAATGGAAGATAGAGATGAAACAACGGTACAATAAGATGGAGATAACCGATGATAGCTAAGACAATTATAAAGTGGGTGAGGATTACGAGTAGTACGGTTACCTTTTCTGATGGCAAGAGGAAGATCGTTGTCCGGTAGGTCCTCAGTAGGTGGAGACGTTGGAATAGAAGATGAGTCAAC
The DNA here is from genome assembly GCA_024138025.1 of Combretum micranthum. Lineage (NCBI taxonomy): Eukaryota > Viridiplantae > Streptophyta > Magnoliopsida > Myrtales > Combretaceae > Combretum > Combretum micranthum. Next base: position 367,517 of record JAMXBD010000147.1, on the reverse strand, counting down.
AGGAGCCTCTGAAACAGGTGGGATATCTGATGTAGAAAGCGTCGAGAGCGTCGATGGTAAACCTGAAATGGTGGAGGGGAAGGAATAGACTCAGAGACAACGGGAATAGACTCAGGAAGAACTAACTGAGAGGGAATAGGTAAAACCTCCGACAAAGGAGTCTCAGATGAAGAGATGGAATAAAAAGAAGATGATTCAAAAAATGTTACATCAGGGGACAAATAATAACGACGAGTAGTGGGTGAATAACACTTGTAACCTTTTTGATGTTTGGAGTAACCAAGGAAAACAGCCTTAATAGAACGCGCTGATAACTTATCCTGACCAGGAGCCATATTGTGAACAAAACATGTACAACCAAAAACACGTAGAGGAAGCACATACAAAGGTTGATCTGGAAATAAGATCGTGTGAGGAATTTTGTGCTGAAGAACAGATGAGGGCATTCTATTAATGAGATAACAAGCAGTGAGAACAGCATCAGCCCAAAAACGAATAGGCACATGGTGATGTAAAAGAAGTGTGCGAGCAGTTTCAATGAGATGCCTATTTTTACGCTCAGCAACTCCATTCTGTTGAGGTGTGTAAGCACAAGAGGACTGATGTAAAATGCCATGAGAAGATAGAAACTCAGTAAATTGAGCAGAAAAGTATTCAGGAGCATTATCACTGCGCAAAATTTGTATAGAAGCATTGAATTGTGTTTTAAGTTCAGCACAAAATGATTCAAAAATTGAAAATATCTCGAACGACTTTTCATTAAATATAACCAAGTACAGCGCGAATAGTCATCAATAAAAGTAACAAAGTATTGATGACCCAAAACAGACACGACTCGACTAGGACCCCAAATATCAGAATGAACTACAGCAAAAGGAGAGGTAGCCCGATTATTGACCCTCTTAGGAAACGAAGTTCTAGACTGTTTCCCAAGTTGACAAGACTCACAATCCAAAGAAGACAATTGAGAAAAATGAGGAACCATCTTCTGAAATTTTGAGAGACTGGGATGACCCAAACGATTGTGGAGAAGAGTTGGAGAGACTGTAGCAGAACATGCCAGATGAGAAGCCGAAGGGTTGGTGAGGTAGTAAAGCCCCTGTGACTCACATCCTGTGCCAATCGTCTGTCCCGTACTGAGATCCTGAAAAACAACAGAATGAGGATCAAATTTAATAGAGCAGTTTAGAGCACGGGTGACTTTACTAACAGAGATAAGATTAAACGGACAATGTGGAATGTAAAGAACATGTTTCAAAGGCACAGATGGTAAGGGTTGTGCACTTCCCACAGCTTCAGGTACTGCATGTGAACCATTTGCTACAGTAACAGAAGATAATGGTGTAGACTTTAAGAAATGAGAAAACAAATGAGGATTACCAGAAATGTGTTCAGAAGCACCAGAATCAATCACCCATGGACCTAAAGTAGAAGACTGAGTGAGACATGCAACAGAATTACCAGTGTGAGCAAAGGAAGCAGGAGAAGATGAAGACTGCTGTGAAGCCTGATACTGTAAATAATTCTCAAGATCAGCTCCAGTGAGAAGTAGAGATTCAGGATGTTGTGCAGTCGAAGAGGCAGGATTGGTCTGAATGATATTAGCTCGTGGAGGACGTCCATGCAATTTGAAACATTTTTCCCTGGTATGACCCCAACGATGGCAGTAGGTACACCTAGGACGAGTTCCCTTAACACTCCCACGATCTTCACCTGGTCCTTCTCTGTTAGTCATGTGATTTTGAGAAGTACTTTGAGAAACTAGAGCTGAATTATCCGGAGAAGAAAAACCAGGTAGAGGTGCATTAGGAATTGATGAGGTACGAAGAAGTCGAGAGAAAACTTCATCCATAGATGGAATCGTAGGACTAGCCAATATCTGATCACGAATGGAAGTAAGATCAGGACCAAGTGTAGCAAGGATGCAAACCATGAAAAATTTGTCTCTTTGAGCTAAATCATCTTGGAGAGACTGACCGGGAGGAAGTAAAGAATTGTACTCAGCTTTTAGAGATGCCCATCTGCCAAGAAAATCAGTAATTGACATACCTGTTTGTCTCAGATTAAGCAGATTAGATATAACTGAGTACAAACGCTGAATATCATTTGTATAAAGTCTCTTTGCCTGAGTCCAAACATCATAGCAAGTTGAGTAATGGCTGTAAATTGGATGAAGAGATGGATCGATGGACTGCCACAAAAGACTTAGCAAAAGAGCATCAACTCTTATCCATTGATCATTATCCTTCTTCGGATCCTTCGTTACATCATCCAATGTAGTGGTCAAATGGTCTTGTAAACCTTGACCGATGCACCATAAGTTCACAGCTTTAGACCAAGATATGTAATTTGAATTTCCCAGCAATTTCTCAGTTGCAATGGCAGGAGAGGATAAGACACTTGAAAAAGGAGTAGTTTTCAAGGGGAAGAATCAGCAGCCATGGAGAATAACCTGGAGAAAGGAAAAACCAACAGCAAACGGCAGCGGATGGCGGTGAACAGTGGTACGGGGAACAGTGCGGATGAACAGTAACGGCGTGAACATGTACACGATGAACAGTACCCGTGAACAGTGCTCTCGGTGAACAGTACGCGATGAACAGTGCGCGCGTTTCCGGAGGTGAGCTTCCTGGGCTTGGTCGTCGGAGAAGAGAGGAACACGACGACGGAATCAAATGTGAAATTCAACACCAGGAAGAAAAATCCAGACACGAACAGCAGCTAAAAATTAGGGTTTTTTTTTTTTTTTTTTTTTTTTTTTTTTTTTTTGTAAATTTGTGAAAATTAGGGTTTATGTTTAGGGTTTGTGTTTAGGCTCTGATACCATGTGAAAAAGGAATAAAATGTATATTTTTTATATATTCTTAATAAAACATTTACACAATACATAGGTATTTATATACGTACAAGAGGTATAACTCTACCAACTCTACCTACCAACTCTACCTACTTTACATACAACTCTACAGGGTTGAAGCAAGATCTTATGCCAAACCCTATCATTGAGCAACTCAACAAGAGACGATCTCAGAGGATGGATGAATGGGTGAGGGCAAGAGGAAGCCTATGGAAGCCCGAAGACCTGGTGAGATGATCTTGGGTATGTTGACAATGAGTGTGGAGAAAGGGTGAGAGCTTGAGAGTGGGTAGTAGCTGCATCAAGTTTGCCTCATGATGAGGACGTCATGAATTTAAGTGGGAGAGAGTGTCGCGGTCCGAGAGTTGAGGACTTTATGGGGGTGTGTTAACTCGAGCATATAGAGATATGAGTGGCATCAGCAGAAAATTTGTTCGTGGTGTTGTCTTTGAAGGCAGGTCGTCTTTGAAGGCGGGTCTAGCCTCCCGTGGACAAACTAGTTGGGAGTTGATGCCGCTCTCCTGATGAGGCCAAGGCAGGCCGAAACCAGTTGATATAATTGAACCTCCCAAACACATGGAGGATTGTGACAAAGCCAAGAGGGTGCTCCTTATATAAACCTGAGGCTCGCAATAAACCTGGGAAGTCAGGGAAGATAAGGCTGGCTCGCCATCTAGATTAGCAACAAACGATGATATGAGGGATGGTCGAGCACCACACGGGAACTCGTTGAGAGGTAAAACTCCCGTCCCATGACAACGCTCACACAGGTTGATCCATCTATGGAACATCCCCATTAGGATGTCTATCAGCATAAACCATTCCCTCGGACTTTTATCAGGTGGGGACAAGAGAAACGAGGTATCCAGCAGTAGAGATTACATAGATTTTCATCTTTTATGATTGTTGTGTATAGATTCTTATCTTTTATATTTGTTGTATTTAGAATTTTCATATATTTTTTGTGTAAATAACAAAACATTAATACAATCATTTCATATTATGTTTTATGAGTTTTTTATCATGTTTCTGGTGAAAGGTTTCACAAAACTATTGTGATTGAATGAATTAAGTTTGGGATTGTAAATGAATGGATTGGGTTTGGGACTATCTTTAGATAGATTGGGTTTAGGAATACTATTATGGTTGGGTTATGAAGTCTGAAAGTTGGTGGATGAATTATGAATGATCTATATAATTAATTGTGTATCATTTTGATATGTTATAACAACTAATGTAAAAAGGGAGTAATTTATGAAATATGTGGTGGCAAGAGGGGAATTTTTAACTGAACATGTCTCTTCAAATGAAGAGGCCAACAATTCGTATTGACCTCCTCTCTTTAAGAGACGAGGTCCTTCGCTGAAAAGAGATGAGGTCCTTGGTTGATCTTGTCTCTTCTAGAAACGACGTACATCCGTAAAAATAAAGACCTCCTCTCTTGAAGAAACGAGATCAATTTTCCTAAATCTGGGATTATTTGGTCCCAATGGCATTTTTGTAATTTTTTTGAAAGTTTATTATTATTTTCCTTTTCCCCAGTTTTCTCTCACTCCACTGCTACTCTTATTTTTCCTTTTATTAAGTAAATGCCCCTACAAATGCTTAAAATTTTAAAAACCCTCAAATCGTTGTGTTACAAAATAGGAATTTTTTTCCATTAAGATATTATTAGAATTAAATAAGATTACTTCCTTTCGTTTTTCAATTCATAATGAATATATACAAGTATGTATCATATTTGATCAATGAAATATTAAAAAAAATAGTCTACATTACACTATGGAATGGCTTAATTTAAAGGGAGAACCCCGGGATCTCTTTAGAACTCTAAAATCCTAACATTTCTAAAATATAAGACTAAACATTTATCTGATTTATTGAAGACTTATATGACTAAGCATTGCATTATTAATCAGACTTCGAGTATTAACATGCAATCTCAAAATAGTCTAGCTGAAAGGAAAAATATGCACCTTCTTGAAACAACAAGAGCACTCTAAACTCATCCTCCTAAACACTTTTGGCAGAAGACGTCTCAACTCCCTATTTTCTACTTAGTCATACGCCATTATCAATTCTTAATGATAAGGATCCTTATATGTTCTATTTCAACCTTACAAATTTGAGAGTACATGTTTTGTTTGGGATTTTCAGTCTCCTATCACCAATTTAGACCCCAAGTCTATTAAATGTGTTTGCTTGGATTACTCTAATATACAAAAAACGCATCGATGTTATTGCCTCGGTCTTAACAATCCCATGTCTACTGATATCACCTTTATGGAACATTGTCATTTCTTTCTTGTATCTTCTAAACCAACTAATAGTGCAGCAGAGAATGACAATTTATTGCTTTACCGCATTACCTATAAAACACCAAATGTAACTTCTTATAATAACTTGCCATGATATTGCATATGTTGTTAGTATTGTGAGTCAATTTATACCTTCCTCGACAATTCATCACTAGGTTGCGTTGTGTTATTTGAAGGGTGTTCCTAGGCAAGATATATTGTAATTCATGTATAGTGTTTTTTAGATACAAATTGGGTAAGGTCTAAGAAAGACCAAAAATCTATTACTGGTTGTTTTGTCTACTTTAAAGAAAATCTAGTTTCATGTTCATATACAAATTGGGTAGGGTCTAAGAAAGACCGAAAATCTATCACTGGTTATTGTGTCTACTTTAAAGGAAATCTAGTTTCATGCAAGAGTATGAAATGGAATGTTGCATCTTAATCTAGTAAAATGTCAGAATATAGAGTTGTTGGCTCAAATTTCATGATTTAGATATACCAGCTATTAACTTAGGTTGGACTCAAAGTCTCAATGCCAGCAAAGTTGAGGTATGATAACCAAACTACTCCTCATATTTTATTAAATTATGTGTCAAGGTCAAACTAAACATATAGAGTATTATTGTCATTTTGTTCATAAGAAAATACAATGAAACTTAATCTCTACAAGATATGTAAAAATTGGAGAACAACTAAGAAATCTATTTACAAAATTTCTAAGTGGGACTTGGGTTCATTAGCTTTGTAACAAGCTTAGCATGATCAACATCTATGCTCTAGCAATCTAGCTTGACAGGGAACATTACAAAATAGAAATGTTTTATTATAAAAATATTATTAGAATGAAATAGGATTATTTTTCTTCCTTTTTTAATTCATAGCCAATGTATATAAATATGTATCATATTTGATCAACAAAATACAAAAAAATTCTTTTCACTCTACATTACACTATGGAAGGAATCAATTTAAAGAAAGAACCCTAATATCGCTTTAGAACTCTAAAATCCTAGATTTCTAAAAAATAAGACTGCCTGTCCTTTCCTCTTTTCCTTTTTTAATACAAAGACAAATTCAAGCAGCAGTTTTTTTAATTGCTCAATAGCAGTTCCTATTTTTACCACTTTTTTTTAATAAAGTCAGCAAATTTCCATTAATAAAGACGTAATTACATGGAGGAGCTATACAAAACGCATTGTAGGACTCATATGAGACCTAAAATCCAAGCATATCACCAAGAAAAGCAAAAAGATGTTAGGATCGAGATCTTGACATTACAACTACCCTAGACATACCAAAGACATTATCACAACTAATTGGTGCCTTATATATATAATTGAGGAAGAGACCCATGATTATTTGTTCTTGAAGTGTACCTTTAATAAAATATATAGATAAGGACAAAGAACACAGTGGCATGGACAGCAACTAGACCTTGAAACATTAGCATTTATGGGATTTGTTTACCTCCAATTAAAGAGCACTGAGTAGCTGGCATAAGCAATAGCAGTGGGGTGTTGCAATGTATGGAAAGAAAGGAATCAGTGCTGTGTTGAAGAAGTAGAGCTTCCCATAGATGTGGTTGTTAGGACTATTTTGTCTTGCATTTTATAAATGTGAAATATTGCTTCTCACTGTAGGAGTTTCTTTTTTATGTTGGAGCACTTTTAAGCGTTATAGCCATTTTATCAGCCCAGGTATCCTTTTGTTATTTGATACCAAGTTCAACTGAATAGGCTATCAGTGTGCTCCACCTCGTCCTAAAATCTTTCATGATTAGCAAATTATCATACCTTGACAAACCCCCCTCCTCCCTTCCCAACCCCAGCAAAAATAAATAAATAAATAAAAGAAAAAATAAATAAATATAATATTGAAAAAAAAATAAAAAAGCAAGCACATACAGCTAATGACACAACACAGCAAACTAACCACCCTTTAGGTTGCAATTATCATGGAGGAAAGCAGCCTCAGCAGTCGCATATCACAATTGGAAGGAAAGAAAAGAGTGAAAACTTGGAAAACATCCATGTGATCATACCGACAGCTAGAAGAGTTTCTTCGGTGCATGTGTGTCTCATTTTAAGGGTTTTCAAGCCATTTCTGGTTTTGTTAGCCTAGCTTGTTTTGGGTTACTGAGTTTTTAGCTACTTTGTAAGGCCTTTTATAAATAGAATAGCAAGTTCTTATTGACTTGTGCAGAGGACATACCACTTATCCCTTCATTTTGATGAAAACCTAAAGAAAAATCTTAAACTCACTCCAAAAAAAGAAAACACAGCACAGTATGCATTACCACTATATGCCCCACACAAACAATTCATCATATCCACTCTACATCCTCACACAAACACCTAACAAAACATACTCGCTGCCACTACTTCTTGCTTTGTAGACACTTAAAATTTAAAAGGAATTATTTTATATTCATTGGAAGTTGGAGTACTTGACGGATTAGCCATAACAAAATATTTTATGGAAAACACAATATGGATACTATTAAGGCGAGCATCATTACCATCTAATCTAAAAACTTAAATTTGTAAATATGGTGTGGCTATTATATTTATTACACAACACTCCCCCTCACTTGTGAGCCAATACTTTGACTAAGGCCCATCAAGTGGATAAATTTAACTTAATAGAAATTGTAACGAGTGAGCAAGGGTTCGAACTTTTGATCTTCTATTATGATATCATATTAAAGCCAGCATCACAATCTTCTAATCAAAAAGCTTAAATTTATAAATACAGTATGGCTATTATATTTATTACACAACATACACAAATAAAAAACGAATGAAAATAACGCATATCAAAAAGTTTGCAAAAGACTTAATCTTTCATACAATATAAAATAAACATATATTAAATGAAAAATCAGATACGTAAAGATACAAGACACTAAAAGACAGGACGATACAGGTCTTATGCAGCTTAGAGTGAACGTTTGTAAGGAAGTTGCACATACCTTGTCTCCCGTATAAAAAAGGAGTGCTTTGAAGGAAGAAGTTGCTCCGTCAAACTGCCCTCTCTTGTTGATAAAATCAAATCCATCTCTTCAAGATTACATTTAACGTATGATAACTAAATTGAAAGAAGCACAAATTAAGAAGGATAAGCAAACAACTCTATAAATGTAAGCATCACACTTGGACTTGCACTTGCACTTGCACATGAATGAAATACTCAATACCAAAGAAGCACTATAAAGTACTGCATGACAGACCGTCAATGGTATCTAAGTCAATAAACACTATGCAGCAGAGGAAAATTGTGATCTAAAACATGATCTCTATGTGTTCATTTGAGGTGAATCGATATTCCATCCCTTCCTTATTTCATATAAATTTGCTATTCATTGTTTAATTGTATTTTAACCATCAAATAACAATTCCGTATAGATTGTTATTATATATAATAATGAATAATAATTTATGCTCTCACCCTCATGAATTGCTACTTAATGATTTACTCATCACCTTCTCATAAATACACTACCTTGAAAATATTACACCACTAGACTCATATTTGTCAATTATAAATGTAATAGATATTTTGCTAGACATAATAGAGATTTTACTTATATTCTAATATAATTCTTTACTTCTTTCAATGTCAACTAAACACAGCAATAGATATATAATAATTATTAGAACTTTATCACCATTCTTATTGACTTAGGACCTCCCTTTTCTAATTTTAAATGGGGAAGCAAATGGGCTTGATGTGTTCAATGCTTCCTTATTCTTAAAATACACTTTCAAGCATAGATTGTCCGTTGCACTGTTTTCATGTATACTCCCCAAGCTTGTAAGCTTGTCCTATTGTATTTTTACATCTATATATTGTATTGCTTTCCTTATAGGGCTAACTCTATCCTTTTATTGTGCATTAGCAGAGCTACATCAAGTTTGTGTTATTATATATACATATAATCTTGTAACCACACTTTATAACATAAGAGCTGTTCAATAATAAACTTCATTATCATTGTTCATGGTACAAGAGTACTGGGAAAATCCTAAATTTAAATTTTAATATTTTTATCATGAGTTTTTGTCTTTATAAAGCACTTGTATATATTGATTACCCAAATAAGGCCAGATCAAAATTAAATACCAATTTATAGTTCTAAAATCACATATATAATATATGATTTTTTCCTTTCAGTGAGAATCGCATGTTGCTCAAGTGATTTTCATGCGTCTAGTGGCCGAGATTTTTTTTGGATGTAAGGTCAAATTTTCATTGATATAAGATAAATTTATAAGAAAAAAGAAAAGAAAAGGCAAAGTCGCCACCTCATGACCAAAGAAGACCTAAAGATAGGATTCACAAGAGACCTAAAACCTCAAGCAAAACACCATACAAAAAACAAAACAAGAGTGCTAAGATCGAGATTTTGGCAGATTACATAGCCAAAGTATTATCCTAGCAAAGAAAAGTAAAATAAAATCATTCGGTTCACTTCAAGTGCAGACCGAGATCTAATTCTAAGCCTTTTCTCATTCCTTACTCTCCATATATAGTAAAAGACCAAACTGGCAATGATCTTCCATGCAGGGGAGAGGCGGGGGCTTATGTAGTTGAAAAGCTCTTGAATACTTCCAGCCTCAGAGGGGAATATGCTTCCCACATGGATCGTCTCTTTTAGCTTCTTCCAAATCTCTTGGACATAGGAGCAAGTAAGAAAAATATGAGTATTTGACTCCTCCTCCCAATTGCAAAGAAAACAACAGTTATGGGAAGTAACACCCCATAGCACAAGTTTGTCTTGAGTAACCATCCTTTGATGTGCCACTAGCCAAAGAAAGAAGGCATGTCGAGGAACCAATTTTTTAAACCATACGAAATTTAACCAAGGAGGCTTGACTCCCTGTCCACAATATCGAGCATAAACTTCTTTAATAGATAGACGCTTTGATGGGTTATCTTTCCATACTAAAAGATCTGGTTTTCCCCCAATAGGGTTGAGTCCACTACCCAATTCAGCCTTGACACTTTCCCAAATTGATCCTGATGGCCAATCCCAACCATCCTCACTAATGATGCTACAAAGACGATCCTCTTTTGGGATACCAGAAGAAAAAATAGCCCTTCACCCCAACTAATCTACCGATGGACCTTTAGGATACCATTCATCATACCGTAGAAAAATCTTGTATCCATTACCCACCTCCCATTTAAGAAGGCTTTGTGCGAGTGGTCTCAACTACAAGATTTAGTGGCTAAGGTTGTTACTATGGAAGCAGTGGCTTCAACTTTAGTATGGCAGTGGTACTGGTCTAGATGTCGTAAGTCATGGCAAAGACGGTATTAGGTGGCTTGATTCGATTCTGATGTTGTTGAAGGTAATGGGGATCAATCTTGTTGGTTCGAAACATGGTCTTGGACTTCATAACTTCGACGGAAGGAGATAGTTCCATGGTTTGGTTTGAGAGAGGGTCAGGGTGCGAGCTTGGAGATGGTGTAGTGGGTCTATTCTTAGAGGTTTTAGATCAAGAAGATGAGTTTAAATTTAGGAAAGATGAAGTTAGAGAAAGTATCGCATCTGAAAAAATGCAAAAATATAAGTTGCAGGTTGCTCCTATGATATTGCTACCACACAACCTTGCAATGTCACGATTGTATAAGACGACCTTTTTTTTAAGTAATGCTTGCATTTTTAAGATGCAATTTTGTAATATATTTTCGTAATTAATTTTGTACAATTCATATTTTTATCAATTTTCTTAAGCAATAGTAAACATGTGCTACACCCTTTTTACGATCCTTCTTGTCCCTTCCCCCTCCCCCTCGTCTTCCTTTAGGCAACAAAACTGCACCTCATCACCACAAAGAAAATTCCATTGCCAGAGAAAAAGCTATTAGTCATCTTCCCCCACCCCCCAAACCACCTTTGGGCAACAAAACTACACCTCATCACCATAGAAGAAAATTCCATTGCCAGAGAAAATGCTATTGTCATCCTCTTACCTCCCATAGTAACCCAAATGGAGATGCTCTCAACCGCCAACAGCCATAACCACACCAACTCCGCTGTCATCAACTCAAACCCAACTGCACTTCCCTCCTTCCCTTTGCACCTTCGCCAAATCCCTATCTACCTAAACTCGATGTCCTCTTTCTCTTCTTCCCTTCCTACCTTCGAAACCTTAACTATCCGCCCACTCTTGTTTTTCCATAGACATCAACTTACAAACCTACACAAATCTTAAACAATAACCCAACCCTTCCACCTATCAAGGTTAGCATCGCGACTATCTAATCTAAAAACTTAAGCCATTAGATGGTTGTGATACTTACTTTAATACGGTATTAAATCAAAAGGTCATATGTTTGAGCTCCTTTGCAATCATAACCCCATTAAATTAAAATTGTCTACTTGATGAGCCTTAATCAAAACCCCGGCCTACAAGTGAGAGAAAATATTATATAATAATTATAATATTCCATATCATATCTACAAGTTTAAGTTTTTAGATTAGATGGTTGTAATGCTAATCTTAACACCCTCAAATCCACAACTGCACACACAGCTCGTCTCTCACCCAAAAAAAAATTTTAACCCACTCCAATGGGATAAAGGCACAAGGAGCACTTATATTATCATTTTTTCGCAATTTAGTACTCAATGTTTGATTTTGGGTTAAAAAGTAACTACTTTTAAACTGATGGTATTTTAGTTCTCTCGTTATCTCAACATGGTGTCAAAAAATCAAACTTAGGGCACTAAATTGCCATCAGTATAAAAGTACAAGCATTTTTCTGTCAAAAATCAAACATTTAACACCAAATTGTCAAAAAATAATAATACAGACCTCCACATACCTTTATCCCCCCATTCCTCTCTCACCTAACCCACTCTATATCGACTTGTCTTTCTCATTCATAGCATACTCACTAATCTTATAAAGCCATTCGCTCGTTCCACTTACCCACACCTATACTAGTAGAGTTTTAGCATTTTTTTTTTTTTAAAAGTAATGTCAATGTATTTACTTTTTATATATACAAAGGATTGGCGTTAGCCTTTTTATAAGAGAGCTAAGTAAGAAAAAAGGATACCAATGTAGATACCAAACAAAAAGAGGTACCTAAATCGATAGTCATACAACATCACAGGAGTAGCTCAAAAGTTACGCTGTCAAAAAGATTAAAGTTTTCCCAAATAAAGCTTCAACTATCAGAAAAGGATATTCGTAATCTTCTATCATTCCCTTCTTTCCATATAATATAAACAAGAAATGCTGGTATCTTCCTTCAAGAAGGTTCATTATGACCTTTAAAAGCTATCAACAAGTTACCTACTATAGATGCCAGGAGTATTCTATCCAAAGAAATCTAGAAGTGACTTTAGAGCTTATGCCAAATGATCTTTGTGAATTCACAACTGAGAAAAAGGTGGGAATGAGATTCTTCTCCATCATTGTATAGATAGCTTTGGTTTTGTGCTACTATACCCCATTGGAATAATAAGTCTTGTGTGAGTAGCTTTCCTAGAACAGGAAGCCATAAAATAAAAGAATGGCATGAAATGTTTCCTTTATACCAGACGATAGAGTGCCAAGACACAAAGTTTGTCCTAGGTTGAAGATAGCTATATATTGTTTTGATTGTAAAAACTTTGGATGGGTCAGGTCGCCAAACAAACTTATCAATTTGCACCACCTAAGGTAACATGGAGGGAGGAACTTCCTCCTTAATAGCATCCCAAGTCTCCCCAAGTGGCCAAGCCCATCAATCTCCATTGAAGATCAATTTAAGAAAGGCTTGTTTGGGCCATCCCAACTTGTATATGGTTCTTTCTCCCAACCAATCAACAAATGGGCCTCTCAAGTGCCACCAATCATACCATAGCAAAATCTTACTCCCATCTCCAATTATCCATGAAAATAAGGACCGTGTACAAGACCAAGCTTGCAAAATCTTCCTCCACAACCATGATAATTGCGCTGGAATTTTTGCAACCCCGAAATTCCAACCTTTGAGTATCTCACATGAAATCCATCGAGGCCATAAGGATCCTTCCACGTCTAACCATAAATGCCATTTGTGTTTTGCTTGTGCTACTTTGTTCAATTGTGTCAAGTCAAGGATAACCACTCTACCTTTTTTAGGGCAACACACTTCCTCCCACACTACTTTAGCTTTTGTTGTCTCTTCATCTAACCCATTCCAAAGAAACCACTTCATTTTTCGTGCAAGCTCTTTTAGAATGCTCTTGGGAAGGGCAAAAATGGATGACCAATAGACTTGGAGAGAGAATAACACACACTGGATAAGTTGAATTCTACCTGCATAAAAAAGGATCTTAGAAGTCCAATGATTTATGCGATCTACAAACTTGTTGATCAATACGCAACACATCTACTTAGATAGCATCGTAGAAATTAGAGGTGCTCACAAGAATCAAATAGGCAAATTCCCCTTTGTGAAGCCCATAATCTCCATAAGGCTATTCTTAATTTTCTTCAATACTCCACTCACAAAAACTTGACTCTTTGTGGCATTGCATTGTAGAGCCGACAACTAAGAGGATTTCTAAAGGCTTTATTCGATAAGTTGAACCAAGCAAGTCTCCCCTTTGCAAAAAATGAGTAGATCATCTGCAAAACAAAGGTGATTGAGTTTCACCTTTTTGCATCTTCAATGGTGCTTGAAACCTAAATTTTTTGTTAGCTCTCTCATTAAGCAAGAGAAGATTTCTATGACTAGAATAAATAAATAAAGGGAGAGAGGGTCCCTTTGTCTTAGTCCTTGTGTACTAGCAAAATAACCCACTAATTCTCCATTGATATTTATTGAGAATCTAGGCATAGTAACACATTCAAATACCCATTTAGAGAAAATAGGAGGAAAATTAAGACATTCTAGCAGCTCTGCTAGAAAACTACAACTCATATGATCGTATACTTTCATAATATTCAATTTTGTTGCACATTTGGCTCCATAAGAGTTCCTATGGTATCCATTCAATAGTTCTTGAGCCACCAATACATTATCCACGATCATGGTTTGTTCTTAAATCAACATAAATACATACAAGATCTCATTAAGCTAGCTAGTTTAAAGGATGCTATTGCGATTGATACGCCAAAGGAAGTAAATGTGAAATACCGAAAAGATGAAGGCAAGCTTTTGCCAGATCTGTCTTTTTATAGGCAACTTGTTGGTAGTCTTATCTACTTAACAATTACAAGGCCCGATATCTCATATGCTATCCATATTGTTAGCAAATTTACGCAATCACCTCAACATCTTCATCTTGCTGCCGTTCGTTGCATTACTCGATACTTAATTGGGTCACCTACTCATGGGTTGTTTTTTCGTACAGAATGTGCTCTTCATTTGACTACATATAGTGAAGTCGATTGGACTGGTTACCGGGATACTATGAAGTCGACAACAGTCTGGTGCATTTTCCTTGGAGATGCCTTGATTTCTTGGAAGTGTAAGAAGCAGGACTGTGTCTCTAAATATTCCACGGAGGCTGAGTATAGAGCCATGTCTGCAGCTTGTTCTGAAATTGTGTGGTTACAAGTTCTTCTTTTGAGCTTGGATTTCCTCAAACTGATCCTACTCCACTTCATGGTAATAATACTAGCACCATTCAAATAGTTGCGAATCTAGTATATCATGAACGCACAAACCACATAGAGGTGAACTGTCATTACATTAGGGAGGCATTTACTCAAGGTGTTATCACTCTTTCTCATATTACTATTGATCTTCAAACAGCCGATGTCTTCACGAAAGTTTGACACGCCAACAACATAATTTTCTCAGTAGCAAATTGAAGCTAATAGACTTATCCGCATCAATTTGAGGGGGGATGTCAATATACTCTTCTATCCTTTTTTAGTTCTTTCTATATTTTTATCGTTATATATGCCTTGATTACCTCTCCAAGACTTTCATTATTGTTGAATATATTTTTGCTGTAATTTACTGTTATACTCCTTCCTATTATGGACCCTAGAATTAAAGGATTCGATTATTCCTAATGTCTATACATTGTAAATTATCTTAGTGAAACAACAAGAAAAACATTTTAGAAATTCTCTTGTTTATTTTTGTTAGGATCCACTAAAAGATCTTTCTATTGAGTCCAGAGAACCATTATGGATGGTATTTGTTTGCTCATGTTGACAAAAGGTAGCTACAACTGAATCTACTTGAAAAGGGCACCACACAATGCTATGCCCAAAGACACAACACTTGGAGCACCGAGGAGAAAGAATCTAATATTCAACATCTACTCTATAGACTGACCCATCAGCACACTCCAAGTCAAACTCTTTCAAGAAATCCCCATCAACTTCCATCTCAACAAACGCTCTCACATATCTTACCCAAGTATTTGTGACAATCACAATATCCATTTGAAGAGGTTTCCCAAGAGCACTAACAACTTAGCCCACTCCTTGCATAAATTCAAGAGGGACATCCCATAATTTAACACAAAATGGCATTTTTTTTAGGTTGCACCCGAGAGGGTAACATACCAATTCTCCATCTTGCTAAACCAATAACTGGTTAGCGAAGAACCAAGGTTGTCGTAAAATTTTGATAAGAGATTCTTCATCTACAAAACTTGAAAAGATAGTATCTACTACCATTCTTGAGCACTTCAACAAGACCTTCACTTCCTCAATCTGCCTTAGCCATTTTTTGGACAATCGAGAAAGGTAAGCTCTTTCCCAAAAAATAACCCACTATAATGAATCTCCAAATATGTTCTCCTTTTACAGAAATTGATAGAGGAGGTTTTACCCTAACTCTACCATCAACTCAAGAAGAAGGATAATATTTCAGAGCTACATTAACTTTTGGAGGAGAATAGGCTTTCTCAAGCAACCTCTAACTGGAAACCACCCCTACAAAAGTTTGAAGGGGTTTTGGATGTCCCTGATTTGGAGAAACTACTTTCGCACTATTTTCTATTTCCTCTGCCACTTTAGAGAGCCCTTTTAGAGTGGAGTCCAAGAGAGTCTTCACTTCTCATAGAAACCTTTTTTTTTTTTTTTTTTTTTTCCTTTTTGTTTGGGGTGGGGTGGTGGGTGGGTGGGTGGGGCACCCTCAAACCCATGCAAACCTTTACAGGAGATGAGTGTAAAGATTGTCCAGTGGGTGTAGACTAGCCATCTTTTTTAGCATGTGGAGAGACCAGATTTTGTGGTGAAGAAATACAACCCAGATCAGCCCCCACAGCCTCCAGGATATTTTCCAGCCTAGCACCGGTACTAAACTCCTTTAAGCCATCTGAACAAGAGGCAGATTTTGACATAGAGGGGTGGGATTTCCTCTTACCTCGACAATATAGACCCACATTGCCTACAGCAAAGGAACAAGAAGCAACTCCGTTAAAAACGAGCTTTTTGCGACGACGAATAAAGGTCTTCATCTAGGCCGAGGAAAAAAACAATCGAAGCAGGTAAAGAAGAGAGAAGAAAGCTAGGGTTAGTAAAAGCAAAAAAGAAGAAAAAGGTAGGGTTTTGGGACAGCAAAAGGGAAAACAAGAAAAGGGTAAAGAAAGGTTAGGTTTAGCATGAGCAGAAAGTTCGGGTTTAGGAAGGAAGAGAAGGAAAAGAAAAGCGATGAGGGACAAGAGAATTAGAGGACAGAAGAAAAAGAGGAAAAGGGATTACAAAACTAGGGCAAAACGCAGAAGAGGAAGGGGAGAAGTGAGCAACTGAAGAAAAGCGACAGGAGGAGAGGCGAAGGTAGGAGTGGGGAGGGAGGGGAAGAGAAGAGCGAAAGGATAGGAAAGGAAAGGAGGAGGAGAAGAATGGAAGAGGAGGGAGGGCATGAGGATTTTTTTCAGCAGTTGTCACTATCAAGCTAAATGCCTTAAAACTATCAATTACAGCCTTCTTGGATGATTCCGCTGCTTATGTCAGTGAATTATATAAATATGTCAATAGTATGAACATTAAACTATCACATGAAATTTATTTTCCTAAAAGTGCTCTGCCCAAACCTGATTCCCAAATTCAAGCACACTCACTGATTTGACACCCCATATTGGTCATGATAAGGTTCTTGTAAGTAAAAGTGCATCATTACCAATTTCTTACACTAGTAGTCTCACTATCTATACAAATGGCCATACCTTGCTTCTTAAAAATGTCCCTTCTCTTATTCATAATCTTCTGTTTGTTATTAAATTATGCAAGGATGACTATTACACTGTTAATTTTATTCACTCTCTTTTCAGTTAAGGACTCCTATATAGACAAGACCCTCTTCCAATATTCCAGTTGGCATCTTTCTTTACCCAATCAGTCTAGTCACTGTGATCTCTCCTTCTGTTAGCTGTCCCAGCAGCATCTGACACTCATGTTTGTGCCATCCTCACACTGAAGTCCTCATAAGTTATCTCAGTGTCCACTCATCCAAGTCAAGTTCCCTCAGCATCCACAAGCGCCTATCACTCCTACTAAAATGGAAAGTCCACTCACCTTCCATTTCAAACTTTGTATCGTAAAAGCACAAAAACCACTATATTTAATTCATTCAGATTTATGGCAGTCGCCACTTAAATTAACCTTAGGGTTTTCATTACCACGTTCAATTTGTTGGTGATTGTACTACATACTCCTAAATCTATCCAATGCATAATAAAAGTACAGTCTTGTCTCATTTTAAGCATTTTAAAACTCTACTTTAAAATTATTTCACTAATGCTATCAAAATCTTCCACTACAATAGTGGTGGCGAATTTTTTAACACAGTATCATCTTAGATTCTTGCATGAACATAGCATACACCTTCAACTCTCGTCTTAATACTCCCCATTGAAATAGAGGTGTCGAACACAAACATCGTCATATCGTTGACCTAGCTGCCCATTGGGTAGATACTATCCTAACAGCTATCTGTATCACAAATTGACTTCTATCAACCACACTTAATTATGGATCACCTTTCGAGCCTTTCCATAACATGCTACTAGACTATCAATTTGCTTGTGCGTTTGGGTGCCTTTGTTTCGCTAACATAACATCTCAGGCCCAAAACAAACTTTCCCCTTGTTCCACTTTTTTCATCATCCTTGACGACTCAGCTAACCACAAAGACCACCAATTGGTACAAAAAATGGCACGATTAATTTGGTTCTCATTCACTATATTTCTTCACATTATCAAAGTGCCAACATTCTTACCAAGAACCTCTCTACGCCAGCTTTTCATCATTATTATTCTAATCTCACATTGACTCATGCATCATGAGATGAAGAAGGGGGGTTATGTATATCTATTTTGTACAACTTTCTTTATAGGGTTATCTCTATCCTTTTATCATGCAATAGTAGAGCTACAGGTTTGGATTTAATTTATACATATAATCTTGTAATACTATGAAATGTAAGTATTATTCAATAATAAACTTTCATCTTGGTCTCTTTATGTAAGCAATTCCTTACTAGGAAATTACAACAATAAAACCATATGATTTCAAGAGCTATATACTGCTATATGAATTTACCAAACATATGGACCAACAATTTTTAAGTCAACTTTGTGTCATCATCACCCCCTACAATACAGGTTTATCTCAAACCAACCCTACAACCCTAGATAAACCGACTTATATAATGATTGGAAGACAGTAATTAAATGTACTTTATATAATTTTGCCAAAAGGAAAGCACCAGTAAAACAGAAAGCCATAGACATTTTCATTCATAATAAGATGTCATTGAAATAATTCAGATTAACAAGAACCTAAAATCTCCAAATAGATACACTAGAGCAAACACATATTTGAGTCCTATTCTTCAATAAGTACTATAATATATGATGTACATTTTGCTTCTCTCTACAAATTTTCTATCTAGAAATCTCCATATCACATTTTTGAGCCTCATGAGGTCCTGCCACAATACTTTGAGAATCTAATCCTATGTAAATGCATAAAGTCGCATCACAAAAGGCTCCCATTAATGGATACTTTTTAAAAGCTAGCACTTTCATGATATTGACAACAGGTGGGGAGGGTGGTGTGGTTAATTAAAATGTGAACATGCAAAACAGTTGCATTGCCTTTGAAATGAAGAATTTGAGCGATCCGTGAAAAAGAGCATGGTGGTGTAATTCTGAAGATGCATACCGTTATGTAGTAAAGAAGCAGTGATAGACCAGAGCATATCTTTGTCCATTCAGAATTTGCAGAGATTTTATACAGACCAACAAAGTCAGCCATCCATTTTAACATTTCTGGGAAGTCAACTGGAAGCTGAAAAACATAAAGCAACACAATGTTGAAGCCTGCGTACAGCTGAAGTGCCCTCCATGACCTTTAGAAGCACATGACACAAATATAACATAAACAAAAACAGACTAAATGCATTAGTTTTTCCCAGTAGAAAATACAAATTGCTAATTTTACATGCCAATAAATCTTACCTGAATAGGCCAAGAAAGTTACTTGTCAGAGACCAATCCACAAGACCAACACAGCTTCCAATAAAAAAAGGCAGAGAAATCCATGAGGGATAACTAATTCCTGCAACCAGCTGAATGGCAGGCAACAGCAAACAGCAAGTGACCCTCAGACGAGTACCTTCCAAAGGTAAGGCAAGCAGATAGCATCATCAATTATAATTAGAAATAACACAATGCTTAAGCTTCAACAGAAGAAACTAAAAAGCTTATATGCTTTCCACAGTTGACATTAAAATTAGATACAAATAATTGGTTTATGATATGGAAGAAAGACACATATATATGGGTGAAATACATATCTACTATATTTTCCCCAAAAAAATTACAAAATTACAAATTGCATAAAAAAAATTACAAAATCACCAACTCTATATTGCATGTTGGAGTAAAGATACCATATTTTGTACTTGTATCGCATATAGAAGAAGTGATACAGCAATGGTACTGCCTCAAACTTGTAAAAACACATATATAGCATAATCAACGAGCAATACAAATACCTCTTAGTATCACATTTAAACTAGGTGATACATGCCTGTTTGAGAGAATAAAAACACACCTAGATAGCAGTAAGATGAAGAGAATAAAAAGACTCCAACTTTTCATTCAAATACTTATCATTGAACTTGAAGCAAACTTTCCCATCAATCAAACAACTCTTAATCTTATTCTAATTCATATTATTCACTCTCTTCCGCAACCAACCGGTATAATCTCCCAACCTATACTCCTTATACCCTCTCCCGCTTAGCACTTCTCCAGCATCGTCACGACAAACGTGAAAAGCATAAAACAGAAAAACAGCACTATGAGTAAGAAGATGATGACAAGGTAAATCCAAAGAAGCCAGGAGACACAACAATAGGAGATGATAAGACCAGCCAATGAGATGATCATGAAAAACACACTGAGTGCAATTATGGGTTTTTCAAGGAATTCACAATCGGTTGTGCCACGGTTTGCGACCCACATTCCAGCACCGAGAATAGGGATGGATAAGAGGAATGTGAGGAGGTTGAGGATGCCGATGAGGTTGTTGCTTAATCTCACCATTGTTGCATTTTTTTGTGTTGCACTTTGTTTAGACTAGGCTGTGTATCAAACCTTGCAAGTGCGATACACATATATGTACCGCATCTATAAGAAGCAATACCAAAAAAAAAAAAAAAGGGAAAAAATCTATATTGCATCTTCCTTATACGATATAGCAATGGTATTTGTGTAATTATTTTTGTACAATCTGGATTTGTATAATTTTTTTTTAAAGTACTGTATACATGTAATATTCTCCGTATATGTGAGATCAGATATTAATGAGTTATCATTATCAAAGAAAGCATTTTGAGTCAAGACATAAGTCAAGCACAAAAGGAGAATGAGCTAGAGACGGGAATGCCTATACTAAGCCATAGTTTCAATGGCATTATTGTCGTCGAATTTTTCGTTGTTGTCGATTATCTTCCCCTTTCTTTTTTAATTTTATAGGTACTACCACCTTTCATGTTAGAATTGACAATATTATCTTACACACACACAAAAAATATATATATCGGCTAAATCAGATGAACAAACTAAATTTTAACCAAATATAACAAGCTCAACCTATGAGAAATATTATAAAAATACCATAATAGTAGCATGTGGAGACCACAAATAATATATGCAAGATGAATTAGGAGAGGTTTGGAAGTCTTAGCAGATTGCTTCAGCATGACATTATGTCATAAGCAACAAAATGAATGCTTTAAAGACCAAAGCCACCAAAAACAATGTAATAACACTAGCTAACCTCAGCCTTCATGCTCAGTACCATATTTCACAATTCTTAACAATGTCAACTCTAGATAATTACCATGTACATAGATGTATGCTTTTATTTTTCAAGAGAATAGATGGTTATATTTGGGCCATGACCTTAGGCCAAAAGAGCCACTTTGTAGTGAAACAACAATTGCATAAACTTCATTCTTGTTCAAGCAATGATGGGTGTAGAGGGAGTAAGATAAAGAAATATCATGCTTCTAAATGCCAAAATTCTCTCTCTAGTGAAACCTAATAGTTTACCTTACAGAAACACTATTAACACATGAAAGTTACTTTTGCACTAAAAAGGGTCTATTTAGATAGTCTGTTTTTCATTTATATTCATATCTAATTTGTACTTGTATCTTGTCTGCATCTAATCTTCTTTTTTTCTTTTTTAATAAGTTTAGAATTTTATTAATAATAGAATTTCATTAATAAGTAATAAAGTACAATGTACAAGATAAATAAAAAACAATAGGATTCACAAGGGACCTAAATTCTCGAGCAAAATACTATACAAAACAAAAGGGTGTTAAGATCGAGATCTTGGCAATTACAAATTAAGAGTACTATTCAAAATAGAAAAATAATGGAGAATGATGCGTGACACTTCAGCTGAAGCCCGAAAACTAATTCCAAGTCTTTTCTCATTTCTTTCTCTCCAGGTGTAATAAATAACCAAACTAACCAAAATCTTCCACACTATCCCTACCTTGATCTATATAAAAGAACCAAATCTTGGATATTGCAGGCATTGAAGGGATAGGCCCTGTTTATTGGTACCGCATCTCTTAAAATTTTCACAATTTCAACAACAAAGGAGCATTTTAAGAACAAGTGGTCATGTGATTCCTCTTCCAAATTGCAGAGATAACAATAGTTTTGCGGTGTCACTCCCCACGACACTAACTTGTTTAAGGTAATAAATCTTTGGTGAGCAAGTAGTCAAAAGTTAAAGGAGTGCCTCGGTGCTATCCTTTTAAACCACACAAAGTTGAATGAAGGACCTTTACATCGCTTCCATGGATGAGATTATAAGCTATCTTGATTGAGAGTTTTTTGTTAAGGTTCATTATTCTATACAAGCTTATCTTCATTATTTATATTAGTAGAGAATGTATGCACCAAATCCAATCTTATGCAATCCCATATGTCCCCTAATGGCCAATCTCATCCCTCATTGTTGATGATGTAGCACAATCGGACTACTTTTGGTAAGCCTGAGGAGTAACTAGCTCTTTCCCCTAACCAATCCACCAAAGGGCACCTTAGATACTGTTATTTGATATGAAGTAATAGAATAAAATTGTTATATATTTTGTTATGTGCAAGATGAGAATATATAGAGCGATGTTTTTACCTACCCACCTACCTAACACATCATTAATTACAATATCTAATTTATATTAATTTACATTTCTTAACACTCCCCTCAAGTTGGAGCATAGATATTAATCATGCCCAACTTGCTATAAATATCATTGATTCTAGCCCATTTAATGCTTTAGTAAAAATATCTGCCAATTGTGCCCCAGTCTTGACATGTCCTGTGAAGTTCAATTTATGTATATCTTTTCACGAATGAAATGACAGTCAATTTCAATATGCTTAGTTCGCTCATGGAACACAAGGTTAGATCCAATATGAAAAGCATCCTGATTATCACACCATAACCGAGCAGGCATTGGTACCTCAAGACCAAGTTCAATCAAAAGTTGATGAATCCATACTATTTCACACACTAATTGTACAATAGCCCTGCATTCTGCTTCTGCACTCGAGCAAGATACTGTGTTCTATTTCTTACTTCTCCAAGAAATTATATTACCTCCAACACACACACAGTATACAGTAGTGGACCTTCTATCTATTTTGGATCCTACCCAATCAGCATCTGAGAAACGTCCATTATCTCCTTGCATTAATCCAAGTCCCAGAGTACTCTTTAGATAACACAGAATTTGTTATAAAGCTACCCAATGATGTACTGTAGAAGAGGACATAAACTAACTTACAATACTAACCGGATACACAATATCAAGACAAGTCACAGTAAGGTAATTCAACTTCCCAACCAAACGCCTATGTCTCTCAGGATCTTTGAGTAATTCACCCTTTTTTGTAAGATGCATATTAAGAAGCATAGGAATACTGCACGACTTAGCTCTCATTCTTGTCTTTGTTAATAAGTCAAGCACATACTTTCTTTGAGACAGAAAAATGCCTTCTTGCTCTTGTTAACTCAATACCCAAGAAATATTTCAGCATTCTGAAGTCCTTTGTTTGAAATTGGGTTTGCATAAATGATTTGAGAGAGATATCCCTGCATTGTCACTTCCTATAATAATAATATCGTTAACATAGACAACAAGAAGAATCATACCAGAGTTGGTGCATCTAAAGAATAAAGAGTGATCTAACTTGCTCTTCTGTAAGCTAAAAGCTTCAATTGCCTGACTGAATTTTCTAAACTAGACTCGAGGACTCTGTTTCACACCATATAGTGACTTCCGAAAACGACAAACTTTGCCCAACTCCCCCTGAGCAACAAACTCAGGTGGTTGCTCCATATACACTTCCTCCTGCAAATCACCGTGTAAGAATGCATTTTTTATATCCAACTGATATAAAGGCCAATGATGAGTAGATGCTAAAAATATAGACAACGTATAGCAGTCAACTTAGCCATAGGAGAAAATGTGTCTAAGTAATCTACTCCATAAGTCTGAGCATAACCTTTAGACACAAGACGGGCTTTTAACCGAGCAACTGATCTATCCGAATAAACCTTAACAACAAACACCCACTTATAACCAATTGCCTTCTTTCCTGTTGGTAAGTCCACTAAATTCCACGTACCATTAGTATCTAAGGCATTCATTTCTTCAATCATAGCATCAAGCCAACCAGGATGAGAGAGAGCACCATGAAGTGCCTTAGGAAGTGCCACAGTATCAAGTGACGCAATAAATGAAGATGACAATGATGACAAGTAATCGTATGAAACAAATAAAGAAATAGGATAAATACATTGACGTTTACCTTTTCGAAGTGCAATTGGAAGATCAAGGTCAACTAGAGTGGGATCCATAGAAGAAGAAGAAGAAAGAAGAGGATGGTTCAAGATATGAAGCAGGCAGGTCTCGTCATATAGAATACATGTATTAGATAGGTGGCTGTAGTGGAGATGGTGGTGGCATTGACAAAGCATTACCTGGAGATGTAATATGATAAACTAACATATCGTCATTTGTATCCTGTGTTGATTTTTCATCTTGTGTTGACTTTTCAATTGATGAAAAAGATGGAGTGTTTTCTACAAATGTAACATCCGCGAATTAATTTCTTTTTAGGACACTAATTGAAATTAATTCCTTAAATAAGGTCAAAATGAAAATGATTACCAATTTACCACACCAAAATCGCGTTTTTTATCACAGGATATAAAAGTGAACAGTAAATGCACGTATATCACGTCTTTAAAACGCGATATACACGTGCATATCGCGACTATAAAAAGCGATACATATTTAACATACAGAGCAATATCGCGATTATTAGTCGCGATATCCATACAAAATACTTATATCGCGATTAATAATCGGGATTACAGCCATAGTCAAACATTAAATCGCAATTCTTTCACGCGATTTTTGTGCAAAATTGCATATCCTGTTTTTCAAACGCGATTTTGCAACTGGAAATTGATAGTTAATTTCATTCAAACGGTATTTAGTAATTATTTTGTATAGGGACCTTAGACATGTATTGGACTCTAACATCCGCTGACACAAGATATTTGTCAAGATGGGGATAATAACATTGATATCCTTTTTGAACCTAAGAATAACCCAAAAAGACACATTTAAGAGGCTTAGGATCCAATTTGGTTACCTAAGGACAAACATCACGAACAGAGGTATTGGCATATATTCTAGGTTTAATAGTAAACAATGATTTTGTAGGGAACAAAACTTTATGAGGAATCTCCCCTTAAAGAACAGATGAGGGTAGATGGTTGATTAGAAAACATGCAATGGAAACTGCATCAACCCAAAATTGTTTAGGAACATTCATATGAAATAGGAGGGCTCTCGTTATCTCAAGAAGATGTCGATTTTTTCTTTCGGCCACTTCATTTTGGGATGGTGTATCAATACATGAAGATTGGTGAAGCAAGCCATTTTGAATCATGTAAGTCTGAAACGAGTGAGAAAAGTACTATTTGGCATTATCACTTCTTAATATATGGACAGAGGTATTGAAGTGTGTTTTGACCTCGGCACAAAAGGCAATAAAATGAGAAAATACCTCAGAACGATTTTTCATAAGATAAAGCCAAGTTATGTGAGACTAATCATCCACAAAAGTAACAAAATATCTAAAACCAGGTTTAATGTAACAGGACAAGGTCCCCATACATCATAATGGACTAATTCAAAGGGCATTCTAGTCCTTTTATTGATTCTAGGAATTGAAGACAGCCGATGGTGTTTGGCAAACTAACATGACTCACAATCTAATCTCGAGACACTATTAAATTGGGGATAAAGTTTCTTTAACACAGATAAAGAAGGATGCCCCAATCTGCAGTGTAGCTCAAATGGTGTGAGAACACGGAGCATGCAACAGATCTTGGCACTTGAGTATCTAGGATGTAGAGACCTCCTGATTCATATCCTTTATCAATAATCTTCTTCGTCATGAGATCCTGAAATACACAATGGTCCAGAAAAAAATATGACAACAATATAAGGTATGGATGAGTTGACTAACAGCTAGTAAATTAAAAGAAAATTGAGGTAAACATAATAGTGAGGAAAGAGAAAGCTATAGAGCAGGATTAATAGAGCCAGAACCAAGAACACACGACATAGAACCATCTGCTAATGTGATATTTATAGGACTTTTATAAGCCTGATAGGTGGAAAAGAGATCAAAATTACCTGTCATATGATCGTGGCACTAGAATCAATGACCCACTTAGAAGATGAGGAAAGAAGACATATATTTGGTTTACTTGACCTATTAACAACAAAGACATGATAGGATGAAGTCTTCAGTGCCTTTTGGAATTAAAAGAAACTTGCATATTCATCAGCAGAGACAGTAGTTGTCGTATCGGTCATCTTGCTTGACACAATAACCTAACAAATGAACTTATACTTCCTCTAAACCAGAAAGCAATACAAGATAAGCCAAATGCAACTTCTACACAAAGTGTATGTTGCAATCAAACTTCCAATACTCACTAGCAGCACTCTCTTTCTTTTTTTTTTTTTTTTGAAAATCAAGTTTTGAAAATCAACAAAGCAGATTTTAAATACTATACTCAACAAACCCACGTTCAATAACCTCCAAAAACAGTCCACAACCAGAAATGAGACACAATCAACAATATCATCCAAAAAAAAAGATAATGAACAATAGCGAACAATAGCCAACTGAGAGTCTCCAAAAACCAGAATAATTCACAAACACACTTCTCAAGAGCGTGATATGATCAAAACAACTTCGAAGAATACAAGAACGGCCTTACTTGGTGATGGAAACACCCTACACGCACCTCCACGTGCCAGTAGAGGAGTAATGCATCGGACCTTGAGGCGGTGCATGTATCTCACATGCGCATCGAACCTTGTCAAACTTCAAGTCGGTAGGAAATCTCTCCCCTTAAGGTGGCGGTGATGAAAAATACAAAGACTCCAGGGTGTGTATGAGCCAAACGCTACTCACTAGGGTAGCTAAGCTAATAAAATATTGCCTAAACCCTAATTTTCAAAATTCCCTAAAGCTCTAATACCAAGTTATTTGATATCAAGTAATGGAATAAAATTGTTATATATTTTGTTATGTACAAGATGAGAATATATAGAGTGATGTTTCTACCTACCCACCTGCCTAACACATCATTAATTACAATATCTAATTTATATTAATTTACATTCCTTAACAGATGCCAATCATTATACATAAAGATATGTGGTCACCATTTCTCACTTCCCATTTGAGAAGACTACAACCAAGTGGTCTTAATCGAAGGATTTTCCTCCATGACCAAAAAGCCATTGTTGGTGATTTCATGAACCAAAAATTTCTACCTTTAATAAGCTCAATTTAAACCCAAGATGGTTGAAGAGAATCATTTTTGTCTGAGCATAGGATCCAAATGTGCTTGAGTTGGGTAGCTCTATTCCAAGTCACCAAATCAACAATACTAAGCCCTCCTTCATTTTTGGGTCTACAAACGACATTCCACTCAATCTTAGCTTTGGCTCTACTCTCATCATTACTATTCCATAAAAAAACAATTCATCTTCTTTGTTAGCTCCTTTAAGATGCTATTGGGAAGGATGAAAATGGACGACAAATACACTTGGATGGAGAAGAGTACGCTCTTCAATAGTTCAACACACCCATTATACAACAAAATTTGGATGTCCAATGGCTGATCCGCTTCCCAAACTTTTCAATTAAGAAATGGAATATGGATTTACTTGGCTTTGAAGAAGATAAGGGCACCCTCAGGTATTTCACTAGAAGTTCACAAGGTTGAAAACCTAATTTTCTAATGATTTCTTCCTTGACGTCTTGAGTGACACCACTCATAAAAATGTGATTTTTGGAAAGGCTAGCTTATAACCCTGATAGTCCATAAAATTCCTTAAGAGCTATTGTAATGAGAGCTATAGATTTCAAATCTCCTTTGAAAAAAATCATCACATCACCTGTAAAGTAAAGATGGTTCGGTTTTTCTTTGCGACATCTCTAATGGAAAGAAAAATTATCCTTTCTACCAACTTCCCTCATAATGCTAGAAAATACTTCCATCACTAACACAGAGATATGGGGAGATAGGATCCTCTTGATGAGGACATAAGAGTTAGGGGAAAAACCGATGAGTTCTCCATTTATGTTTACTGAGAATTTAGCAGTAGAGACACATTGCATTAGCCACTTTATGAATAGGAGGGGAAGTCCATTGTCTGCATTGTTTGTTCAACGAAACACCACCTTATATTGTCATAGGCTTTCATAATGTCAACATTGATGCTACATCTAGCTCAAAGGCTATTTCTATGATAACCAAACAAAAACTCTTGTGCAACAAAAATGTTGTCAACAATCCTACGGCCTTTAATGAAAGCCGTTTGTTCTTTTCCAACAAGACAAAGGAGTACTACCTTCAGTCTCTCTGCAAGAATTTTTGAGATACACTTATACATGGAATTGCAACTAGAGATCAATCTAAAATCCGTGAGCTCATATGAGTTTTCCTTCTTTGGAATTAGCGAGATTGCTGTATAAATTTATCGATTTCAGCAAACTACTAATTGCAAAGAACTCCTTGATGGCTATTGAAATGTCATTGCCAATTATATCCTAGGTGCTATGAAAGAAGTTTGCATTATACCCATCTGATCCAGGAGCTTTACCTTGAGACATTGAAAAGAAGACGGACTTTATTTCTTCATCAGAAACTAGCCCGATAAAATAGCCCAATCCACCCTCTTCACCTTTCTTGAAATCAAATAATATAGGTGGTCATGAAACTGTTGTGGACGCTTGGACTACTTAAATAAGTTCTCATAATAATCAACCATTGTGGTTTTATTATCCTCATAAGAGGTGACTTGCTGTCCATTGCTTTTAGTGATTGAGCTGATAGTGTTGCTGTGGTATCATTGGTTTATGCATCGATGGAAGTAGCTAGTATTGTGATCACCCAATTTAAGCCATGTAATTCTAGATTTTTGTTTAAGGAAAGACTCTTCCGCCACATTAAGGAGATAATGATCTTTGAATAAAGACTTTTCAAGGTTCCAATCAGCTATTTCTGGATTGGAGCGATTGAAGTCTTGATATTCTAGTAGCTTTGTCTTAGCTTCCAAAGCTCTCTGTTGAATACCTGAATAAGATTCATGGTATGACTTTTTTATTTCCAACTTCAAAAGCTTGAGCTTTGTGGCCACCTGAAATATAGGGAATCATCCACCTTTCTATTCTAAACCTACCGTACAATATCACGAAAATTTGGATGAGTTGTCCAAAAGTTAAAAAATTCAAAAAAAGATTTTTGAACCTTGCTCTTCAAATTTAAACTAACTACGATATGGCAATGATCAGATAAACCAGGGTTGAGGAAATGTGCTTCTAAAGATGCCAGATGACCTAACATCCTCAACTTATGCTTCAAAACAAAAATCATTAAACTCTTCCATACCTTTAGATAAAGAGACATTTCCTCCCAATTTGTCCTCAATACTACGACATTCTCACTCCAAAGAGGTCTTCTTTTAACTGTATTATTAGCCCCATAATTAAAGGATATGCAGCAAGAGAAATCTTTGTCCACCAACTTGCACAAGCAATGAATAATTTGGCATGATTTAAACAAAACTTGAATATTCCAAACTTTAGGATTCCACTCCACTCATAAAAATCCATTTTAGGGTCTGTTTGTTCAGCTTTTTTAACAGATACAGACATATTTACACAGATCATTTTGATATAGATATAAATACAGATACAGATGAAAAACAAACCCTTGGTTAGTCTCTAAACACCAATCCGGATAAATTCACCCCCAAACCAACAAAGTCCTCACATCCTTGACTTTAGTTTCCATAATCCCTATAAGAGAGTTTATTTTCTTTACAAAACTTAGCTACCTCTTTACATTTATTTGGGTCATTAAGACCCCTAATGTTCCATACTGCAAACTTCATGGTAAAACAAGACAAGGTAGAAAGAAGGGACTAGGGAAAAGATGAAGGTTCTATAGCCTTCTCCACATATTTTGCTTTCTTATCCCAATCTCTTTTCTTCTTCGACTTCTTCTTTTTCTTTTCTGAGCTGCTAGTTTCAACCAAGAATGATGCAGAAGGGGACCTTAACTAACCGCCTTTTTGTGAGATGAAAAAAGAGGGGTTTCATTAACACATGAAGGGAACAAGGTGTGAGACAATGAGCACATACCATCCTCCCCATTTCCCGAGAGGTCTCCCAAATTCCAAATTCATCTAAGCTAGGATCTAAACATGTGGCTATATTGAGCTTTAGATGGTCCCCTCCATTTGAGACCGAATGCAAGGAGCTAGTACTTCTTGAATCAAAGTTCAAGGACAGCGACTAATTTCCCTTCATCAGAAGGAATCGGAGATTGATCCACGGCAAGCACTTCTCTACTATGAATAAAAGTATCTGTTTTTTCATTTGTATTTGTTTCTTAACAAACAGTTTGTTTGAAAACATCTACATACCACCTACATGCTAATAAAACAAACCAACCCTAAGCTTGTTTCTAGTAACCTATGACCAATAAGCACAATAAATTATTACCAATTTGAGAATTCCAATAGAGATCATCTACATTTTCCATCCACAATATCAGGAAACTGTAACTATGGTCAGAAAACAATGAAAGGAAAGTTGACAACAATGCAATCAGCTTTGAACTAATAATTACTTATGGCATCTTTAACACCTTATACCAATGATAGTAAATAGCCACATCATAGGTGACTAATGCATCACTTCAACCACTTAAACTAAAAATTCCTAACTAGTGTTAATTTAGTGTACAAGTGTAAGCTAATTTGTGTATTGATAGTATATAGTAAATATAAAAAGTAGAGTACATAAAGTATTTATACAAGTAGAAACCCTAATACACAAGTATTGTACTGCCACAATATAATAATAGCTAAGAATACACATCAATACACCTCCTTAATCTCAAGGTGTTGGTCAGGGAGAGATTGAAACAATGATCAAGAAATGTAAAAGTAGACAAGCTTCCAATCAGTATATCTATGCATTTGTGGCATGTGGGAATGTAGCTGTAAAAGTTTAAATCACAGGTGTAAAGAATATGAAAAATAATCGTATCTTGATGTAATAATATTTCTATGTATACAAATAGACATATAGATGATATGCTCCTAATAGTTGGTGCACCAACACCTATCTAACACCGTATTAGTTACACCATCTAAGGATAATTTTTATAAATGTTGCGAGGGATCTAGCTAACTCCAACAAGTATTCTGCTTACTACTCATTTATTCCATGTATACCCCCATTGTCTAATGATTTATTTATAATTTTATTGTATAACACTACCCATCAAGTTAAAGTAAGGTATTAATTATGTCCAACTTATTACAAATATCATTGACTTTAATCTCATTCAAAACTTTAGTGAAAATATCTACAATTGTTTGCCAGTCTTGACGTGCCTTGTAAATATCAAATTTTGTTATATCTTCTCAGGGTAGAACACATGTCTAGGGTTTTTTTGAAAAAAAAAATACATAAATACAAATATACAAAAAAAATTTACCAAAATAGTATTGCTATGTCGTATTTTGAACCAAAGATACAAAGAATTATACTTGTATCATCTTTTTGGGTGGAGATATAGCAACTTAGACAAAAAAAAAAAAAAAAATTAGGAGCTTGTGTATCTCACAAAGGTTGTGCAATACAGTTTTGCCCTTGTATCGCATAACCAAAGAGCAATACACGTACTATTATACATGTATCGCTTATTGGTTATGCGATACACGTTTAAAGTGCATCGCATAACCAGATACACGTGTAAAATTAAAAAAAATTTGTATCGCACCTCTAAGCTGCGATACAACAATACTATTTTTGTTGTTGTTTTTTTTTTTTTGAAGCTATATTATACATGTAACATCCTCTATCTTCTCACGAATGAAACGATAATCAATTTTGATATGCATGGTTTGCTTATGAAATATGGGATTAGATGCATTGTGAATGGTTGTCCAATTGTCACACCACAAATGTGCAAGTAATGGCACCTCAAAACCAACTTCAATCTAGAGCTGATGAATCCAATATTATTACACGTATCGATTGAGACATAGCCATGTACTTTGACACTACACTCGAACGTGATACAATGTTTTGTTTCTCCAAGATACTAAATATCCTTTAACAAACACAGAATACACAATGGTGGATCTATTGTTTTCCGTGAATTTTACACACTAAACCACAACCAAGTATACCCTATAGATAACATTAAATTTGTTCTAAAGCTGTCCAATAATCTATTATAAGAGAAGGCATGAACTAATTTACAACACCAATTAAGTATGCAATATAAAGATAGGTCACTATGAGATAATTTAAACCAAACATCTTTACCCCTCTGGGTCCTTGAACAATTCGCTTCCTTTAGAAAGCTACATATTTAGAAGCATGGGTATACTACACAACTTAAATCCCAATTTACTCGTCTCTATTAATAAGTCAAGCACATATTTTCTTTGCAACAAGAAAATGTCTATCTTGCTCCTCATCAACTCAATATTTTTTTTTTTTTGGATAAATTCAGAATTTCATTAATATGTGATAAAGTATAATGTACAAGATAAATAAAAAAAGGATGGGACTCATAAGAGACCTACAATCCCGAGCAAAACACCATACAAAACAAAAGAGTGCTAAGATCGATATCTTGGCAATTACAAATTAAGAGTACTATCTAAAATAGAAAAATAATGAAAAATAATGTGTCACACTTCAGCTGGAGTCTGAGAACTAATTTCAAGTCTTTTCTCATTTCTTTCTCTCTAGGTGTAATAGACAGCCAAACTAACCAAAATCTTCCATGCCGTCCCTACCCTTGACCCATGCAAAAGAACCAAATCTTGGACACTACAGGCATTGAAGGGATAGGCCGCATTTATTGGTACCACCTCTCTTAAAATTTTCACAATTTCAACAACAAAAGAGCATTTTAAGGACAAGTGATCATGTGATTCCTCTTACAAATTGCATAGATAACAACAATTTTGCTATATCACTCCCCATGATACTAACTTGTCTAAGGTAATGAATCTTTGGTGAGCAAGTAGAAAAAGAAAAAGGAGTGCCTCAAAGCTATCCTTTTAAACCACACAAAGTTGAACCAAGGGCCTTTACGCCGCTTCCACGGATGAGATTATAAGCCATCTTGATTAAGAGTTTTTTTTATGGTTCATTCTTCCATACAAGCTTATCTTCATTATTTGTATTAGTGGAGAATTACGCGCCAAATCCAATCTTATGCAGTCCCATACATCCCCTAATTGCCAATCCCATCCCTCATTGTTGATAATACAGCACAACCGAGCATCTTTTGGTAAGCCTAAGGAGTACACAGTTCTTTCCCCTAGCCACCAAAGGGCTCCTTGTTAGCTCAATTTGCTAAGAAGTATTTCAACAATCCCAAAAACTTTGTGTGAAACTAGGTATGAAAGAACAATTTGAGAGAAGAAATCCCTATGTTGTCACTTCCTGTAATGATAATGTCATCAACATACATAATGAGAAGAATTAGACCAAAGTCGAAACACGTAAAAAGTACCAAGTGATCTGACTTGCTCTTGTTTCTCAACTACTTGACTAAATTTCTCAAACCAAGCTCAAGGACTCTATTTCAACCCATGTAATGTCTTCCAAAGACGACAAACTTTATCCAACTCTCTCTAAGCAACAAACACATATCATGGTCATTATCGCAACCTTGGCTATACTTGCAAGATTTATTGGGGTTAACATAGATGTCCTCCTACAGTCCATGTTATTTTTCGTAACACTTCTACACTTACCCATGTTACTTCAATTTCAAAGCATTTCATGCCTAACCCAGATTTGCAAAGTGAATAAACCCAATTATCAACTATTACTTTATTATGAGAAAGTTTACCATAAGAAGAATATACTAAACTCTTACAATTTCAAAATGTTAGCAACCACCTAGTTCTTCATCTTTAATATAGTCTACTACTATCTGTCTTGCTTAAGCTTCTCCATAGTCTTGGGTTGTTGATTCCGATGCTATTAATCATATGCTAGGTATACTTAATTACTTTTCACACATTACTCACTCCTCCATGATGTATCATTGCAATCAATATAGTAAGCAAATTCATGAGCTTAACTTACACTAATCACTTGAATGTTGTGATTCATATTCTATTTTATCTCAAAAAATCTTCAAATCCAAATATTTTGCATGAAGATTATAGGGATTTTGCATGTTATTGGATAATGCTAATTGACAGGTTCACAACTGGAAAAGAGATCAACCACTAGATATTGCATATTTGTTGGTAGTGATATCGACTTGTCAAAAAGAGAAGCAAACCATGATAGCAAGATCGAGTTCAATCCTAATATACAACAATAACATCTACAACTTAGGAATTGCTTTGGTTTGAGTATTTTGCTAGAAGAATTTGGATTTCCACAGATACATTCGATGAAAATGATATGTGATAACTAGGCCCCTTTGTACATAGCATCAAACCTTGTACTTCGTGAACACATAAAACTCCTCAAAATTGACCATGACTACTTTCATAAAAACATTGTTGAATTAAAAAAGTTGATACAAACTACATGAGATCAAAAGATCAACTTGACAATCTATTTATTAAATCACTTTGGAGGGTGCGAGTGGAGATCATATGATATATATACTCTAGCTTGAAGGGGAGTGTTAGAATAATTCAATGTGATAAAGGTATTAGAAGACTGAATGTCCACAAATATAAGAACAAGACATGGGTTTAATAGCCCTTACCCCCAAAAAAACAAAGACATGGGTTTAATAGGCACACTTCATAAAAGAAAATCTCTTACCTATATGCTCAATGAGAGACATAAAACTTCCCCAACATGATTCTTGCCACAGAGCCAAACAAAATCTGTTCCATTTGATTTCTGCTAAGGAAACAAAAACCACTAAAACTGTACCACCAGAAAATATATTACAGAGGGAGATCTCCAAGATTCGATTCTGCAAGAATTTCAGCAAATAGAAAGGTATCAAGGTAAAAAATAAAATGAGATAAAAAGGAGAACATTATATTATATAATTTCTTACATCAAAAATCCAAACAGCTTTGCCCATGAAGCATATGCTATGCTCCATTTTTCCCCATATACTGCCCATAAAAGAAGAAATATGGATTGGAAAAGAACAACAGCCGTGGAAAAGATGGTGATAGACCAGAGCAACAAAGAACGCCTGTGATAGCGAAATCCTGTAAAGA
This sequence comes from Combretum micranthum, assembly GCA_024138025.1. Taxonomy (NCBI): domain Eukaryota; kingdom Viridiplantae; phylum Streptophyta; class Magnoliopsida; order Myrtales; family Combretaceae; genus Combretum; species Combretum micranthum. Next base: position 332,023 of record JAMXBD010000147.1, on the reverse strand, counting down.
AAATCTTTTATTATTAGCTATGAATAGGATACCAGCCTATTACTGCGAATGGACTCAATTTATAGACAGAAGCAAATAATAATATAAAAAAGTACTCCACCAGATGGAAGGAGAATTTTTTTGTTGCTATATCATATTTTGAACATAAACAATGTAATTATCAATTTACAGTGGAGAAGTATGTTGATTAATGACAAGAGATTGGCATAATTTTGTGGAGATTATTTTATGTTTAATCATCAATTAAAAAAAATTATAAAAATAATAATATAATTACCGTCACTATATTACATGTTGAACTTGAATGCGATACATGCGTAATTATTCAACATAAATCCCATGACCAGTATGCAATACACATTCAAACCTATATTGCACGTTGGTCATACGATATAACTATCTTCAAAAGTTTGTCAAAGTACATCGCTATATTGCATATTAGAAATGAGATATTTGTGCAAATTCTCGTATCATATCCTTAACATGTGATAGAGCAATTGTAATTTTGTAATTTTTTTCTCTAATTTGTATTTTTGTAATTATTTTTCTCAAAAATGGTAGCCGTGTTTTCATCTTAATTTTGTGCATGGTGTTTTCTGTTTGCACAATAAGAACAACAAAATCAAAAGAAGAAAGGAATGAGAAAACATCATAAGATAATATTGTGAAAGATGACTATTCTAAATGGGCGCAATAAGAAAGCTATAGCAATTGTATGCTACTATTGGTGGAATCAAAGTCTTTTAGCTGAGGCTTTATCGAGGACCATGCTTTCTTGTCTTTTGTAATTCCTTTTGTCTTGTAGTAGTTCATTCTTTTTAGGAAGCACCTTTAAGATTTTCAAGGCCATTTCATCAACCAAGGCATTTTTGTTTTTTGTTGGTTAGTTCAATGTTAAAAAAATTTTAGTGTGTTTCCTGTTCGTACCTTTGCTTCTTTATAATGAAAATACAAAAAAATCTCACCTTACCCCAAAAAAAAAAAAGAAAAATCCCAGACTATAAAAGAAAACAAGCAATTCATGCTTGAAGATAAACAGCACATCTAAAACACTCCCTATAACATTACCTTTAGATGAAAGCAATCACTTATAACAATAGTTTGCTAATATAACTGAAGCTCAATTAATTCAGCAAAATATGAAGTGAATATATATGTGCAAGCTAGCAAGAGTCAAATATAATGTCACTGATCATTGAAATAGTAGCCCTTTGCTTTTACAACATTGACCTTCATATCCTGGTTTTGAACAATACCATTGACAAAACAAACAAAAGAAAAGGTGTAAAATAAAACCATTACATTTCTTAATTCTTGGGAAAAGGGAAAAAATAATAATTTTTTAATAAAAAATACAAAAATACTGTCAGACAATAAATAATCTCATTGATAGACAACTTGAGCTTGTCTTTTCAAGAGACAAGGTTAAATTATAATTAACCCATCTCTTAAAAAGACAAGTTTAATGAACTTATAATGAACTCGTATTTTCAACAAACAAATTAATTTTTTAACTCGTCTTTTGAGAAGACGAGTTCAAGACAACATTAATGAACTCGAAAAGTTTAAGTTGTCTATTAATAGGATTATTTATCATCCAACATCGTTTTTGTAATATTTTTTAAAGTACGTATATTTCTTTCCTTTTCCCCTTAATTCTTCATAGTGCTTTCTTCTGCATCAAAACAAAACTCAGCATTGTTATAGAAAGTATTGAAATTTTTCTTGCCAGAATGGTACATAATAGAAAAGATCCACAAGCTTCTGTTGTAGACTCATTCCTTAAGGAATACGAATGGCCTAGAAATATAAATTGACTCGATTTATTTGTCTTGTTGTTTTTATTGTAGGCTGATGTTTCATTTACTAAATTAAAATAAGTTAGTATAATACTAGTTTGATTGGTAAGAAAGCTGGAGTAAATTAAGAGATCAGAGTGTTTTTTCTTAACAACCTCTCAAAAACCCTAATTCAACAAACTCTAAATTCACTATAGCTAAATTACCGATTTGTCATTAATTGCCCCATAATTAGATCCCAAACCAGGACCCATAACAGCTTTGATGAAGGGCAATAGAGTTTCTAAATATTGTTGCTTTACATAAGCAAGCAGGAACAAGCGGAATACAATAAGAGAGAGCATGCAATGCAATTATTAATTAGACAATGTAACACAGATAATAAAGTTATCCAAACGATAATTCAATGCTCAAGCAAAAAAGCTGAAGTATACCTAATTTTGAAGCATTAAATTGCAGAAGAAGGGATGCAATAAGATTAATAAGACATATTATACTCCAATTGATCAAAGCACCTGCACAACATGGAGGAAAACTAATATCAGCAAGTGCAAAGAAGATAAAATGATCAGGGCATTGTTAGACGGTATAATCAAGCATATAGTAGTTAGCTTAAGTACTTTGGATTAAATTGTCACCTCAATTTTACTGCATTCTGGAACAAAAATAACTACACCTGTTTCAACAGAGGGTCACAAGCTGCCACATATATTTATGAGATTGCAGTAGGTATTCACATTAGCCAATTAAGTATCTAATAATGTATATTGTTATTTTATTATTTTATAATAGTATAGTCTTTAATTCCTATTGTATAAATATTCATGTACTCAAAATCAATCAATATGCTATCATAATATTGTTCATGGTATCAAGAGCTGATGAAATACTAAAATAGTCAATCCAACATTAATTTAAAAAAAAAGGACGAATGTTGCAAGTTCCGCTTCTTGAGCAACAGTATATCGGTTTTTTCTTTCTTTTCCAGCAACCTCACATCGATCACTCAATTATCAGCACCACCAGGACATTATCTTCCCCATCACTCAATTACCAGCACCAGTAAGACATCATCCTCACTAGTTCAACCAAATCTCTGATTGGATGAAAAAGAATTTGTTAAACATCATGGCATGGGAAACAATCTCCACTAACATCCCTGTGGAGATACATGATACTATAGCAATCTATGATATCTAGACTGCAGTTCGCCAACGTTTCTTTGAGAATTCTATTGCATGGGAAATAAAGCTCAAACATCATCTCATTTCCTTCCACTTGAAATACAACTTAATGACTGATTATCTTCGAGAACTCAAACCCATTACCGACCAAATAGCCTCCATTGGCTAATCCCTTAACTTTGCTGATATTATCACCCATGTTTTTCATGGTCTTTCACAAGATTATGACACCCTTATCATTACTCTCATTCACACACCCATTGCTCTCACTTTTAAGCAAGTTTGAGCCAAACTCATAAATTAAGAGCAACATATTAAGTGCCATGATAAAGACAACCACCTTGCCTCCGTACGCACTGCCCTTCACACCCAGACCACTTCCTCTACCTTTAGGAGTCAAGGTTGTAATCATAGTATATCTAGTAGCATAGGGATTGGTAGTTCCTTCAACTCTAATTCATGCACCAATCATCACTCCCATCAGCTTCAGCATCGTGCAGTTTCTCCCAATTGTCTATCAATCCACAGTCCCCACTCCAACTACACTGCATCCAGCTCATCCACTCCGTCTTTGCTTAAGTGCCAGATATGTGACAAGCTTGGATATTTAACCCGTTAACTGTAAATAAATGTGACACAAACATCTGCCGCCCCTCACTTAAATTATCACATGAGGCTGTTTTGCATCTTAACTCTAGTAGCATGCACCACATGACCCCAGATACACACATACTCTCTAATACGACCCCCTATGTAGGATCTGATTGAGTAATTCTTGATAATGGTGCACTGTGCTCATAGCTCTCATAAGCAACCCATTCATTAAAACACATGGTCCCACCCACATCCGAACAATGTTTTGCATGCTTCATTCACAAAATCTACTCCTGACATCAAATTATGTCACAGTAACAAATGTAATATTCAATTTAGTAATTCCCTGTTCCCCGCCCCAGACTAAAAAACGGATCAAACCCTTCTCTATCAGAAAACTAGATGTCTTTTTTATTTAGATCGTTTTCCTGTCCCGTACAATCCTATTTTGCATCTGCTATTCCAGAAGCAGTTTAACAATCAAGGTTATGCCATGCCAATGATGAAGTCATAATCAACCCATCCACAAAGATGAGTCAATTAATGATGTGCTCCTCACTATTCTCTAGTTATGTCATGCCAATAATGAAGTCACTAATCAACTCAGCCTGAGTAGATTAATGATGTCCCCCTCACAGTCCTCCAGTCCATGTCACTCTTGTAGGATTAGAAAGTCTACTTGTCTCCCTTTGATGCACTCATCTCAATGAGCACTGAAATTCCCTGAAAACTCCTCGTTCTGATGTATGGCAATCACTAACTAGATCAAACATAGGATTTCACTATTATTTACCCTTTGTTGACAATTGTACTCAAAACTTAAGTTTTTTCTTATTTCAAGCATTCATAATCCATTTGAAAATTATTTCTCTACTAGCACTGAAGTATTCCATCTGATGGTAGTGGTAAATTTATAAAATATCTTTGAGCTTGGACAATCATTTATAGTAGAATATATTTGAGACTACATCTTTTCATGCCTGCTTTTCCACCTGCAGATTAAGGAACTTGATTGTGTCTCTACAAGACAGCTTTTAGTCAAGTATGCATAAGTACGTGATATGTGATGCCTTCTCTGAGACAATTATCAAATTGCATTATAACCTTTATGCAATTTGCATACGTGGTATGTTCTCGGGTATCATTTGAGGAGCTCCTCCAAGAGTTTCTTGGAGAACTTATAATTCAAGAAGCCACAGCCCAAGCTTGAACTGTAGTTATGGTAGGAGCAGAATTTTTTTTTCTTTTTTTTTTTTTTTTTTTTGCGCCATAGCAAGCACTAGATAGAGGAAATTGAGTGTGCTGAAAAATTCACCATGATGGGTAATATAATTGTGATTTATAACATTATAAATATATTAGGTTTTATTATCTCATTGTCCTCAAATTGTCAATTATCATGGCTGCAATCTGCTACCTCGAAGTACAGTTGATCTCGCTCCTTCCATTGATTTCCATTTTCAAAACAAAATATTTATGTGTCTTGTCCCTCCTGTGATTTTAAGGAAAAACAACATGTCCCTGGTCGCAATAACTCAGATGGACAGCCTACATAACATTTGTAAATGGAGCCATAAGAGGTAGTAGCACTAGCAATTCAAATATCAACATAGGATAAAATGTGGCAATCAATGGGTTCACGTGTGTAATTGCAATTCGACTCAAAGTTAGGGCATTAAATCCCACATTTTTCTAAATTGTGTAGATGAGCAGTTTCCGACTCCAATAGCTTGAATGCATATAAAGTTCCATAAAATCCGCTTGAAACAAATCCCTCACAATTTGTCTAACCTGATTCACTTTCCTTCAGATTCTCTGAAATGACCGAAGACCATAGATACAATAAGTGATGGTTCCAATGTCCAGCACTATATGCCTCACGTTTGAAACTAATCACAAAAATTTCAACCATCCAAATTCGATTTCCAGCGAATACAAACTGATTACGGTGGAGAAAACTCTCATCAAGGCACAGATGCTCCTCGATTCACAAACATAATTCGATAAATAGTCTCCTATGAATGAATGCTGTTCCACTTATGATGCAATTTACATGTCAAGCACCTCCGTGTGAAGTTTTGCTAGTACAGAGATACAAAACAAGAGCACCTAATGTAACAATTGTACTGAATAACAAAGCAGAAAGTTGAAACACCATTGACAATCCAACAAAACTAAATTGAAAGATGAGGCACTTCAATTCAATTATTGTCCAGCCCCTCATATCGCACTAATTTAAATCCAACGACAAAGCTCATAACTTTTAAATCATTCACGAAACACATTTTAAGAAAAAGACTATCTGGGATGACAAGTTACCTGTTAAGAGAAGCAATGGCAAAACAAATCCAGCTAAAAAGTTACCCATCAGACCAATCCTTCTCCTACGCCCCCAATATCTTTCCTAAATTTGGGTTCTTTGCACACCCTTTAATGGAAATGAAAAGAAGTATCAACTACCAAGTTCCAAGCTTTCAGCCCAAATCACGAAATCCCATTCCACTAAACCTCCCAATGGCGCATAATTTCTTCTAATTTGATACAAAGATAAAATTTTTTCAAGAACCTTAATTAATTCTCATGTCAATAGAGAAATTAAAAAAAAAAAGGAAAAAAGAAAATCCAATAACTACCAGTCCAAACTGGAAGTCAATCCTAGGAAGAGCGAGAAAGAGGACGAGAAGTTTGGTGGTGGTGGTGGTGGTGGTGTTGCTGGGTATATCTTCTTTCTTATAAGAATCATCGGATTAATCAAGTGATGCAGATTTGAGGCAAATAGGAATTAAAATGAGTTTTGCTTTAAAAGGGGTAAAGGAAAAGCTGTATGAAATGTTTGAATTTGGTAAGATAAAGGAAAGAGTAAAATGCGTTTAGAAACAGAGCATGGGTTGGTTTGCTGTAAAGTTAAGTTTTAGCCAATGAGAAGGCATGTAATTTGTTACATATGGCTATGCTTAACAAAGAATATGCTTACAAAACCGGAAAGGGGAAGCAAAGTTTAGGAATAGAAAATAAAATAGACCAATATGCTAAAGATTGGATAAAAAATAATAACTTTTTTCAAAAAGATTACACAAGTTTCACTATATAAAAAAAATCCTAGAATTAGGCCACTCAACATTGTCTCTCTATATAAAAAAATTCTAGAATTAAGCAACTCAACATTGTCTCTTCAAGAGACGATATTTATAATATTAAATTCGTCTCTTAAACAGATGAGATTGTTGAACTTAAGAGTTCAATGTGAATTTTGATGAGACTATTTAATGTATAATCAACTATTTATTATAAATTATACTTAATTGGTCAAATATATATGTGTGTGCTTTATGCATGTTTTTTCTGTAAGTTTTAGCAGGAATAGTGATTATCGGGAGCAAGCCATAACAGTTGATCAAGATGCAACTAAGCCAAAGGTTCGATAGGCTCAAAGAACGCACAAACAGTGGTCAAGGGATTGATCAAGGCCTAAACAAGTTAAGAGGTCAAAGCTTGGTCAAGGCTCGATAAGTTAAATCCGACGCATGATAAGCTTGAGAAGCAAACAGACCAATCGAGGATTAGGTTTTGAGCTCGACGTATAAAAATGAAGGCTCGACCAACTTAGTACAAGGCTTGACAAAAGCTTAAGGGAGCAAGTGCTGTCGCGGGTCATGTCAACACCTCAGCGTGATGCAGCTTAGGGCGCAACAAGTGGAAATTTGAGGCTTGAAGAAGCGTTCGTGTGGAAGGTTGTCATGGGTCAAGTTTTGGCACTACAAATGAGGCACAACAAGCTAATGTGGACAAAAAAGGGCAATTGGAGTGTATTTAATGCACAGCAGCTTATAAGCGTTGTGTCTAACGGACTTTTAAATTTCAAAAGCTATTTATATATAAAGTCCAGAATACCAAAAAATAAGAGTGGTTTTTCGATCTACAAACATTCTCACGAGCTCATTTATTACAACCTTAAATTTTTTTGTTCTCTTGTAAATAATTTGTAATTTTATCAAGAGAGAAAAAAAATACTCTGGTGCTCTATTCTTATTAATTTGCTATATACATAAAGGCACTTAGAGAAGATAGGAAATATTATATTTCATGAATGTGTAATATTGCTCATCTTGGGCCAATTTGTTGGATTAATTGAAGTGGTGGTGAAGACCTCGCAAGAGGCAATTTGGTGGATCATGAAGAGTAGGCAAAGGGTCGAACTCCACATTAAATTTTTGTCTTGCTTCTTCTTTTAAAATTTTTCATATTTATTATCCTTTTATCCGTTGTAAATTTATTTGAGTTCTTATTCTGCTGCTATAAATTTTCAAAGTTATTAAAATTCGAGTCTTAGGCAAAATACTCAATTCACCACCTTCTTGAAGTATTTTAAGTGTATATTTTCAACTGGTATCAGAGTCTGTCTCTATTATTTATATGCTTAACCGCGAATAGAGTAAAGATCATAGCTATAAATACATTAGGATTTATGGAGGGATAAGTAATAAATAGACCTCCGCTTCTATGTGGGGGTGATATCTCTATTGGAAGTGTAGGATAAAATATTTTTAAAAGTCCTAAACAGATTGATTTAGAATGTTATTGAAAACGAACCTTTTAAGATTGATGGAAAATTAGAAGCAGAGTTTTCATAAGAAGATTGGAAAAAGCTTGATTTAAACGAAATTGCAATGAATATCTTACATTTCAGTTTAAACGAAAGTGATTTTAATAGAATATGTACATGCTCTTCTGCTAAAGAAATTTGGGATGAGCAAGACTTATGGAGGAACATCCGAGTTAAAATACCAAAAAATTTTATGCTAACAATTTGAAAATTTGAAAATACTCCCCAATGAAACTATAGATGAAATGCACAATAGATTTATTAACATAATAAATTCTTCAAGTGTGCTTAGGAAGAACTTTACTAATTTGGTAATTAATTTTAAACTTCTCAGGTCACTTCCAAAGGATTGGGAAGCAAAAAGGACAGCAATAGAGGAAGCACGAGATCTTAGTACCTTTAGCAAAGAAGAACTTTTTGGTGCACTCAAAACCCATGAGCTGATCAATAAATAAGGTGAAGAAGGCAACAAAAAGGCCATCGCTCTAAAGGCCACAAGACAAAAATCAAGCCATGAAGAAGAAGAAGATGAACAAGAATATCTTTCTTAATGGCTAAGAAGTTTAGAAATTTTATAAAGACAAAATTAAAGAGGATGGATGATGATAGCTCATCTAAGCACGAGAGAAAGGATGTGATTGCATGTTACAACTATCAAAAACTAGGACACATCTAGCAGTATTGCCCACTACTTAAAAAGATATCAAATGAGGAGAAGAAGAAAGTATACATGGCAACTTAAAGTGATGAGGACTCATCAGACTTAGATGATGAGAATTTATGCTTCATTGCCTTGGACAATGAGGTATAATCTCCTTGTTCTCCTTCTTATAATGAATTGCATGTTATGTAGGAAAGTTTGTTGTAAATTGTTGAAAACTGAAAAGAAAAATAGCATGCTAAATAATTTAATGACAAAGTTGGTGAACAATTAGAAACTTTTCAAACTAAGCATGAAGAAGTTAAGTCTGATAATGAAAGTCTAAACATTGAGATAAACAGTTTGAAAATAGAAAATGAAAAGATGAATATTAAATATAAAAATTTCAAAAGCAAAAATAATGGATTAAAAAAAGTAAATGAGAAATTAAAAGTTGAAAATGATATGCTTGATATTGAAATTAAAACCAAATAAGATAACAATGCTACATGTGTTGAAAATTATAATAATGAAATCATTAAAGAGTTAGAATCCTTGAAAGATGAAAATAAAATGTTGAAAACTAGCTTAAATGATTCAAACGCTACTATAACCAAATTTATAAATGGAAAGAAAAGTTTGAATACACTTCTTAGGAGCTAAAAGTGTGATTCAAACAGATTTAGAATTGGCTATAGTGGACAAAATAATTGCAAGTCCCACAAAACACGTTTTGTAAAAGCTATTCATAGGACATGTAATTATCGTGGCAAAATATGTCATATTGCACACAATTGTGCAATAAGAAAATTTGTAAATTTGAATCATAAAAGCCAGTTTGTTTGGTTCCAAAAAGAGAAGTTCTTGTACCCCCCAACCGAAAAGGACCCAAATTCAAATGGGTACCAAAGAAGTAACGATCTGCTCTGCAGGAATCCCCAAGTGAAAGCAATAAATGGTCCTTGGACAGTGGCTGCTCTAGATATAGGACAAGAGACATGTCCAAGTTCATATCACTTGACTTGAAGGATCATTGGAGTATTACCTTATGGCACGTTTGGTACGCAGGAATTGGCCGAAATGGAATCCCGATTCTGGCTTCCATTCTCTTTTCCAGTGTTTGGAAGCGTTTTTAGAAGGCAGAATCGCAATTCCTTGGAATCAACAATTCCAACTTTAAAGGGGAATTTGATTCTGCCTTTGAGAAGGCAGAATCTTGATTCTAGTCCACTCTTATTAATTATATAAGTGTAATTGCTTTTTTATCTTATCATGTATTAATAATTTGCATTTATTACTAAAGATATTCTCGACAAATTACACTTTTAGCAACTCTATTCTACGTAATCTTCCAAACATAGGAATGGATTTATCATTCCCAAACTCATTCCATTAAAATCCATCCCATTCCATTCTATTACAATCAAATCCATTCCATTCCAAATCATTCACGCGTACCAAACGTGACATTAGGGATAATAAAAAGTCAACTGCTATAGGAAAAGGTAACATTCTCATCAATTAAGCTTTATGTATTAAAAATGTCTTGCTTATAGAAAATTTAAAACATAACTTGTTGAGTATTAGCCAATTGTGTAATAATAGTTCTAAAGTAACTTTTTCTGCTAAAAGGTGTTTTGTTGATAAAATCGACAATAACCAAGCATGTTTTGGAGGATATAGACAAGGAAATGTTTATAAAATCAATTTAAATGACTTCAAATCTTCAAATGAAACTTGTTTATGTTCTAAAAAAATACTAATAATTAGCTATAGCATAGAAAACTAGGACATGCTAGCATGGATGTTATTTCAAAACTTGTTAAAAATAATATTGTCAAAGGTTTACCAAAGTTAAAATTTCAAAAGGACAAGATCTGTCATACATGACAAAAGGGAAAGCAAACTAAGACTTTTTTTAAGTCTAAAGATATTATTTCCACATCTAAGCCAGCAAAACTATTACATATAGATATATTTAGTCTTACCCAAACCTTAAGTTTGGAAGGAAAGAAGTACACATTGGTTATTATTGATGATTTTATTAGATATACATGGACTTTCTTCCTTTCATCTAAAGACGAAACCAATCATGTTTTTTTTAGATATTACAAGAAAGTCCAAAATGAAAAAGGTCTTAATATTGTTACAATTTGAAGTGATCATGGGGGAGAGTTTGAAAGTCATGAAATAGAAAAATTTTGCGATAATTTTGGTATTAAACATACATTTTCAACTCCTAGAACTCCGTAACAAAATAATGTAACCGAAAGAAAAAACATAACATTAATTGAAATGGCTAGAACCGTATTGTGTGAAAATAATTTGCTAAAATATTTTTGGGCTAAAGCTGTGAATACAACTTGCTATATTTCAAATTGAATGTTCATAAGACCAATTTTAAAGAAAACTACCTATGAGCTTTGGAAAGGCAAAGGCCTAACATATCATGTTTTCATCCTTTTAGCACAAAATGTTACATATTAAACAATGTCAAAGAACAGTTGGCTAAATTCAACTGTAAAAGTGAGGAAGAAATTTTCTTAGGTTATTCTTCAACAAGTAAAGCTTATAGATTTTTTAACAAAAGAACTTTAATTGTTGAAGAATCTATTCATGTTGCTTTTGATGATTATTTACCTGATGCATGTTTGAATGATGATGTTGATTATGTATGTGCTTATTTAGATAGATGTTCTCTTGAAAACAATAACAATAAAGAAGATAAAGGATATAGATTGGATGTCAATATGCATGAATCTGAAAATCATGATCTGCCTAAAGAATGGAAGTATGTTAAATCACATCCTAAAGATTTAATAATTGGAGAACGTTCCAATCGTGTGCAAACAAGATCTTCTTTAGAGAATTTAAGCAATCTTGTTTTTCTATCTCAATTTGAGCCTAAAAATGTTAATAAAGCCATAAAAGATGATTTTCGGATAAATGCTATGTAAGATGAATTAAACTAGTTCACAAGAAATAATATAAGGTTTTTGGTTCTTAGACCTGAAATTATACCTGTTATAGGAGTGAAATGGGTGTTTAGAAACAAACTTGATGAATCTAATTTAATAACAAGAAATAAGGTTAGATTGGTTGCTAAAGGTTACAATCAAGAAGAAGGAATTGGTTTCAATGACACCTTTGCTTCGGTTGCCTAACTAGAATCTATTCGAATGCTTTTGGCATTTGTAACTTTTAAAGATTTTACTCTTTTTCAAATGGATGTTAAAAGTGTATTTTTAAATGGTTTTATAAAGGAAGGAGTCTATGTAGAACAACCACTTGGTTTTGAAAACAATGAATTCCTCGATCATGTTTTAAGTTGAACAAAGCTCTTTATGGACTGAAGCAAGCTCCTAGAGCTTGGTATGAAAGACTCGGTCGATTCCTATCAAGAAATGGTTTTTCAAGAGGAAAAGTTAATATAACTTTATTTATTAAAAATCACAGGTTTGATACATTTATTATGTAAATTATGTTAATGACATTGTGTTTAGAGCTACAAATACGAACCTTATAAAAGATTTTGTTGAGTTCATGAAAAATGAAATTTGAAATAAGTATGATGGGGGGAACTCAATTATTTTCCTGGTCTCCAAATCAAACAAGCTGAAAATGGAACATTTATCAATTAAGCTAAATATACAAGAGATTTGTGAAAAAAGTTCAAAATGGATAATTGCAAATCAAAACCAACACCTATGAGCACAAGTATTAAGCTTGATAAAAATGAAAAAGGCAAAAATGTGTGTGAAAAGATATATAGAGGCATGATAGGTTGTTTATTATATTTGATAGCTTATAGACTTGACATCATGTTCTTTGTATGTGTATGTGCACGATTTCAGTCTTGCCCAAAAGAATTACACTTGAATGTAGTAAAACGCATTTTCAAGTATCTTGCAAGTACGATTAAAATTGGTTTGTGGTATCCAAAATTTACTTCTTTCAACCTTATTGGATACTCTGATTCTGACTTTGATATATGCAAAATAGATAAGAAAAACACAAGCGGCACATAAAATTCTTTAATATCTTGGCATTCTAAAAAGCAAAACTCAGTTGCGCTTTTAATTGCTGAAGTTGAGTATATTGCAACCGGTAATTGTTCTGCACAAATTTAATGGATGAAACAAACCTTGCTTGATTATGGTTTGAATTTTTGTGATAATGCAAGTGGTATAAACTTGACAAAAAAATCCGATCCAACACTCAAGGACCAAGCATATTCAAATTATACATCATTTCATTAGAGATCATATTCTAAATAAAAATATCAACTCGGAATATATTGATACAAACAATCAGATTGCTGATATTTTTACTAAACCTTTGAGTGAATATCATTTTTGCACTTTAAGAAGAGAATTGAGAATGATCAAGTAAGATGAGTGCTATGTATAATTGAACCAAGTAGACATAGAATAGAATTTTAGGGTAAATAAGTTGTTAACTTAAAAATCTAGTTTGTGCATGTATTGGATCTATTTATGTGCTAATTTGTGATAATCTGTTTTGATTGATGCACAATTGTGAAGATTAGTGATCTGTTATGTTTACATATCTGCTATGAGTGAGCTTGTATTTTGGTAAAGTCCTCATGTAATGAGGCATATATGGTGAAGTCCTACATGGATATAAGCAAGTGGTGAAGTCCTATATGAGCATAGCCAAGTGTCGTGAAGTCCTATATGAGTATAAGCATGTGGTGAAGTCTTATCGATTATAAGTAGGTATGGTGAACTCCTATGTGAGCTAGGTAAGTGTGGTGAAGTCTTATTTGAGTATAGGCATACGGTGAAATCCTATCAGTGTATAGGCAAGTGTAGTGAAGTCCTATGTGAGCATAGGCATGTATGTGAATTCCTATCCTAGTATAAGCAAGTGGTGTGAAGTCCTACATGGGTGTAGGCAGGTGTAAAGTCCTTTGTGAGGCATTTGTATTGTGTTATATATTTGTGCATCTCTCATTGCTTGAATATATTAAATTTGTCATGTATGTGTTTTTTATGAGTACAAAGGAGAAAAAGTGAGTGCATAATTATCTATATACATGAAGTGTGTTTTGAAAGAGGGAGAAATTTGACATATTAAGTGTATTTTGCATTTTCCCAAAATTAAGCATCAAAACCTATTTTGAAAACTGGAAAATTGAAGATTTCTTAGAACGTGGATGCTTAATTGAGGGGGAGTATGCTGTAGTGAATATGAGTTAATTATGCATAAATTGTCCTTATAAAAAAGGAGTAGATTATCAAACTTGAGAGTTCAATGTGAATTTTGATGAGATAATTTAATGCACAATCAACTATTTATTTATTGTAAACTACACCGAATTAGTCAAATATATGTGTGTGCGTGTGTGTGAACGTGTGCGCTTTGTGCATGTTTGTGCGTGTTTTCTACATGTTTTAACAGGAATAATGATTGTCGAGGGCAAGCCATAACAGTTTATCAAAGTGCAACTGAGCCAAAGGCTCGACAGGCTCAAAAAACGCACAAACAATGGTTAAAAGGTTGATCAAGTCCTAAACAAGTTAAGAGGTCAAGGCTTCATTAATTTCCACCAATTAAATTTAACGCATGATAAGCTTGAGAAGCAAACAACCAGTCGAGGGTCAAGTTATGGGCTCGACGTGTAAAAATGATTGAGGCTCGACCAACTTAGTACAAGGCTCAACAAAAGCTTAAGGGAGCAAGTGATTGCGAGCCACGTTGAGGCCTCGGTGTAATAAAGCTTAGGGCGATAAGTGGAAATTTGAGGCTCGAAGAAGTGCTTGTGTAAAAAGCTATCACGGGTTAAGTTTGGGCACTATAAGTGATGAGCGACAAGGCTAATGTAGGCAAAAAAGAGCAGTTGGAGTGCATTTAATACACAACAGCTTATAGACGTTATGTCTAATGGACTTTTTAATTTCAAAAGCTATCTATATACAAAGTTCAGAAGACTAAAAAATAAGAGTTGTTTTCGATCTGCAAAAATTCTTACAAGCTCATTTATTGCAACCTTAAATTTCTTTGTTCTCTTGTAAATAATTTGTAATTTTATCAAGAGAGAGAAAAATACTCTAGTATTTTATTCTTATTAATTTGTTATATATATAAAAGCACTTAGAGAGAGATAGGAAATATTATATTTCCTCAGTGTGTAATATTACTCATATTTAGCCGATTTGTTGGATTAATCGAAGTGGTAGTGAAGACCTTGTAAGAGATAATTTGGTGACTGTAGATAGTACGCAAAGGGCTGACCTCCACATTAAATTTTTGTCTTGCTTCTTCTTTTTAAATCTCTCATATTTGTTATCCTTTTATCCACTGCAAATTTATTTAAGTTATCATTCTGCTGCTTTAAATTTTTAATTTTTTTAAAATTCGAATCTTAGACGAAATACTCAATTCACACTCTCCTCCTCTCTTGAGTATTCCGAGTGTATATTTTTAGAGGTCAGTCACTTATTACCTTGTCTTTTTAAAAACAAGTTCAACTCACCTAAAACTGCAATTATTTTCATCCTAGTGACATTTTTGTAATTTTTTTTAAAAGTATGTATATTAATTTCCTTTTCCCCTAAAGATTTAAGAGTTAATGGGAAGGAAATCCGATGGAAAAAAAATGAAAAGGAAATTTATATTGATTTTGAAAAATATATAACAAAAATGAAAATAATCCCAGTTTTAGGCAAGTTAGTGATTGACTTCGTCTCTTTAAGAGACGATTTTAGACGAAATACACTAACCTTGTCTCTTGAAGAGACCAGGTTAAACGAAATATAACATTAACAAATGGCCTAATATAGCAAATTAACCATCTCTCTCTCTCTCTATTTGGTTTTCATTTCTTTGTCCTCCTCAAATCTGATCCGCTCTTCAATAATGTAAAACGTTCGAGTAATAGAGATGAGGCACTGACGATGTTCAGATATTGTGGCTAGGAAAGGTACTTTTGGGACTGCATATAAGGCAGTTCTGGAAGCAGTGATCATTGTGGCTGGAAGAGGCTTAAGGATATGAATATTTTTGCAAATGAATTTAAGGAAAAGATTAAGGTTGTTAGGGCAATGGACAATGAGAATCTAGTGACTTTCAGAATCTTGTCAGCTAACCTCTTCGTAGATCACAGTATACAATGGAGTCTTGGCTTCTTGCTATGAGGTTGTTATAGTTGGAGAGGTCAGCTAACATGGTGAGGGAGGTGAGGATCGAGTTAACGTTGCTTTCATAGAGTTGAGAGAGGATCCGAAAAGGAGAAAGTATTTTTTTTTCTTTTTGTGCAACCTTATCTCTTCAAGAGACAAGGTTGTGTTGTGTACGTATTCTCATCTCTTAAAGGACGAGGTTAGTAAATTATGACATCGTATCTCTAAGAGACAAGTTCAACTTGCTTAAAATTGGGATTTTTTTCATTCCATTGGCATTTTGATAATTTTTTTAAAATATCAATATCAATATACTTTTCCCCAAAAAAGAAAAAAAAAAGGGTAAATTAGGATTAAACCACAGTTAAATTGGTCCTTTAAAAAAAAGAGTCAAGTAAGGGTGTGCAAAAAAACCGAATGTTTTAGGATAACCGAACCGAAACCGGGAAACCAATCCGAAAAAAAAGGTTAACCGATCCATCGATTTCAGTTTTGGATTAGTATTTTTAATTTTTTCAATTTTCGATTTCGGTTTCGGTTTTTAGATTCTAGAAACCAATAAATTCGGTTAACCGATCCATAATTATAAATATATATAATTTATAATATACCCATATCATTATTTTTTTAGTGCTATCAATATGAATTATGTCAAAATGAATTATTCAGATAAAAGAAACAAATGCATATATGTTTGAAAATTGGAATGGTGGTGTTTGATTGAGATTTTGTATTGAGCTCAATTGATCAAGGTTGATAAGAACACATGAGTAAAAGACTATTATGATGATTATCTTGATGGCACCAATATATATTAATAACTATTTTACACGTCTTACATTATTTAATTTACAGTTTTTAATATAATTATACAAAAAATACTCTAATTTTTCTACGGACATATTGAAAAATATGGTTAACTGCAAAATTTGCACAACCATTATGTTAAACGGTTAAAAACCAAAAATTGAAAAAATTAACAAAAAAAAATTGGTTAACCGTTAAGCGGTTAACGTCATAATGGATTGGTTTAGGATTAGAATATTGAAAATCCAATTATTACGGTTGGGATAAAAAAATAGGGTCACGAACCGGTTAACCGAACTATAAACACTCCTGGAGACAAGTTTAGCTACATTGATTTGAACAAATCAAATTGGTTCACAGTACTAATAAATATACATTTGCAAGCTAGCCAAGCACATATGCTGCAGTTCAATTTATGGCATGGGTATATATATATATATATATATATATGTCTATGTGTGTGTGTGTGTAGACAAAAAAAAAAAAAAAGAATAAAAGCCTAAGTGTTTATTTACTTTTTTTTTATGTCCCTCTTTTTCCATCTATTTCCGTAGTATTTGACAGAATTTTACTTGGATAATTCATCGATTAAAAATATGATTTAAGTGATAAAATATTTTAAATCAAGATACTTTCATTGTAAAAGGAACAACATCATCATCATCATTATTAAAAAATCATCATTACAAGACCATCCATCAATCATTGCACAACAACCAAATTTAACTTAAAATGATAGTTTGAAATATCATCATCAACCCAACATTTATCATCTCTCTCCATATGTCCCTCAATCATATGGTTACATAACTTTGTTAAATAGATTTAAAGAAATTCGGGATTCTTTTTTTTTTTCTATAAAGGAAGATTACTTACAAGCCACATGACTTTTTCAACTTTTTTCCCCTTTCACAACTTTGCAAGTTCACCGACTAAGATTTCACAGTCAAATATACCTATCAAATTATAATATATCATATAAGTATAGGTCAATTGTGAATACTAGTTATATGTTTACTAGTAATCTCCTCTTTTCTGTTATTTATCCTAAAAATCCAAGCAATCTAGGAAAAAAACCCCAATAATAAGCATAAGAACAATATTAATTTTACAACAAGATCACAAAACAACACCCTATGATTACCTATATGACCTTAACTTTTAAGATCTAACTTTCGTATTGATTCTTACACCCTAAGAATTTGTCATTTAAGTTAAAATTTTTCTCGGTATTACTCTTTGAACACTACTAATGTAAGAGAATGGTTTGATGTTCATCTACAATTTTAGTCTAGTGTGAAACGTGAAGTTGGGTTTTTAAAAGTTTTATAAAAATGTGCCATGTTTAACTTTGATGATAAGTACCGTTTAGGCAAGTACATCTACCAAAGTAGCATAGAAAATATTAGGTCATATTCACTAGGGATCATTAGCATCTACTTACTCACTTTTAAACTATTATCTAGCCAAAGAAAAACTAGGCAGAACATTATGAACAGAAAAAACACTGCTAAGATTAATTCTAATTATATACACATTTTCATGGCAAATTTATAAGGTAAGCTTGTTAATGTAAGAAAGGCTCAGGATTTGATTCACCAAATCTTTATCATGTGATTTCTTAACAAACTCATAAGTTGTTTGCTGGGTACACTTACACCGTCGGATTCAGTAAGTTCAGTTAAAGTATGTCTCAAGGTTAAGAACTCTAGATAGATTAGACCACCAAAATCCTTCACAAGCTATTAGCAACCTAGATCCACATAAAGATTAAGAATCCTTTGACTAAAACTTGTTTTAAAGAATTTAAAACCAAATGATAGAAAGTTTCATCATTCCTATTTCTAGATGATTATGAGCAACTTTATTAGCAGCCTAAATATATTCAAAAGAACAATTTCTCAATCTATTCAGTTGAAATCAAATACGAATCTATATGGTACACACATAAACTTATAAATTAAGGATCAAGCTACTAGTTACAAGAACCCATACATTATTCAATTAAAACGCGTTGAAATCACATAATTCAAGTCTTGGGTTCATAAACCCTAAGTTAAAATGATTATTTCTCCATATAAACATTAAACATAGATTCAAAAGAAACAACATAAAATAAAGATGAATGTTACTAATTAAGCGCAAAGTCTTACAACAACAAATGTTAGGTAAATATAAATTTACCTAGAAAACTTGAATTTTTCACAAAAGAAAAGTTTTTCTCACTGAAAATTCTCACTCTACTCTATTACATGTTAGAAATTTGTTACATGTGGTACAATACTGTTACAACATCTATGCACATTTATTTATAGGTGTTAAGATTCAAAAACACATGAAGATTTTATCGTGACGTGGCTTATTTTTTTTAGTGAACTTTGTGCATATCTTCACAGGCATTATTTTAGGATAGGATCACTTTTCAAGGTTTGGATCACGGCCTTGAATGTTGGCCGTTGTATTCTTCTCATCAGAGACGCGATATATCTCAACTTGAACCGCAAGTATAACCATGGGCAGCGCGATTTGCACCTTACCTTGTATTCTTGCCCTTGGTTCATTCTTTGAAGGCGTGTTTGGATCCTATCTTCAACTATTATTATTGTTTTGCTCCAAATCTGATTCAAATCACTTTATTTCTTCTTTTCTTGATCTTAGCAGCTGAAAAACAACAATTTCACAATAATAGCACAAATTTATAGGAATTTATCTAATAATAAATTAGATAAAGTGTGAATTCCTATAAACTAAATAAAGTATAAATGACTTATCACTTGATAATTTTTTCTCTTCTATCTTTCCATGATATGTTTCCCATATGGGATATTTTTAATTAAACCTTGTGTTTTTATTGGAGTGTAACTTAGTATGTGCTTATGTGTGTTTATAAACTGTTTTGAAAATGAGACTACACATGTGTACGCCACCCATCCGACCTTATTTAGGCTGTGTTGGGCCAAGTTTATATGTCTTATTTTTTCTTTCTTATTGTTATTTTAAATCTGAACAATCAAATCTTGTAAACGAAATTCTTTTTATTATAAAACCAATAGATTTTATTTTCACAAAACCGACAATTCCTTTAGTTTGAAACAAAAAAATTCATTAAAAAAAAACTGAAGATTTTATATGATAAATTGGTCAATTTTTTTATTATTATCAAAGATTTGATTATTATTTTGGCAAAGTGTCATATCTATCCTTTCTTTCATCGATCTATATTCTTATTCTTCTTTCTGGGTCATTGTAAATCTTGTGATTCGAAGCTTCTACTACGAGTACACGTGTTATAAGCTAACTATGATAACCTTGGGAGCAAACGACAGTTGTCGATTTACACCTCAGTTATGCTAGAATTCGCTTTGAAGGCAATGAATTATTAATCTGAACAAAATGCTTCTTAACCTTTATAAACTCAAACCTTTGGATGGAAAATATTATAAGCGATGGTCTCGTAAATTATTTATATTTTTTGAGCAGTTGAAGGTTGCCTACATCCTTTTTGTAGGGTATCCACCAAAGGCTCAAACCTCTAACATTACTGTCACTCCTTTAACCACATCCCTCACTAAAAGAGTTAAAGCCATTCAAGACGAAACCTACAAAAAATTTAAATAAGCCAATAAGAGGCCACCCACTAAGCCATCTAAATAACTCAATATTTGATATATTTATCAACAAGAAATCTACTAAGGTCTTTAAGATACCTTAGAAGCAAGACATGGAGCTAATGATGCATGAAAAAAGAAATATGTCATCGAAAGGTGGCTATAGTTTTCATATGGTTGATGATAAGCCAACAATGGAGCAAGTGCATGACTATGAAAATCCGATAACCAACATCCTCAGTGAAGGTATGAAAATATGTGAAATTCTGCAGGCAAATGTATTGCTAGAAAAGGTTCTACCATTCTATAGCAATTACAAAAATCATTTCAAGCACAAGAAAAAGGGCTTGACCTTGTAGGAACTTGCTAGTCACATGAGAACCAAAGAAGCCAACATTTTAAAAGATAAGCAACTTTCCTCTTCCTCTTTTTCTAATAAAGCTAACATTACCAATTTTAAGCTTAATTATCCCAACCATTATCTCTTATGCAATTTTATACTTAATTCATGTGATTCCAATAATTTAAACAACAAGATATAAATAAAGAGATAATGGAAATAAAAGATTGCACCAAATTTAATATAGAGTTTGGCTCGCCATTTAGTCCCATGGTCACATAATTACCTCCCCATAATGAAGAACTTCGCACAGTTCATTCATTATAACAAAATGGTCCTACGAAGCTACACCATCGTTGCCTCCCAGTAGAGGACTTCGTACAATTGCCTCATAGTGGAGGACTTCACACAATATGATATGTGAATTGTGCCTTACAAAATTTACCAACAAAACTCACCAAATGACACAACTCACATTTTCACTTAACACATGATTAAGAGATAGATACAATATAATCCTTGCAATTTAAGCTTGACTCTCTACTTTACATATCTCCAAAACTTCATATATATAGCATCTTCAAATCAAATAGCTGTTGCCCCAAAGTCCCACAAGTCACCCAATCAAGAAAAGCTCCAATAGCTAGTTAACGAACCCAATAAGTTTAGACCTTTTGCAACTGGTCCGGACCTTTTGCGTAATAATCCACACTTTTAGGCCACCTGGATCTTCTTATGCTCAAAAGGTTTGGACCTTTGCACATTAGTTCAGACCAATTGGTGCAGTTCAACAATGTTTTGTATTTTAACCATATCTCTCTCATTCAGACTCCAATTAAGGTGATTCAAGATCGTATGGAAAGCTTGGAGAGATCTCTACAGCTCTCATGTTTTAAGTTTTAGGAAATTCCAAACAAATAATTCCTAAAAATCCAATATACTCTAGACCTACATATATCCATGCAAGCATAAACAAAAACACATATATATTGCATATAAAAGCTCAACATATCACAGACATAATTTACTTATTAATTGTAACTTTACTATATTTATTGAGCATTTATGCAATTCATTTCCTCATAAAAAATAAGGTCGAAACCTCTTTTGGTTTAACAATTGTTGAATCTACTGGTGCCACTAAAGACCAGTTTAAAAACAAGGGAAAGAAATTTCAAAAAAGTAGCCTACAGAAAAGGCAGTTTAAGAAAGAGGAGATAAAAAATTCATAAGAAGTAGGTGACTTGTTATGTTCATGGCAAAACTAGTCACAAAGCATACCAGTGCTTCCATGATAAGAATTAACACGATTCAAACCAGAAATCAATGCCTTTTCTTCAACTTGCACCTCAAGTCAACATTGCTGAAAAAGGAAGACATTTTTGTTGTTATGGTTATGGAGGCCAATATGGTAGAAAACAAAACTGATTGGGTGATTGACACTGGAGTTTCAAGACACTTATATGCTAACAAAGAGTTGTTTTGCCATTTTAAGGAGGATGCTGATGGAAAATATGCCTATATGGGAAACCTTACCACTTTTGGAGTGCTCGATAAAGGGAAAATTTTAATTAAATTAACTTCTGGAAAAACCTTAGCTTTAAACAATGTCTTGTATGTGCCCTCCCTACGTAGGAATTCAGTTTCTCATAATTTACTTAACAAGGTTGGACTGAAAATCATTTTTTAGGCTAATAAGGTCATTATCACTAAAAATGGGGATTTTGTGGGGAAAGGGTATTTAGCTAATGGACCATTTATCCTGAACACTGTTTTTAATGCTAATGCTTCTTCTTCGTTTATATTGCTGAATCTGTTGATTTATGGCATGGTAGGCTAGAACATGTGAATTTTGCTTCAATTAGAAGGTTTAAAAACATGCAATTGATAAAAAACTACAGATGATGATAATTGTTCCTAGTACTCTATTTGTGTAGAAGCAAAATTTGTTTAAAAAACCTTTCAAACTTGCCTTAACTAGAAATATTAAATTGTTTAAATTAATACATTCAAATCTAGCAAATTTCGAGAATACCGTAAGTAAAGTTGGTAAAAAGTATTATATTACTTTTGTTGATAATTTTTCGAGACATAACAAGTTTATTTGTTGAAATAAAAAGATGTGGTTACAAGACTATTTTAAAGTAAAAGCAGAAGTAGAATACCAATTAGATAAGGAAACTAAAAGGCTTAAGTCTAATGGGGGTAGAGAATATGGAACTCATTTTCTTAAGGAATTTCATGAAACAAATGGCATTGTATATGAAACTACTGCTCCTTATACATCACAGCAGAATGGCATAGCAAAAAGAAAAAAAAAACACTTAAAGAAAGGATGAACACTATGTTAACAAGTTTTGGTATGTTAAACAACATGTGGGGGAAGCTGTTCAATCTGCATGTTATATTCTTAATAGGGTTTCACATAGAAAACCAAATAAAACCCCTTATACAATATGGAAATGTTTTGCACCTAACTTAAATCATTTAAGGGTGTGGGAGTGTTTAGCAAAAGTTGGTTTGCTAGACTTTAGAAAAACTAATATTGGACTTAAAATTCTTGAATATGTGTTTATTGGTTATGCTCAAAATAGTGTTGCATATGGATTTATGCCTTTGAATGGTTATACTATTTGTGAATCTAGAAATGTTGAATTTTTTGAAACAATCTTTCAACTAAAGAAAAATGATATTGATGATATTTTTGGTCCCTCTAATATTATTTTGATGCTTACATCAATGTTTACTGATTTTCTGTCAATTAAGTTTACAAACGAATCTTGAAGAAGAAAAAGAAGAAAGATAGAAAATGGTTTTACACTAGATTTTATCATTGCTTTCTTAATTCAAAATAAAAATTTTGAAACGATAAATGAAGATATGGTATCTACATATTTAATTAAGGAAGATCTTAAAACATATGAAGAAATAGTGACATCAATAGATGTTAGTTTTTAGAAAGAAGCCATTAATAGTGAATTTGATTTGATAATGACGAATCATACATGGGACTTAATTGATTTGCCTATAGGAAGTAAACCTATCGAATGTTAGTGGATTGTTAGAAAGAAGATCGAGGCCAGATGGATAGATGGAAAAGTTTAAAGCAAGATTGGTAGTTACATATTATACTAAAAAAAAGAAACCAACTATTTTGATACTTACTCCCCTGCAACTAAAATAACTACCATTAGAATTTTAATTGCCCTTGCTGCTATTTGTAACCTGATAGTTAATCAAATGGATGTAAAAATGGCATTTCTAAATGGTGATCTAGAAGAAGAAATACACATGGAGCAACCTAAAGGCTTTGTGATTCCTAGTCAAGAGAGTAGGTTATGTGAACTTAGGAAATCCATTCATGGCCTTAAGCAAGCTCCTAAACAATGGTAAGAAAAGTTTGACAAAACTTCAATAACTAGTGGATATATTGTGAATACGTCTAATTCGTGTGTTTATTCTAATTTTTTTTTATAAGATTGTGTAATTATATACTTATATGTTGATGATTTGTTCATTTTTAATATTAATATAGATGTGGTAGATGAGACCAAGTTGTTCTTGTCTTCTCAATTTGATATGAAAGACTTAGGAGAAGTTGATTTGATTCTTGGTATCAAAATAAAGAAAATAAAAAATGACATTTCCTCATGCCAGTCACACTACATTGAGAAAGTCTTCAAAAAATTTAATTACTTTGATGTGGTGTCTATTAGAGCACCTTATGATCCTAGCATACATCTCAAGAAAAATAAAGGGCTCGGTGTTTCACAAGATGAGTATGATTAGATTATAGGAAGTGCTATGTTTCTCATGGACTATACTAGACCTGACATAGCCTATGTTGCAAGTAGATTAAGTCGTTACATCCATAATCTAAACAATGAGCACCGAAATGCACTTCATCGTTTGCTTAAATACCTTAAAGGTACTATGAATTGGTGTTTACATTTTACTAAATTTCTGACTATGTTGGAAGGTTATTGTAATGCAAAATTGGTTACTAATAATGATTAATTTAACTCCACCATTAGCTATATCTTTATCTTGGGAGGAGGTGTTATATCACGGAAATTCTCATTCCACCATGGAATTTAAGTTCATGGCTTTAGAATCAACAGGTCAATAGGCAAAATAGTTAAGAAGTTTGTTAGCAGACATACCATCATAGGGAATATCCCCTATGCCCATGTCAATACATTGTGATTAACAAGCAATCATTAGAATTGCTAAGAATAGTACCTATTATAGCCACATTCAAATTAGACATAGTGTCGTAAGAAGACTCTTGAAAAATGGGGTAATCTCCTTAGGATATGTTAGAACTAAGAGAAACTTAGTGAACCCTCTAACTAAATGTTTAACAAGAAGAGTTGTGGTTGAGTCATCAAGGAGATTGGTGCTTAGGCCCATGGATTAAGGTAACTTGGTGAATAGCTTTATGAGTACATAGCCTTATATTTAAGTGGTCCTTACAAGATAGACCCGATGGATCACTATTCAAATATAACCAATCCATAGCCCTATGTGGTAGTTCATTTCAAATGAACTCAATGGATACTAATTTTCATAAATTAAGTCTAAATGACTATTAATGACTTCATAGCCTTTATTGGGTAGTCTAGAGCTTAGACTTAACGAAACCATCTACTTAAGTGTGAAGGTGGGCCGCCTTCTATGAAAGATTTAGGTTGTCTCTTTAGAGCACTTGTGAGAACCTCAGGTATGCATGTGGCCATTAAATGTGTTTGAATTAAAATATCGTGGAACTACAAGACTTAGGAGACTAATATATGTTGTAGGGTCTCAATTGAGTTCTTGAAGTTCAAGAATTATTCACTTCATTAACTAAATCGTTGCCTCATTTTCACTATGCATTAATTCAATTGAAAGATATTATTGCTTACGTATATATTCCTTCCTTTGCTTAGATTTCTTTTTATTAAGCCATTTGTAGGGGATTGTGAGAGAATAGTCTGATAGTTTTATTCTCTTGTATCTTTCCATAATATGTTTTCCACATGAGATATTTTTAAATTGAATCTTGTGTATTTATTAGAGTGTAACTTAGTATGTGCTTAAGTCTGTTTAGAAAGTGTTTTGGAAATGAAATCATGAGTGCATGTGCGGCCCACTTGGCCCAGTTTGGGCTTTTGTGAAGTGTCATAATTATTTTTTTGAGATTTTTTTCAACCGTCCTTTCTTTCGTCGATCTATGTTCTTATTCTTTTTTCTGGGCAATTGTACATCTTTTGATTCTAAGCTTTTATTGCAAGTGCATGTATTAGAAGGTCACTGCTTCAACTTTGGGGAGCAAAAGGATGTTTGTTGATTTCCACCTCAATTGTGTCGAAACTCACTTTCAAGGTAGTTGCTTATCCACTACACTACACACTAATAAGTTATTTCCTTTCTTGTTCCTTTCTTTTCCAATAACTAACTCATAATTTTAGGTTGATTAATTTGAATCTCTTCCCTCTATAAATTCCACTATTAAGTTTGACCCTCATTTGAAATATTTTCTTCATTTTTATCCCTATGATTGTGTTCAAATCCTTTTAATCATGAAAATCTATTTATATTATGATTTATTATTCTATATGCATAAAATCAAATACTAAATCCTTACATATGAAAATAAAGATTTAATAACAATCTAGCACACATAATCATATTGAAAAAAAAAACAATAATTTCATTGAAAATAATGATAACTAGTTGAATAGTTCTCTTATGGTTGATCAAATCTACGTATAAAATGTTTGCTCTTCCATAGAAGTAGTCTTCAAATAACAAGAAAAAGTAAAACAAAAGAAATCCATAATAAAATAGTGATAAAATTTTAGTCTCGTTAGACAAATTGTTTTAATTCTCTTTTTACTCTTAATCACTTTGTAGATGACTCTTTCCTTCATTCTTAATCTCTATCTCTATCTACGCCCTCTCCCCGTCTCTTTGTGGATGACAAGGATACTAATACAAATGAAATAAGGCAATTTTTACAATTCCTATCGAGCACACAACTTGAATAAAACCATGCTTCTCTTTAGCAAATATATCATCAAGCAAAGTTTTCATAAGATCCGTGGGTGGACGCATTAGATTTTCTTAACTATGATTCTGTTTAATCTCCAATTCATCAATTGTCAATACTTGATTACTTATAAGGAAGAAATTATATGATTACCAATTGTCTAAATAAAAAAAACACAAATATAAATTAGATAAAAATAATTACCAGAATACCAATGGTAAATCGTGTACAGTAGATGCGATTTTAATATTTTACATGCGAGTCTCATGTCTAAAGTGCAATTTATGTTAGCATACAAAAAATTTGGAATGTCACTGTGTTTATACATCTTTGATCGGTTAAAAAAAGGACCTATCTTGGGAGAGGAAAAGGAAAAAGGATCCAAACAAGAAATTTGGCACACACATCACTCTGTACATCTTTGACTGGATGAAAAAAGGAACTTGTCTTGGTAGTGGAAAAGAAAAGAAAGGCTCCAGCTAGAAAGAAACATCAAAACCAAAAAGATAACTTCATTACATCACTATGTCCATGGTTTTTTTTTTTTGTACTGTTTATATGTGAATGGCTACTGGGATATGCAATTCACTAACGTTGATAATGAATTGCCTCTCTTAGATGAGATTTAGCGATGTATAACTTTTATTAAATCGCATTCTATACAAGCGATTCTTTTGTTATATTATAAATGGCATAACCTACATGCCATTTTAGCTTGGTATTTTGATAATTATTTTTGTCTAATTTGTATTTGTATAGTTTAAAAAAAATTAGTAGACACGTGTTTCGTTGTTATGTAGGTGTATTGTTGGAGCATTGCTTCCATTAAACTTGAAATTATCTTCAAAACAGCTCCAAAACTCATAAAACTTGAAGAAGCTTCTTCAATCATTTCTTAAATCCTTGAAATGGAAATATAATGTAACCTGGCATCCAAATCTAACAAAACACCAAAAAAATATTCAAAAGTAATGTCAAATTTAACATATAAAACAAATACAAATAAACTATAAAAGCATGTTATATGATTTGAAACTTTCAACCTAACTTTTCTTTTTCTTTTTATGGTAAATAGTTTGATTCACAAACTTATCCCACTTTACTCGAATCTACATGAGATCATGGGTACAAGAAGAAATAATTATATGAGGTTTTTATACCAATAATAGGGTAAAACACATGCCTATTACTATTTAAAAAAATACATAAATACATATTGTATAAAAATAAATACGAAATTAGCATTTTTATACTATCTATTAGATAGGAGATATAAAATTTTATACATATATCACATCTTGAAGGTGAGATACAGTGACTTACTATGCAAAAGTTGTAAAAATTTATGTATAGCATGTAGGATATAAGATACACGCAAAGTATCAGTACTTCGCATGTATAATGTGCGATACATTAAAAAAAATGCTATATTGCATATCTTATATGTGATGTTATATTCGTAATATTTTTATATAAATTATATATGTGTTATTTTTTTTAGAAAGATGATAAATAAGTAATAATCTCTAAGAATAAATGTTTCTTGTATCATATGTATCTACAGGTAGGGATACAAGGCAAGACTAACTGGCTAGCATGTGGATTAAAAAAGTTAAAATAAATTTGTTTATTTTTTATTTTTTTTATGTTAATTTTTTAAACAAAAAAAATATGGTATTTAAACCTCTCTCTCTACCCCCCAATTGATCAACCTTACCTCCCGCCCCTTCCTTAGTCTTCTCTTATCATTGGCTATTGATGATTAAGATGACCACCCACTCCAACAACTATGTAATGATGAACACTTGGTAAAAATAAAAACTAGAATGATTTTGTAAAGAACCATCATTGGAGTAATCGAGAAATGTAATAATAACTAAAAAAGGAAAAAGAAAACGATGTATTTGAAAGGGAAAGTCTTCATCAAGCAAAGAGGCCTACCACGCTTTTAGCATACACTGGATTGTTCTTTTTCTATTCTTTTCATATATAATTATTAAATGTTAATAAAAGGCATAGCACGAAATCTCGTAGAGCATATTTTGTCCTTCGTTTTTTTTCTTTTAATAATTTGGCCTGTGAGCCAGCCCAACCCATCATGAGCTACCACAAACTAAATGGGTCGACCTGTAGGCCATGACCCATTCGCTTAACTCTATATGTGTCCATGTGCCTTTTATTGTCTTAAATGATTAAAAGGAAGTTTTATGATATGATAATCTAAAAATGTAATAATGTTAAAATCGGGTTTTAGGCAGATGGACCAAAACTTAGTGAGAAAAGAGATATTTGACACATTAACTATAAACAATCCTAAAGAACCCATGACATAAATATACAAAAACTTTGATCTACTATGATATAAAATCAGCAACCTTTATAAAGGAAAAATCTTGACTCACTAGCTATAAAGAGTTGAGATCTTTAGTATAAATTTGAACGACACAAGAACATAGTTGTTAGGCTCCAAAAACAAGGAGAAAATCTCACTCAGTAAAATTTCATATTCTTCAATCTCTTAATTGTTTATTATAGGCAAAGTTTGTTATAGACGTAAAATACCATCCTAAAATTAGGAAACAATTATGTAGCAGGAAACTAAATAAAATCCTACAAATTTAAAAATAATATAAAATAGAAACATTATAAAATCCTATTAAATTATGAAATAAATATATAAAAGCATACAATAAAATTATCTCGACTCCAAAATAAGCTAATTCAAGAATAATTTATTTTTTCTTTTTCAACTCATTTCTTGATTCACATCATTGCATGTGTTGTGAGTATCTTCCTTTCAACTCAATTAGAAAAGAAACCGCGTACACTATATACATCGTCCACTATCTCAAACTTCTTAAATTAAATGAAAATGCATAAATCACCCTTACACTCACTCTCTATCTCTTGATTTTCTCCCAACTCTCTCTATTATTATTCTTACTGTCATATCCCATTAGCTTAATTAAGACAATCCTGCCGTACATTCTAAATGAAGATGATCATTAGTGGCTTTAATCATCATGAGCAAGTAGAATATACATGGCTTATCTCATTAAACCAATCTATTGACAGTTGTTAGGTGGTGACTAACAAACATAAATATAAATAATTTGAAGAAGTATACCTCCTTTATACCTTTACAATAATTTAAAACAATTTCAACTCTTTTCACATGGTCCACATTCTTTCCATCTCCCATCTACTAGAACTAGTTCTAATACTTCATAAGGAATCTTACATCATTGCAAAAAGTCTATAGGGGTATGAGCATGTAACCATAGCTTAGCAAGTGGACATAAAAAGGGTAATTATAAACATTATGGAACAAATCACAATCATTATTATTAGAGTAAATTGTGTGGTCAATTAGAATGTCATCTGCATGATGTTGACCAGTACACCACGAGAATAGATAAAGTAACCCCACTCTAATATGGTTTTTAAGGGGTTTGGAACAAAAACGTGTTGAACTTATATGTTCAATGTAGATTTTGATGAGATAATATGATGCACAATTAAATATTCAATCGCATTAAACTACACTTAGCTAGTTAAAATTATATGTGTCTTTGTTGTGTATGTTTGTGGAGTTTTTTTGTAGGTTTTAGCATAAACAGTAATGGTCGAGGGCAAGCCAAAGCAAGTGTCCAAGGCATGACAAAGCTAAGGCCAAGGCTTGACAAGCTCAATAATGCCAAACCAGTGGTCGAGGCCCAAAAAAGTTAAGAGATAAAGGCTTGACGAGGTTAAGTTTGAGGTACGACAAGGCAAAAAAGCGATCAGACTTGTCAAGAGTTACGTCGAGGGCTCAACGTGCTAAAGAGTTAAGGCATGGCATATTTTAAACTAAGGTTCAACAAAGATAAAAAGTTCACAGTGTTGGTTTAGGGTAAAGACAAGGTCTCGGCATGTCAATAGTTAGGGCACAACAATTCAAATTTGAGAATCAAAGAAGCGCACGTATGACGAAGCTGTCGAGAGCAAAGTTAGGGCACAATAAATTAAGGCACAACAAGCATCTGAGGTGCGATGGGTTAAATACAAAAGTTGATATGGCAAGAAAAGAGTCATTGAAGTGCACTAAATACTTGGTTGCTCAAACATGTTGTCTCTAATAGACATTTGAAATTCAAATTCCATATACATTCAATCGTGGGAGATTAACAGAAGTAGGAAAAGAAGGAACATAGTGCCAATAATCGTTTATGAGCTTTTTATTGCGATCAAACAAATATTTATTTTTCTT
This sequence comes from Combretum micranthum, assembly GCA_024138025.1. Taxonomy (NCBI): domain Eukaryota; kingdom Viridiplantae; phylum Streptophyta; class Magnoliopsida; order Myrtales; family Combretaceae; genus Combretum; species Combretum micranthum. Next base: position 301,020 of record JAMXBD010000147.1, on the reverse strand, counting down.
GTTCTCTTATATATAATTTTGTAAATCATAAAGAGAGAGAACATACAATCTAATGTCTTCTTCTTATTTATTGCTATTCTTTTAAGAGCATTTAGAGAGAAAGAGGAAATATTTTATTTTTAGAGAAGTGTAATTGCTCATCTTGAGCTAATTTCTAAAATTAATACAAGTGGTAATGAAGGCATCGATTGAGGCATTGGTGGACCATGAAGAGTAGGAAGTAGGCCGAACTCCCTGTTAAAATATTAGCTTGATCTTCTCTATCTGTATTCTCTTTATATTACGTAATATATCTGTTTTGCTTATCCGCTGCATTTTAGATTATTTCAATCAGTTAAATTAAAAATTAATTATCTGGGCTTTTAAGGCAAATACTCAATTCACCAACCTCCCCACCCCCCAAGTGAAATTTCAAAACATCTTCCATCAAATTTAGATTGTGCAATGGAACACTATCATCCTAAAATCATCTCGGACTATCCATCGATAGCCATTAAGCCATATTGCGACCTCTTCCCTTGTCACTTAGTTCAATATAGGCTAAAGGAAGAAATATGCACTTGGTTTCTCACCTTAATGGTCGGTATTTGGTAGAAGCAAGGATGCAAAATGCGAGATGCTATGCATGACTGGTTATCACTTTTGGTATATTCTTAATGATGTGTTTTTACTTTAGCAATCAAGCTAGTTCACACCAATACTACTGGGTAGATAGACATCTAACTTCAAAGAAAGATGATCAATCACGTGCATTTTAGAACTAACTTACAAGCACAAACAATTATAATATAAATAATATGCCTTTTTACAGTTACCATATAAATGAACCACCTACCAAAATTGCAATTTAAGTCTATCTTCCTTGGAAATACCTCAGGAGTAACAAAATTTAAGAAAAGCTTGTAAATATTTGATTTTGTCAATCCAATTGATTTTACCATATTCTTTATAATAGACTCGGCTAGATCAATAAATCCTAAATGAGATAATAGTAAAAATTAGTTTAAGCTAATCTAGGGGTTAACTATTTCTTAAGTATTTACTATAAGTTCTTTGATAATGCATTTTAAAGGTAGTAAATATCTAGGATAATTTTAATATAGTTTAGTTGTAAATGTAGATTTAAGTTATATATAGCCTTATATAAGGTAATTAAGTTTATAATCAATAGCATAATTATAGTAACTTGATAAAGTTAGTATCCAAGCTTGATAAGGAACATTTAGAAAGTGATTAAAATGTTCGATGTATAATAGAACCATTTTACTATATTTTAATAGATGAAGCATGTACTAATTAATATTACTTAAATTGGTAGAATATTAAATTAATCATTAAAAATAAAAAAAATGATCTAGAAAAATTCTAAAAGAAGTTACCTATAAAAGAAGCTCGAATATTCTCGAATAATTTCTACAAGTTTCACCCATCACCACCCAAAACCACCACCTCCAATCGTTGGCCCACCGAAGGAGAAGGAGGATAAGCATTCTGGAGCTTCTCTCCATTTTAAAAATGCTCAAATGAGCTATGGAGGAAATGTAAAGTGAAGGCCGATATTTATAGGGTTTTAGGGGTTTTAAATTAATGTCATTTGTTAATTTTTTTGCATGAATTTTTTTATGGCTTTTGATAGTGTGACACGTGTCTTAAAATTATGTGGTAATTTTTTAGCCACTTATCATATTTTATGGATTTTCATTTAATTTTCAACCTAGTTTATTATTATTAATCCTTTATTTATTGAAATTTGTGAAAATTATTATTTTTATGATGTGAAATATTTTTATTAATATATAAATGAATAACATTGGGTCTTTAATAATTTTTGTCCAATCCCTACGTAATTTTGGTTCATGTGGGCTTATTTTATAGGTATAGCATATATTTTTATTTAATAAGATATATTATTATTTTATTACTCCTTAAATATTTATGCTGTATAAGAGAGTGACATGTATCTATTGATATCAAATCATGTCTCTAGTGTGTTTTTCTTTATTTCTTAATTGTGATTTTTCTATTTTGCCCTTTAGAAACTTAATTATTTATGTATAGGGCAAAATAGTCTTTTTATACCAAGGTTACATTTTGATTTAATATGAGCTAAAATAATGTGAATTTTACTATCTATTTTAATAATTCTTATGTCTACTTAATAATCGATTAACAATTGCTATTTTTTACTTCTCATCGTATTTATCAACATTTATAAGTATTCATCATTTAATCTAATTACTTTCATTAGAGCATAATTCGTATACTTCTTTTATTGATCTAGCTGCTTAGTTCTTGTTTTCTTATGAATCCAACACTCGCTGTGTCGCAATCAACACTCTCAAATTCTTTATTCTTTTTATGTCATCCCTTACTTATTCCCCATTGCACTTTTGTTGAGTCTTCTAGTTTGTGTTTTAATAATAACAAAACATATATTAATGATTACTAATGTTATTAAAGTGTACATATTAAACGTGAAGTAAATTTAGATTAATATAATTGTGTTGAGATGATTTTAAGAAAGATTGAAGTAAAGGTAGACAGAATACAATGAAAAACTAATTTTTTTTTATTAAGTAAGAAAACTTAGACCCCATTTTAGAGGATACTCTAGAGAAAAAATAAAAGTAGCAAACTACTTGGATCACCACAAAACTTGCAATAATGTGGACGAATTTTGTTCGAGAGCTTATAAAATTTCTTAAGCCAAGTTCAATAATTGTGATTTTAGTTCAATAAAGGTCTAGCTCTAAAGTTGAATATATTTGGGTAATATATTCAATATGTTCACTAAGTTGAATAAGTATATCAATGGAGATTATTTAATCTAATCAAGTTACGAGTGAAGTTGAATAAGTTTATCTAGGTTCACATTTTGTAGATTTGATTTTCAATTGTGCCAAATGTTCCTCAAGCCTACAATTTTTTTTTTCTTATATGTTTTGAAGAATATTTAATAGTTGTAGATTAGGTTTTGTGAAGAAAAATTTAAGATAAAGCTTAAGGAATTCCTAAATGCATGATTGGGAGATTTTTCCTAAAAATCTGGGATATGCCATTTAGATTATTTTAGTTTGGTCCATATCAATTTTTATCATGATTTTTTATTTAATTTTTCAAGGAGAAAATAAAGGAATTATTAAGGAACATAAAGACACATGGAATACAACTCATCTTAAGTTTCATATTTCAAAACTTTAAGATACTATGAAGGTGAGTAGTAGCAATGAGGGCATATTTTAGAGATATTTCAACACCCAAATCAAGACTAATTCTTATCAACATCTAGTCATTGAAGAGAAACACAAAAATATCAAAGGCTTTCATATTCGTAGAAGATATAATAATATTCTCATATCTATTCAAATCATCAAGAGCTACAAAATGAACACTAAATCTTCATACACGCATTAACCTGCAACTATTGATATAAGCTTGTTGCGATTTTTGTTTTATTGTTTAGTTTGCATTTGATTCTGGTATCAGTGTTGTATTTAAGGAAATCCTAGATTACAAGTAAGCTATGACGTTTGGTGAATAACTAATGTTTTGCCAGATAGGACTGATCGGAGTAAATTAAGAGTAAAAGATCATAATTTGGAAACTTTTCGTAATCCTTTTCATTGGAACAAACCCATATAGATTATGAGGTTTACAACTTGGAGCTACAAGAGTGGACACAGGCACAAGGCCGAACTACCATATACCACCGTGTCACAAGTCTTCTCTTCCCTTTGCTTTTACATTCTTACAATATTTATATTTTGTCCATTGTTTATGTTGAGCTATATTACTAAGATTATTAAAAGCCATTGATATAAAAAAGAAAAAAAAAACAAAAAAGAGGCAATTGTTTTAACTTGAAAAATCTTAATTTCTATAATGGCCAATTCAACACCCCCTCCTAATTATAATTTTGAGACCAGCACACTTAGGTAAGCAACATATTTTCTTCAATATTTTTGCATTGTAGTGTTATATTCATTAGTTTTAGAAAACCTACTTTTCTTGGAAACCCTTTTTTTTTTGCCAATCTTTGTATGTATATGAATTTATATGCAATTGATGATGTAATATATGTAATATTTTATTGTGTATGAATTTGAAGCACCTTTTGTGCATTGTTTTGAAGTCAATGGAAGTTGCTTGCATGCTGTTTTAAAAATGAGATAAGTGAGCATATAAACACAATTTTATATTTAAAATTTTTGAAATATAGATGCATGTATAACCTTACATTACCCCCCTTCCCCCACCCCCCACCCATAATAATGTAATCCTATTAATGATACTAATTGTCAAAGTACATTGAATAACATGTCTATAATATAAAACTAATTTGCTACATATTGCATCTATAGATTACAAGTGGTGAGTTTTGTTAAATTTGTCATTTACACTCGTAAGAAACATTGCGGATCGTCATGCATGTCTAAAGTACAATAGTACTCCAATTAATAAGTTGAAAGTGAGAAATAATGCTAACTATAACAATTTCTGGAATATGATGTACAAAACCATTGGAATCAATTTTAAGGTTAAAAAAAATAGTCTATTTGGATGGTCCATTTTTCATGTATATTTCATCTATATTTGTATCTTATCAATATCTAATCCATAAGGTCTGTTTATGAGTAAAAATTTTGTTTTTTATCTATATTTATTTTTGACAAATAATCTTATTAAAATAGATGTTAAACTGATGCCAAGCCAACAGACCAAACACACATAAATAAGCACCATCCTTGCTTTTTATGGCAATATATGTTACATGTTGAAATGTGTTATGGATGATAATGATGTTAATAATCTTATTAAAATGGCCAGAAAATTAGGGTAACACAAGATATATGATTTGTACGTTATGTTTTGCAGAGAATCAAGCACCACATCAGAGCCACCAATGTTGCAAACAAACAATTATACTTGTAATTCTTTACAAATTTAAGCAAACATTTTCACCTACACTTCTCCACAAAGGTAAAACATGATGTGTGATTCATCAATTTACCATATATATGACCTAATACTTGTAAATGAACTTCTAATATTGAAAACAGAGTTAGAGAAGAAGTTGGTCCAAATGTTCAACATATAATTGCAAATGATGCTTAAGTGGATTATTATTTTAATGGTATAAATGAAAACGAGAATTCAATAGATGATGAGGAGAGTTCTAAAACAATGAGGGGAATTTTGAAGAGGGCTAGGAGATGCATGAAGTTATTGTAAATTATATGTCTGCAGCACATCCAAAAATAATGGCACATCTTTTAGAAAATGACAACGAGATGGCAATATACCATTTTCAATATCAATAAGGATGATGATCATGTCACTTTTGAATAAAACAAGATGCAATGTGTAGTAACTCGTGTAGTAGTCATGACTCAAGTAAGGGTATGAGATTCAACACCAAACACAATCATGTTTAAGTCGTTATGACGTTTCGCATAAAGAACCATCATGTTTAAGTCGTTATGACGTTTCACATAAAGAACCATTGTAACTTTTCTGTTAAAAAATTCCCTATGGCTAATTTATCATGCAAGAAGCGACAACCTTTATGCGGAGCTGCCTATAATAAAAAGTTAGAGGAGCTCTTTGTTAAAACTAAATTTGAGAAAGATCATACATCAAGTAAGTGATACACTTGGACCATTCACATTTAGACCGTAACATGATGACCAATCACTTTTTTAATCATGTTACGAATTACCTTAAAGTAAAGGTTATCCTAGCTTTGTGGTTTCCAATAACTTTGGTTACATGATTTCACTAACTAACATGCAAGAAGGTAAGGGGAGCAATTGAAATTGTATATTACAATTGAGATAAATTCTATAACAAACCTACTAAAGCTTCTCTATCTTATCAAAATTAGTAAGCTTGGGACATAAGGTGAATGGGCATGGAGCGAATTGGGAAAACAAAAAGAATCACAATTGAAGTGGGTTTTTTAACATTTGGTCCATGCGTAGAGACTTTTACATTTTACAGGCCCTTCGTGAGTATCAATAGTACTTTTCTCTATAGGAAATACTAAGGTTATATTATTGTCAGTGCTCTCATAGACTTAACCTAATAGGTCTTCTAGTACTATGAGTGGAGTAAGCATACATGAGTAGTAAACATATAGCAAACATGGGACAAGATACACTAAGGTTACTCTTGTGTAGTACTCATACACTAAAGTTAATTAGGGACTTTAAAGATAAAGGAATATGTCATTAATGAATAAACAGTAAGTATAAGAACTTAGAATTATTTTAGTTCTCCATATGGGGGTTCAATTAGCAATAGTAAGTATGTAATCACTTAAGATAGAAGATGATTGGCAAGATATCATCATTGTCCTCTCTGTTGCATGTCATGGGGATATATGTAAAAAGAGGTTGACCAATCCTAAGAGGAACATGTCTGTCTTACCCTTTGACCTTTGTAGGGTAGTAAAGAGTATGTATGTTCTTGTTGACTCGTATAAAACCATGGATTCAATTGTCACGAGTAATTTGTTCTTAACATCAAATTTTTGTTATGAAAGACTCTTATTATTAAGATCTTGTAATCCTTCTTGTCAAATTCCTTATTTTTTACTAATAAACTGGTTTTTTTTTCACTATCGATTTACGAGAGATTATCAAAACACAATAGGCAAAAGTGTTGAATTTGTATGTTTAATGTAGATTTTGATGAGACAATACAATGCATAATTAACTATTCAATTATTATAAACTACACATGATTAGTCAAATATATATGTATGTGTGTGTGTATGTTGTGCGCTCTTATAGAGTTTCTGTAGGTTTTAGCAAGAACGGTATTGTCAAAAGCTAGACAACTTTAATCTTGAAGGTGAGACAAAGTTTAAGGCCAAAGCTTGATAAGATAAAAAATGCAGGATTAGTGTCAAGGGCTTGATAAGTCCATTAGCTTGGGCGTGACAACTTTGAACTAAGACTGACAAAGCTTGAAAATATACAGCCTTGGTCGAATAGGATCATCGAGGGCTTACCGAGTCCAAAGGTTAGGGCACGACAAGCTCAAGACCAAGATTTGAAAAAAGTTCAAAGTTGTATAGCTTTGATCGAAGGTCACGTCATGGGCTCGACATGTTAAAGCTTAAGGCGCAGTAGTTTAAATTTAAGGCTTGATGGAGTAAAGACCTGTTGAGTGCAAATTTGAGGTGCAGTGAGTCTTTAAGGCACAGTAGTTTAAATATTAAAGTCGATGTGATAGGAAAGAGTCGTTGAAGTGCATTAAATGCTTGGCGACTTAAAGAAGTTATCTCTAATGATATTTGAATTTTTGAAGGCTATATATATGTTGTCCTTGGGAGATTCAAAATATAGCGAAGTGCAAAAAATGCGATTATTTGCAAACAAACAAATTATTTATTTTCTTGTTCTCTTATTCATTAATCTGTATATCGAAAGGAAGAGAGAGAAATATTTTTAGTGCTCTGTTCATTTATTTGCAATTTATTAGAGAACATCTAAAGAGAGAAAGGAAATATTTTACTTCTCAAGTGTGTTATAAAAACTGTTTATTGCTCATCTTGAGTGTGTTTTTGAATCAATACAATGGTGTGAAGTCCTTGATTGAGACATTGGTAGATCATCGAGAGTAGGAAGTGGACTGAACTCCACATTATATTTGAACTATTTTTCTCTATCTATATCTCTTTAAAATTTCATATTGTATCTGATGGCGTATATTTGCTGCAATTGAAATTATTTTTTTATTTGTGATTAAAATTTATTACTGGAGATTTTTAGGGCAAATACTCAATTTACCTCCCCTCTTAAGTATTCTTAGTGCGTTTTCAAAAGGTGTTTGTAATCATTTTACCATTTGTGATACCTTATTTGTCCAATACATTATTAGCAATTCTTAGCAAGAAACATCATAAGATCATTAAAAAATTCATGAGAACTAATCTAAGAATGATGGGAAGAAGGTTGTTTCTTATTGTCCAAAAGAATTAAAAGTATGTAAGTTTTTCTAAAACTCCTATAAACAAGGGTTGTATTCTAATGAAAATTTATATAAGAAGAGAAACTGATATCTAGATTTATAAGATATAAAAGAAAATAGTGTTTTCATACATTTATTGTAATGCCCTTAAATATAGAGCAATTTTTTGGGGGGATTATTTCATCATCATTGTAATTGATGGATGTGATAAAATTTAAAATAGTCAAACTTTTAGGACCAAACGACTATAGCCAACTTAAGTTATGTGTTTCATTATTAATCAGAACACCGAGGAAATTGTATGATTATTGACCTACCAACTAAAAATTGCACAAATAAGAATTTACATAAAACTAATTACACAAATACCGATATAAATTCGCATCTTCAACATGTGATTTATGTGTAAATATGAATTGCATGTTTAACAAGTGATTTGAGGTGGATCGTGTGTTAAATATGTGATTCATTAATGATTACACTAAATCACTTCATGAATATGTGATTTTGTATTGTGGAAGTTTTGGTTAAATCATATCTTGATGATGCATTTATTGTGTTAAACTTGTAATTAATTTTATCTTGTTTGTATTTAAGTAATCTTTTTCAAAGATTGGTAGACAAGTGTTTCATTCGTAGAACTCTAGGAGCTTGTAAAAAAACAATCCCCATAATTGCAAATACAGATTAGCCTAGTATTCAACTCAAACGAAAAAAAATTAAAATTAATGAAAATAACATTAAATGTAGAACATAATTTGGTAAAAATTCAAAAAACAACTTGAAATTTGGATAATTGTGTTATTTTTATACTCTTCCCATCATTTTTTTAAACTTATTGCTCTTATTGAAAATTTTTATAGAAATAAGCTTTCAATATAAATGATTGTTAAAATTATACTTTAAAATTTTATCTTAAAAAAATACAAATTCAATTTAAATTATTCAAATATAACTCACATGTTTAACAATTTAAACATAATTTGCAAAAATCACTATATGTGATTTTTATGATGAATTCAGTTTAAATTATTCATCACAACTTAAATAAAGTGTTGAAATGACAATTTCAAAATTTACTAATCTTATCTCATCTTACTTTTTTTTCCTCTTAATATCTCATCCCACTAGACATCATCATGAGTCGGTTCTGAACTGGAAACCGACCCCACCCTTAACCGATGGTTCCTAAACTGAGAACCGGCCCAGGGATAGTGGGTCTAAACCAGCAAAGGATTCACGGTTTTAACGGGTCTTTACGGTTCCACCTCCCAAAATCGCATGACCCGATGATCTTGCAATCCTAATTCAAGACCGGCAGTTCCAGTAGTTCTACGCTACAAAAATTAAAAAAAAAAAAATTAAAAAATTGTAATTAAAAAATAAATATTTAAGACTATTTTCACATGAATTTAATGTGATGTTATTAACAGCATAAGTAATAAATATATGTTAAATCATATGTAGTTGAGTTTATACAGACTTCTAACAAAAATGGACTTTTCTTTCTCAACTATGTGTGACTTGTTTTTGTATTATAGGGACTTATTTGTATCTTAAATATTGTATAGTGGTATGTTGCTAATATGGTAACTAGAAAAATACAAGTGATTGTACATAAATAAATGCATAACTATAGAATTTCTTTTAACTAATGAGCTATTAACAATTAATGTTAAGCTCATGTTATTTTAAGTTAAAAGTTTATTTTGCAATTATTTTCTTACTTAAATTAAGTAAATTATTTAATTGATTTTTTTTATTTCATGGTTCTCGGTTCCTCTGGAATTAAAATCGAACCGTGGGAACTGACGGTTTCTAGAATCGAGAACCACAACGACTCATGGGTCTAGTTTCGGTTCCACTATTTTTAGAACCACGAACCGATAATTTGCGTCCGGTTTGAGTCTGGTTTTGACCCATGACGATGTTTATGCTCTACTTTGAAAATTATATTTTACACAACCGCTGACTCCCTTACCATTCTCATCTACCGAAACAGCTTATAAAGGCTCAAATTATTCATCATACATCACATATAATATCTATTAATATTAAGTAAATCTTGAAAATGGCAGTTATTTTATTCCTGTAAAAAAATATAAATACAGTTTTTTTTTATATACTCCATTCTCTCTCTTCTTCTCTCTTTCTCTCTTTCCTTTCTCCACTATCTATGTGATACTTTACCTTCTTTTTCTATACAATCTGTGACAAAGTTTTCTCCATATTTATATTGTTTTTTGTTATTTTGCACATGTAGCATGGGTACAATCATTCCTTAGTATACATATATATCTATTAATATTAAGTGAATCTTGAAAATAACAATTACTTTATTGGTATAAAAAAATATTAATACATTTTTTTATATAATTCACTCTCTCTCTCTCTTTCTTTCCCTTCTTGACCATCTATATGCTACTTTACCTTCTCTCTCTCTCTATACTCTATAACAAAATTTTCTGTTTTTATTTTTTTTTTAATTTGCACATGTAGCACGGATGCTAATGTCTCTTAGTATATATATATATATATATATATAGGTTTTCGGGTGTTTTTTGGTACGATTTTGGAAAAATGTACCAAGAAAGGATGGTGTGTAAATTAATTCGAGATCTAGGCGAGTGAAGGTGCCGTTTGTGAGAGCGACTTCGGTGTAGGGGCGGGGATAACAAAGAAGGCGTCGTCCGAGACGGCACCTTCAGTACTCATATTGAAGGTGCTATCTAAGTATAAATATTGAAGGTGTCGTCTCGAACGAAGCCTCCACTATAAGTAAAAATACCCAAATTTTTCTGCCGTGAGCATTTACTCTCATTATTGTAGCAAAAAATCCTCCTAAAAAAGACACTTCAAAAGGTGCTTCTGAGGTCCTTGTTCGTCTCTAGCGAAGATTTTTGAAGTTTTTCATTGTCCGATCTCAAGTAAAGCCTTTTCTTTCATTTTTTTTTCCATATTTTATTGCATTGTTTTCCAGTTTTAGAGAAAAATGATAAGAAATGGAGAAAGTGAGGGTTTATGTGATTTTGTTTGAATCATTGTGTTGTAGCTGTTGGTTTTGAGTTGTGAAGTGTTGTAGGAGTAGTGTATAGAGAATTGGTGAGTCTTATGTCATTGCATTTGTCAATCTATCAAGTTGACATTAAAAATTTTTCCATGTGTACAAGATGTTCGGTGAAATGCTCGATGGTTCGATTTTATGGATTTTTATGCTTAATATAATGTGAGTCATCGAATGTGTGGTTTTGTCTGATTTAGTATGTTTTAGTTGTTGATTTTGAGTTGTAGGAATAGTATATGGAGTGCATGTCGATTTATGAAGTATATAATAAAACGATGTTAATGGTTGGAAGGTATTTGATGGAATGCCAAAGTCGGTTAAAAGTCATCTGTTTGTCAATAGTGATGTTTAATCGAATGTGAGTGAAAGATGTTGAAGAAGTTAAATATCTTGTCATATTTTAAATTGTAATAAATGAGATCTAACATTTTAGTTTGCTGTGAATAGGTTTGGAATGGCTAGCTATGTAAGGTTCATTATTTATGCACATAGGAATATAGTGGATGGATGTTATGGGCCACAATATGACAAGCCTCCCAATGGGGAAGTGAAGGTTAAGATGGATGTTGGTTTTGAGAAGTTCAAGGAAATTATTTGTGGCAAGATTAGTGTGGATCGTAGTAATAGTGATGTCGAGATAATACACAGGTATGCACATTACATGAGTCATGGGATTGTATACATGTTAATGCCAATTATAGATGATGATGGACTTGAGGATTTGATTTCACTTGCTGCTGAGTTGGGTGCTAGGTTAATTAAGGAAATATTTGTGAAAGTCACCGATTGGGCTGTCACACCTCCAAATGTTGTTGCTGGTGGAGATGACATGAATGAAGAACATGCTAACATGTTAGGCGTGCAGCAGGTCCAGCCCGGTTGATCTTCAAAATGTTCCTACAAAATGAAGATGTTGTGCCAGTATGACCTATGCATTATGAGCAATATGATCCAATGCCAGTGGATGAGACAATGTCAGAATTTGAGAATAGGGTTGCACAGGAAGTGGCACCAGTGTTTGCCACTAGGCTCGAAGATGATCATTTCAATGGTTACTATCATGTGGATGGAAATGGTGATACAGTGGAAGATGAGGTAGACGAAGTCAATAATAATGCTGTAGAAGAAGAAGTTCAAAGAGGCAATATTACAAGTTTTGATGTCTTACATAGCTCAATGCCACGTGATGTAATGTTAAGTCAGGCATCGGTAAGAGATATAATTCCTTATTTTAATCTTGGTGGAGACGGTGATGGGTACGTGACATTTGAGGATAAATTGGATGCTATGTCTACTAAGATCTGTGACAGCGAAGAATTAGTGAAGGGAATGATGTTCAAGACAAAGGATGACCTAATTGAGGCTGTAAAATATGTTCCCATAAGGACACATTACAACTTTCGTGTTAATGAATCGAAGAAAACTCTATCGACTGCTCATTGCACTAAAAGTGATCAAGGTTGTCCACGGCAGATACGGTCCTGTTTAAAAAAGCTAGAAAGGTTGCTTGTAATCACCAAGCTTGATGGTCCCCGTTCTTCCACTAATCCATTACTTGGGCAAGACCATTCACAAATAGACTCAAATATCTTAGCTCGAGAATTTATCAGCTTTGTTTGGAAAAATCTAGACTGTAAGGTGGAGGAGCTTGAGTTTTATTGCTTGGCTGTATATGGGTATATGGTTTCTCGTAGAAGAATTTGGGAAGGTAAGAGCAAAGCAATTGCTATGGTTTATGGTGACTGGGTGAAATCTTACAATGAACTCCCAAATATATTCTATGCAATCAAGTCTACTAACCTAGGTTCAATAGTGGAGTGGAGCTAGATAAGATCATCCCAACCGGATGAGGCGTCCTTCGATTGGGTATTTGGAGCTTTGGACCTTGTGTAGAGGCCTTCAAGCATTGTAGGCTAGTTATTTGTGTAGACGGTATGTTTCTGTATGGCAAATACAAGCACGTATTGTCTCGTGGCATGTGGTGTAGATAGAGACAATCACATCTTACCCTTAGCATTTTGTTTGGCACCATCCGAGTCTAAAGATGCATGGTCATGATTTGTGATGAAATTGAAGCATAGGGTTGTAGGACATAGGGGAGAGGGGACTATATGCTTAATTTCAGATAAGGGGACTGGTACTATTGGGGCAGTTGTTGATGAATCAAGTGGGTGGTGACCCCCATTCGCAGTGCATCGCTTCTTGTTCAACATATTGCAAGCAATTTCAACAAAGTTTATAAGAATCAGAGGTGTAAAAACTTGGTAACATACATAGCATTTCAAGCACAACCCCGTAAATACGAAAAGTCTATGGAGCTTGTGAAAAATATTGATGAAAAAGCAATTGAATGGTTTAATCAGACTGATTCAAATGGAAATATAATCTTATGCAAGGATGCATGGGCCTATCATTTGATGGATTTTATCGTTTTAGGTACATGACAACCAACATGGTAGAGACATGCAACTATGTGATCAAGGGAGCAAGGGGCTTACCTATAGCGGGGTTAGTTAAAAAAAATCTTCCACAATTGTGTCATGTACTGGGAAGAGAGACTTAGTGTTGTGAGGAATGCCATAATGGGCGGTAAGGTTTTCACACCTTATGCAAAGAAGAAGATGTATTTATGGGCAGTAAGGGACGGTTCACACTAAGTTATTAGTTTTAATAGAGGTACTGGATTATTTTGACGTACATATCGACACTCAATGGGAGAAAGGTCGTTTGAAACATGGCGATAGAACTCATAAAGTGGACTTTTCGAAACAAACACACACATAACAAGTGGCAAATATGCCGACTACCATGTTCACATGCTATGGCAGCAGTAGGGTTCTTTAATGTTGATTGGACTTCCTTTGTCAGTCCATGTTATAGGTGGACTAATGAATTCCAATGCTATGAATCCCATTTCTACCCACTCGGTGATGATCTTAACTGGCATTGCCCATAGAACTTCCCTTGCCTAATCCCTGATCTTGCCGATATTGGCAAAAGGAAAACCTAGGATGAAACAATATAGGATGGAAATGGATTGAGAGAGCGTCCTGATAGAGTAACATGTGGGCTATAATAGGAGGAGTTGTCCAGATAGAGCGAGGCAGAGTGTGTCTAGATTTGGCATATTTGTGGTTAAAATGTGGTGGAATGATGAAATGCTTTCCTACCATGTGTTTTTTTCATCTTTTTTTTTTCCTATTGTTTCAAATTTGACATTTATCTTCCTACATACAGGGTAGATGGAGCCAGGCCCCAGTGATCCATCGGTGCTTACCTAGTAGGGCAAACATCGTTCATCAGCTGTTTGGTCGGACGAGGTATGTAATCTAACACTCAACTTCTTGTTAAGCCATGTTGAAGCACATAATCTAATGTTCACTTAACTTTGTTCTTTCAGGCATCAGCTACTGCCCTCATCGTTAGACAAAGGGAATCCACATCCAGACATGACTTGGTTGGCAGACCCATTGACGAGCGACTTTGCCTTATTTGGAGTAGGCTGGCTTCATAGGCCTTGCACACCTCCCCTACATTTAACTTGACTAGCATCTCATTTCCACGTTGGTAGAGAATGGCGGCTAGAAACTCATACATTCCATATGCCATAGCGGGAGCTCACCATCACATTGCAGGATGTGGAGGTCTAGCTAGGATTGCTAGTTGTTGGTACCATATTTATAGCTACTGGATGGCAGGCAGAGTACCTGAGGTTGTTAGGTGCTTCCCTGCAGGGAGATACGTCCCGTGGAGGTCATTTCAGCCTTACTTGGCTACAAGAGCATTTTGCACATTTACTTGATGATGTACCAGAGGAGCAAATTAGGAGTCATGCTCGTGCATACATATTACAGCTCATAGGTGGATGTATATTTGCAGACAAATCGGGTTCATTGGTCCACACCATGTTCTTGTCTTTGTTAGATGACTTGGCACACACTGGGCAGTATAGCTGGGGTAGTGCGTGCCTCAGCTGGTTGTAGCATCAGTTGTGCCGTGCTTTTGCTGAGAATGTTGTGAAGATTGGAGGAGCGGTTGTCCTATTGCAGGTATGGGCCTAGGATCAATTCCCTGTTGTTGCTCCTCGTGCCCGGTTTGGGCCACTTTTAGATGATGGAGCGCCACTTGTTGCGCGATGGCTGATTGTTTGGGACACTCCTAACACTCATATCATGTTATTTCAGCATACAAAGAGGCATTTGACATGATAGGAGCTGACCAGGTACATTTGCTTTCCCAATTTTCATTAAAGTTCCATAAGTCACTTTCATTTTTCCACTAATGACTTCTTTGTTATGGTACAAGTTGTCTGGATGCCATGCACTGACTAGAACATGACTAGGCTACCGATATAATATCGATGTGGTATGGACGTGTGGACAACCCGTGTCCCCTTCATTCGCTTTTGCTACGTCAAGTGATGTTTTCCTAATTATGTCATTTGGCAGTTTGGGGTTAATTTGAGAGTTTTGACATCTGTTAACACTAATCTAAACCTGCATCAGATCGATTTGCGAAGGAAGATCGACACTGATTGGGTGGTCCATCACGCTATCTACTATGCGATGTGAAATGAGAGGTGCGATCAACTGGTTGATGTTGAGCTTCCCCTGGGTGTCGACCCTGACTATATATGTTGGTTCAGACGAGTCACCAGGTGATATCTTAGCCACATTGGTGCCAAAGTCGGTGCATTTGTGAGTTCTAAATCTTCAATTTAGCTTCTCTTATACTTATAGAAACTTATCAATCTAACCTCTAATGTTCGTACTTCCTTTGTAGGCAGGTCAATTTAGATGAATCCTGCTAACTTTTGACATATCAAAGTTTACTCCATTGCAGATGACGCCATACGAATAGTCAATGAGCATGGGGTTGTTGATTATCTTTACCTTGAGTTCTGGTATACTATGCAAGATGGTGAAGCTATAGTAGATTGGACCATGCACGACCAGGAGCAGTATGACACCGTCCACCATGCTCCATCATCAATTGGCACCTCTACAGTTGTGAAGGGACGACATAGCACTTCATCGCAGCCATCCTACTACACTCCATATAACAAGGTTGGCTCATCATCATGTCATCCTCCACCATCACCACAAAAGAGGCATCCAGTAGCTCCGGATCAAGACATGGGTGAGGGATTAACACAGTTATCACAGGTTAGGAGACCCACTTAGGCTTCACCAGTCCCTTCACCAGATTTCACTGTATCTCCGATTTAAGAGGATGAGTTAGAGGTTACGCAGGCACAGCCTGCCCGCCGATCTATAGTGTCGAGGATTGTTAGAGTTGTATGGTGGAGAACTAGGAGACGATAGGATTATTGCTTTCCTCTTTTTATTTGCTTTTTGTCTAAATGGAATTGTATTTTTTCAATTCAATTTATGTAATGGACTTTTATTTATCTTAGTCGTGAATGTTTTTTCACCTACATAGTTTTGATTAGTTGCGCATGTCGCATGCCACTACTAACTGGTGGATTTGTTTGAGGATTTTAGTGAATGTTATAATTGTAGGTTTGAGATGTTGGATTGGTTGTGCATCCTACTAATGAGTAGTGGATTGGTTTCGAGAGTTTTCCCTTTTAGTGATTGTTATCTCTGCAGGTTTGAGATGTTGAATTGGCTGCACATGCTACTACTGAGTAGTGGATTGGTTTCAAGAGTTTGTATTGTTAGTTAATGTTAAATCTATAGGATTGCAATGATAGATTCATTAGGTTCGCCATTACTGAGTAGTGAGAATGGTTTGAGGAGTAACGAAGTTGGCGGTGGTGGGGTGTAGTTTTTTCTTTTACTGTTAGTTTAGGTTTTTAATATTTTGTATTTGAGCATTGTTTGTAAGTTTGCACAAGGGGAAGGCTTCTATTAAAGGCGCCGTTCTAAAGGGTGCCTTTAGTACAAAATATTGAAGGTGTCGTTCTAAAGGGCCCCTTTAGGAATGGTGCCTTCAGTATAGGAGTACCTTTAGTATTTTGTACTAAAGACATTATTTCAAAGGGCGTCCTCAATATTTTATACTAAAGGCGTTATTTAGAACAACATCTTCACTGTTTTTTCTCACCCCCACTAAGGTGCTATGAGAGAGGGTCTCTAGTTCAAATTCGAGATGCTCTCACAAACGGTGCATTCATTTGTTTAGATCTGAATTAGTTTTCATAACTCTTTTTTCATGCATTTTTCAAAAACGTATCAAAAACACCCAAAAGCTTATATTTACACACACACAAAAGATATAATATCAATTATATTTTAATACGTGGATAAATGACCGTGGTTATTTTAAGAACTGCCATTATCGGTGAAAATGTGATTTTTCGGAAAAATCTCTTGTGATGGCACTATTTATCTTTTCTCGAAGTCTCGCCCCCTGCAAAGCAAGTTGAGCTTACTTCGATACTCAGTGTAGAAGAACAGAGAATGCTGCGGCCTCGTCTCACGGCTGTACTTTTACTCTCAAGTTTCCTTTTCTTCTCTGATACTACTATTTCCCAAGCTACTTCTCGATGCTCCATTAATGGTGAGTATGTTTGTACGCAAAATGGTGCCCTTTCTTCGTCAAAAGACCCCTTGTTTTTCCTAGTCTTCTTTAATAACTACGTGAATCAACTTATGGGTAGGATATAGAACTGTGAATGGACTTATATTAGGCATGTTTTTCCCTATGTTGCTTGGGTTTCAATGATATGTGGATCTTGTTTGTACTTATATGTGGAAGATCCAGTTCTTTAGCTTTGTTGGGAATCTTATAATGGATTAAACATCCAGTTGTATGTAGTTTCTTCTTTAAGTTCGGTTCATTTATTATTTGTGCTTGGATATATTATGCCCGGAAGGGAAGAGGGAAAAAAAGCATAAGCTTGAAGTGAGCTAATCACAACTTTTAAATAGATTCTAATTGAAAACAAAATATTTGTTTCATTTCATTTCGAATAATCCATAAATTAGCTTTCTTGTTGGTGGCGTTGCTATGGAAGACAACATCTATCACATAACATACAAAATCCTTCAATTTTTGTTTCTTAATTTGGTTCAGGCTTACCGCTAGTGAGGAACATCAGCGAACTGCCACAGGATAACTATGGAATACAAGGTTTATCACATATAACCATTGCTGGTTCTGTCATGCATGGTATGAAAGAGGTAATCGTCTTAGATCCTTTTATCCTCTCGTCTTGACTCCATTCTATTGTTTTTAAATATATAGCTAAGAAAGGAAATGCACATTCAGATCGTGCGGCCGCAAAAGCATGAAAACCTTATTAATGTTGTTTTATAATGATGTGAGCGAGCATGGCAAGTGGCTATGCTTGAGATTTACAAGAAGCACTTTGTGTGTTACAATGGTTATCAAAAGAAACATAAGGAAGCTCTTATTAGGTCTGTAAGACAAGGCAGTAAATTAGATCTTATCCATGCTACTGGCCACTGTTTACTTCAATCGCATTGACTTTTAGAGAAAGCTCATCTATGAAACTAAAACTCCTGTTTGATGCTAAACTGCCGTAGAAGGTATTTTAGTTACTTTTACTGGATCTGCTTCAAGTTGTTGCATCGGGTCTAGACTTACGACACTGACACACACATCATTGTGAGCACAATTCTTCCTGCATGTTTGTCCTGATATTTGGAATCTTTCTTACCTTTTTTTATTAAGGGGAAAATAAAGGAAAGAAAATCTTAATCTGGGAAATCGTATGTGAAACACCTTTTGATGGACATGTAACGAGGGAACATCCTCTGTTCTAAAGGTTTATGTCTTTCTGAAGACATCTAACTTCTGAAGTATTGTCTAAATTCATTTCATGGATTTCAACAGATTGAGGTCTGGTTACAAACCTTTGCTCCAGGATCTCGCACTCCGATACATAGACATTCTTGTGAAGAAGTATTTGTTGTCCTCAAGGGGAGTGGCACTGTTTATATTGCATCAAATTCACATACCAAGTACCCAGGAACACCTCAAGAGTATTCAATATATTCAAACAGCACATTTCATGTCCCTGTTAATGATGTTCATCAGGTAGTAACTTTTAAACTTTTTTCCCTCGAATAGCTGATTTTTTTTAATTTCCCTGCCCAGACGTATTCTATTAGAATCTTCTTCCTGAATCAAATGTCATTTCAATAAAAAGTAATACCCTATGCAAGACATTTATATGCTACAAAATGTAAATGTTGCTGCTTGATGTTGGCGCTGTTTGTCTTAACATATTTTTAAGATTTTCAAATTGCATCGTTGATATTTGTTTGGACTTATTGGGTTTCAATGTTCCCATGTTTCTTATTATTTCTTGGCACATAGTGGATATGTTGGACCAGAGCGAGAATTTTGTTTGTTTTCAACTATGATTTATTAGCAAGCTGTTTAAAAAGATTCCATTGAAATCTCAAGATTTGTTCCATCTGAAGCTGAGGGCTTTAAAGCTCTAATCAATGGGTCAAAATGTTTTTTCTTTCTTTTTTTTTTTTAATTTAATTTTTCCCATTCGAACAACTAGCAAACTAGAGGTTCACTGGGTAATCTCTAATCTTGAAAGGACTAATATTAGATAATTAGCTGTGCATGTTGCTCTTCAATTCTTGTCTTCCTTTAGCCCCATGGGATGTGGGAAGTGCGATGTCCTTTAGCTACTCAACTACGAACATCATAATGATTTTTTTATGGCTCTAGTGTAATCGGGAAAAAAGACTTCTTTTGTTATATATGGGAAGTCTTGGAAGGTTCTGCTTTATTTTTATTGATTTAAATGCACTTCAGAATAGATATCATTAGTATAATTTTACACAGCTGGAGTTGGAGGAGCCATCGAAATTTAATACGAGCACTGTGGGCTGGGTAAATAGGTTGTTCATTGCTGGAGGTTAAGCCTTCATAGTTCATTCAGCTTTGTCTATACTTAAACAATAGGCTTTGAGATTGTTTGTACTTCGTATGCATGAGCTTGTCTAGTTTCTTCCTTTTGTTCAAGGGTTTGTTTAATTTGTCTTATTTTGATTATTTTGGTATCTTATTTTTGTTATTTTCAAATAGACCATTTATCAAAAGAAAGATACAGATTAAAAATAAATATTTTTACTTGTAAATAGATCAGATATAAGTCGTATATAGATAAAATACAGATGTAAATAAGATATAGATAAGATGCAGATAAAAATCAGACAATACAAACAGATCCCAAGTATCCTCTGATTCATTTCATGGTTACACTTGTTGCAACTCATTTTAGCCAATAATTACTTCATGGATGTTTTTATAGCTATCAGAGTTGTTCTTTTTATAGATGTTTCCTATATCATCATTTTTTCTGTATTGTTTGTCCCTAAATTCTCTAAAGGCTACAATGTCACAATTTTGTCACCTTTGTGCCACCAAGAATTGCTTGCATCTAATTAAATTAAAAAAAAAAGGGAGAAAATGAATGAAATATTGCCATGTATATATTGGCCACTGGCCTTAGATAATTATTCTAGGGAGATTAGAGAAGCAAATGTTGAGAATTCTTGCTCAACACTAATGATATACTTGTTTGAGTTGAGTTAGCTGCACTATATGATTGAATATTAGATAGATCTTAATTGGGTTGTTGATTTGCTTTTGAATCATCTTAAATAAGTTATTTTTCCCTTGGCATGCTAATTTGTTTTTCTCTACGAAGTTTAATGTCGTGTGGTTAAGTTTTTGTTTCACAATTGTTTCCATTGCTAATTTTAGGTATGGAATACAAATGAGCATGAGGATCTCCAATTGCTTGTCATGATCTCTCGGCCCCTGTTAAATTGTAAGAACTATGCCTTCTTTACTTTGTATTGCATTTACTAACCTTTGCTTCGTATTTCTCATATTCATTGCTGCATCAGGAATCAGAGATAAGATGTTTCTATTTTATTGTAGGGATTTTAGGCATTTTAACCAAGGAGAAATTACAAAAACATGACATTTTGGGTTTCTTACAAACACATAACATGAACTTGTAATTTTGGTGATCACATGATCTGCTTATTCGCTTTACTGTAATTATAATTTCATTACAGCCTTATTCTTTACGGATAACTATTACGGTGTTTAATTCACTAAATAGTGATTCCAAAATGGATTCCTATTACACAACGTTGAATAGCGGTTCTTCTTTCAAACTTATAAATACAATTCAATGTTGGAACTGTTTTTTTTTTTTCAAAATATAATCATTTAAATAAAAAGTTAATGAAGAAAAATCCTATTATAGCTCTATTTCATTCCTTCGTAATAAAAATTCTATTACAGTTTTATTCATTCAGTAAAGTGATCGAGCTAGATGTGGGTTTTATAACTATTTATTAAGGTTATCAGGACATGTGTCAGCTTCTGTTTGGTTATGATAATTAATTTAATAAAGTTACAATATTAAGTATATTCCATTATACAATTTAAAAAAAAAAAGCAAAAGAAGATATGCTGGAGAAAAAGAAAAAGAAAATCCTGATCCTTCACAAGAAGCTGACTTCTTTCTCATCCATGTTCTGCTCTTTTGTTGCATGTTTCTATCGTGCCTCGAGGTAGCCCATACAATGACAATTTTTGGCATTACCATTATGAAGGGCTTACTTCATAGAAACACAAATTTTTTCTTCTGAGGCTGCATTGTGAGCTTCGAGATAGCTCATACAAATTACGAATTTTGCTTTGCAATTAGGAAGGGCCTGCTTTGTAAAAGAAGCAGTTATATACCAAATTGTATGGGACTACTTGTCTTCTTATGGTTCAGTCTTCAAGTTTTAAGATCCTCCTGATGAAGTGACCATCTGTGGGTCAAAACCTAAAAAAAAAAAAAAAAAAAAAAAAACTGTGGATGTGCTAGCACAGTGCCAAATATGTCCATAGCCGCATAGCTATAAATCTCAAACCATGCGAACCCAACACACACAGAGAAAAAACATAATAAATAAATAAAAAGAGCACATGTCTCAAGTATGCAAAAGTTCCCAATCACGCAATATGTTTTTGTAGCCTTCTCTTTGTACAATCCATCTTCTACTCTCATATTGAAAAACTCGCTGTTGAATTCAATTTTAGTAGAAAATGAGGCTTTACTTTTTTTCTTGGTTTACATACCTTTTGGAGGCTATGCATGTTGTTATGAAAGGAGGAAGCCTTTGATGGGGAGAAATTCTTCAAACGGATCTTATGAAAGAATACATTGATGGGCTTGACTATTAGGTTGATGGGTCTTCTCTCTTATAAACTTTTCACATAGGTTTCATATTTTTCACTTGGGATTTTTCCAATCTCAGACTTGCACTCTAGCAAATCTCCCTCTCAAGTGTGAGTTTCCATAATGAGTTAAGTCATACTCTCCCTCAATAAGAACTTGTCAAATTGACTTAATCAAACTGCTTTTTGTGAGTGGTCCGCTCCTCATCTACTTACCATACATGAAGGGTTTCACAACCGAGTCACACCACAAAACTCTTTTTTCTACATGGAGCGCTAACTATAGGAGATTCCCATTCGAACTATCTACTTTGATACCAATTTTTTATGAATGGAGGAAATCTTCAACGGGGAGAAATTCTTCAACGGACCTTATGTAGGTATCAAGTTAATGGATATTCCTTCTTATAAACTCTTCACATAAGTTTCATATTTTCTATGTAGGATTTTTTCAACCTCACACCTGTAGTCTAACACATGTTTCGCAATAATGTCTCAAAGAAATTCTTCAAACAGACCTTATGTAGGTATCAGGTTAATGGATCTTCCCTCTTATAAACCCTTCACATAAGTTCCATACTTCCTATATGGGATTTTTCAAACCTCATACATGCAGTCTAATGCATGTGTTTCGCAGTAATGTCTCCAACAGCTCTTTTTCTGTAATTATCTCCTCTAGTTCTTATTTAAGAAACATTCTATCTGCCAAATAAGTGGTCAAGGAGGTTAAAGAAACATTAGTTGAAGAATTCTTGTCAAATTAACAAGGAACAGAGAATAAGAAATTTTGCTTCAGAAGTATCCTTATTTCTTGTGTTTCTTTCTGCTTGATGTAGTAGAGGAGGTTTTTAAATGGGGAAAGAAAGATATTGCTTCTTCTATCAGAAGGCATGAATTGACTTAAATGTGTCAGCAAACTTGTCCCAATTTTTATCAAAGAACCAAAATCCATAATTAGCTGAGAAAAAGGACCAAAATCTGTAAAACTGGGTCAAACCCCATCGAATTCTGATCCTTATTCCAGATGCCTTACTCTAATTTGATAGATGTTGGCAAGCCAGATGAAATATCACCACTAGTATTGATATCAGTGGAAGCACTTTTGTGCAGATCATTCCAAAGATTTTATGTTGTAGTTTTTCTGGTTGTTGAAGTTGTAAGATGGGCGCAAATGCTTCCATAGAGGTAAAGTAACAATCCACTCTTTGGAGATAAATGGATAAAAGCACATTGTTAGTTGCTCTCTTGGTCATGCAAATAAGAGAATTATGTGTCTAACTTCTCCATATGTAGTTAATAACATTTCCTTAGGCAAGTGATGTTCTTGGGTTTGTGGACCCAAAGTGATCATGGGATCCCTATCTAGATCATTATGTGCAATTCGTGCTCACAGAACAAAAGTATTGAGAGAGGGAGAGAGGAAGAGAAGGGGAAGGGGGGAGTGGGGGGGGTGGGTGCTTTCCATTGCAATCCCGGTTATACTGATTTTGGATGACTATTACTTGGTGGGAGTAGAGCAGGGAGACTTTTTGAATGCAGAGTATCATCTTTCTTCCTTTCTTTTTCTCCTTCTCTTATTTGAAAAGTCTGACCATTTTCCATTGGCAAGCATGTCTACAAAGATGCTGGCTCATAAATTATAACTTAGGCACCACCATCTTGGTGCTTTTATTTAATAAAATCACACCATGTGAAATGTAACTAAAGTTTTTTTGGGTATAGTGATACTAAGAAGGAGAACCTACTTGATGAAAGCTTTGTGCTTACCCATCTTGCACTTGCAGTCTTTCCCTATGAATGATTGCAATATCAAGCATCTTGTGTCCACTTTCAGAGGGTCTTGATCTTTTAAGGCCTCTAGGACGTTAAACTAATAGCCAGTGAGAAGGAAAATTAGCTATGCAGCTTACACCGTCACAATTGTTGCTGTTTTGATGGATATCTGATTTATTTTATGACGAGTATCATAGACTGGGTTCTCTCTCCCTTTTGTTTGGCTTCTTTTGTCATCACATAATGATTAGTAATGAGATTGATATATTTACTGTTTTCTTTTTTCTTCAATTCTTTAAACATATTCATGGGAGGCTCTGTATATTATTCTGCTATGTTCTATTCCTTTCTTGGGAATTGAGAGGTGGTGATTGGATTTTTGAAGGTTTATATATGAGGACTGGTCGATGCCCCATACTGCTGCTAAGCTCAAGTTCCCTATTTTCTGGGATGAAGAGTGTCTGGCAAGTCCTGTGAAAGATGAGCTTTGATGTTACAAACTTGTGCATCGTGCATCCATGACACGAGTGAATAGTAAAGCAGTCGTTTATGTTATTCTTGGGAGAGTTGTATGTTCATCAATGCATTCTACTTGATTTTGTGGTTTGTGGCCTTTTTATTTTAATTTTTTCTCCGGCCAAATCTTTCCCATCGCTGTATATTTAAGTAACAGATTGACTTTAACGACTGGAGGAGGCAAAGGCAAAAACAAAAAAAACCTCTAACATGCTGCCATGTTGCACGGCCAAGAAATCATTGGTGAGAGTCAACATACCACCTAGAACGGTGGTTGCTATCGACCATCAAGAATAAAAAAGGATATAATATGTGTGTGTGTATCAATTTCTTCATATTTTGATGGTGGTGAGTAGCAACCAAGTATGTTGCACCATCTTACCAGTGGAGGTGAATGGCCATCCAGCCACCATGTAGATTAGGGGTCTGTTTGTTTTGGCTTTTTTCCGGCAGATACAAATACTTTTTCAAACTTTTTTATAATAAATTATTTATCAAGAAATAGATATAGATAAAAAAAAGTTGAGAGTTCTCATCAAAAGAACAAATAGAATAAATATAGATAAAATTTAAATGCAAATCGGATATATAATACACATATCATTTTAAAAAAAATACAGATACAGATGAAAAACAGACAATCCAAACAGACGAATGGATTGCATATCCATTCGCCAATGGTGGAAATAACCTCTTCGCCTTTGGGATGCCAGTTGCGTTACTGCTTGTGTTGAGACCTCCCTCTCTCTCTCTCTCTCTCTATTTTTATTTTTTTGATTTACATATAGACATTGCATTAAAGCTGTCTTGCCTTAGAAAATAATATTTTCTTCGCCTTTTCTTCTTCTTAGGGAGAGTGTTAGTGCTTGAACTTTGTTTAAAAAAAAAAAAAAAAATTCAATTTAGCATCCAAACTTTAGAATTGCCAATTTAATATCTAGTAAAAGTTTTTATGTAGAAAAAACAATTTATAAGTTTTAGACAATGTCATAAGCATTAGTAAATATTTAATGATATATTTTTTTTTAACATTTTTAAAGAGTGTAAACGTGTTAAAGAGGTAGTAAAAATAGTTATAAAATGTTTGATTGGGTATTAAATTTATCACTATACTACTAAATTAAATTTTTATGCAAATTTTAAGAACCAAATTTGCTATTTACCTATTATTTCATTATATCTCTAAAAGGCAAAATAATTAAGTGGGATCGAAAGACATTCTTCAATTGGTGGGATGCAAATGCTTCTGTTGAAAATTGGAGTACATATTTGATTAGGAGGAAACTATTACCGTTAAACATAAAATTTAATTATCAAGCACTGTGTACGGGCATTTTGTCTACTGTCTGCATCCTACGTATTAGATGAGTGATGCTAGTGGCTCTTTTTTAAAATGTATGCCTCAGATATCCATGGCCTGGGTGGAAATGGTGCTAGTGGATATTTAGTCACAAGGGAGAGGTGTATTGAGTTCTCTTAAATGAGTTTTGATGATAACAAAAAGATTAAAAGAGAATTAATGAATCTATTTTAAGAAAATGTATCAACATTTGCTAAAGTATCAAATGTGGTATTAACGTTTTGTGAAGTTCGTTTAAGGTATTGACGTTTAGATTAATTTTCAATTAATCTTTTTAGTTTTTTATCGATACTTAATTATTGATATTTATTTGACACATTTTAATAAATATTAATTTATCTTTTTAATGATTGAAACCTTAAATGAACTTATCCCTCAAACGTCGATATCTTAAATAAACTTATTTCTTAAACATTGATATCTTTTTTTAACCATTCAAAATGTTGATATATTAAATAAATTTATCTTAAATCATTGATATCTTTCGATGTAATTTACTCAAATAAATAATCAACTCATATCAAGTTTTCAATATAGGTTTTTGGATACAACAATCAAAAGTCTCTCTCTCTCTCTAGTGCAACAAAAAAAAACCTACTGAGCAAACAAAGATACTTGATAGGCACTACAGGCATCATTCATTTTACATTTCTTTCGAGCTTAATTTTTAGAGATCATATATTATTCTCTTGCTATGATTTTTTTTTTCCTTTACTCTTAGAAGTGATGATTAGTATAGAAAGATTACAAAGTCTTGTAGTATGTGTATAGCCAAATGATAGGTTAGAAAGATAGAGAAAGAGCTATTAGTGATTGTAATTCTTCTTTGCTATTGGATCAGTGGAACAACCAATGTGGAAGATTGGATACCCAACAATGAGCTAAAGAGGAGCGTACAAGGACAAACCTCTATAAATTGCTGTCTTATTTACTTTTGTGCACTTTAATCTCTACATTTATTTTATGTTTATCATGTGCATCATTTTTTTAAAGCAATAAAAACATAAGTAATTTAATTCATCTTTTTGGATATTTTTAATTGGATTTGAAGAAAATTTTTGTCTAACAATTCACCCCCCACACCCCCTCCACTCTCCTCTTGTTAGCCTTTTCGGGACTTACATTTGGTATCAGAGCAGTAACTCTTTTACTTATAAGAGTTGATCAATGGCTGACAACACAATCATAATAGCATCCAATCGCATGCTAGTGTTGATGGAACTAATTTTCTTATTGGAAATACATGATGGAAACATATATTAAAGCAACTAAATTTCACTTCATAGGAAATTATCTATTTTAGAGATCAACAATATATTCTTGTCGATAATTCAATCCTAGTTGATAAACGAAGGAAAAGGCTGAAGTGAACAACACAACAAAGAATTTACTCCAAATGAGCATCTCTTAAACTGTGTTTGCTATGATATCATCGTGCGAATCTACCAAGGAGATATGGGACAAGTTGTGTGAAGCTTATGAAGGTGCTGCAATGATCAAGGACACCAGAAGAGGAACACTCATGCATGATTATGAGCTGCTTAGATTCCAACCTGGTGAAAGTATATCTG
Source organism: Combretum micranthum (assembly GCA_024138025.1). Lineage (NCBI taxonomy): Eukaryota > Viridiplantae > Streptophyta > Magnoliopsida > Myrtales > Combretaceae > Combretum > Combretum micranthum. Next base: position 273,560 of record JAMXBD010000147.1, on the reverse strand, counting down.
ATGGTTTTAATAAATTTATCTTGATTACTAATGAACTTGCTTTGTTTGGTAAAAATTTTGATGACGGTAAGCTTGTAAGGAAAATTTTACGAATTCTGCCAAGTTCATGGGATTCAAAGATAAATGCAATTGAAGAAGCTCATGACTTAGACAAACTGACCTTGAGTCGACTTCGTAAAAGGCTTCAAGCTTATGAATCAAAGTTGAAATACATGAATGATCAAGAAAAGGTAAAAAATCTATCGCATTTAAGGCTATTGAACAAAACGTTGAGATAAACAAAGAATCAGATAGTGAGGAAGACAATGATGATCTAACTCTCTTGGTTCGAAGATTTTCAAAAATGGTTAAGAAAAATGGTAAACCTTCTGATTGATCTAAGTGTTTTGCTACTAATTAATTTAATTATGGTTTAAGAAGAGTAATGAAAGAAAAGGAAGAAAAGAAAGAGGAAAAAAGAAAAAAGAGAGATTGTTTGCTTCAATCGCAAGAAGCCTGGACATATTAAGTATGGATGTCTTGTATTAATAAAAAAGATGGAGAAGTACAATAAGAAATAAAAAGCATTAATGGTAACTTGGAGTGATCGTGATGAATTAGATATTGAGTTAGACGTTGGCTCAGACAATGAAAAAGAAGCAAATCTTTGCTTCATGGCTTTACCGAGGTATCTTTTGAATCTAAGACTGATATGTCTGATAGCTATGGAAAACAAGTTAAACAACTTTTAAAGGCTCTATCTAAAGCAAATGAAAAGATTGAATCTTTGAAAAATGAAAAACAAGTAGTATGCCATACTAATCAAACTATTGCTTGATGAAAATGATATTCTAAAAAATGATACAGAAGTTTTACATATGGATAACAAAATTTAAGAGAAGCCCAAGATATGCTGACAGTTGAGAATAATAATTAAAGAAAGGAAATTAAAGAGCTTAAAGTAAGAATTGATTTTTTAAAAGGTTTGAGTTCTATGTTTACCAAATTTTCTAAAAGTGATGAACAATTATAAAAGTTAATATCATCTCAAAGATTAAATAACTCAAAAGAAGGATTCGGATATAATAAGACTGGGTCTTCAAATCAAGTTAAGAAAACAATCTTTGTTAAAGAGAAAGATTTAGTCACCAAAGAGAATATTGATACAAGCAAGAAAGCAAATAAAAACAATAATGTGAAAACAAATAAGGTTACTGTTTAAAATGAAAGGAATGTCAATAAGCATCCCGGATAGAACTATAGATAAATATAGATAGAAATATAGATAGACGTAAAGACAAAACTACAAAAGCAATAACATAATATATTATGGAAGCTATACAGATTGTATAATTGTCAACCAAGAATGGTAAGGACATATCAATATCAATAGAGACTATATCAATATTAGAAAAGGCCAGTAAGATCTAACACTTATGCATGTTGTTTTTATAATAGGTATGGACATATAGAAAAATTTTGTTATTACAAAAATAACAAGCTTAGCCAATAACAAATCAAAAATAAAAATATCACAAGCTTGAATTATAGCAGACCTAAGCTAATATGGGTTTCCAAAAAGGTTTGATTATATCTTTTTGAATATAGAACACAAAACAAAGGTAAAAAGGATTACGGTATCTAGACAGTGGATGCTCCTGACATATGTTAAGAGATGTTTCATTATTCACAAACTTAAGTTCATAGATGATAGTAAAGGTAGAATAATAGCAACTGGTACTGTATGCTTTACCTTTTGGACAAAAAATTTCTCTTTGGTAAGAGGTTTGAACCACAATCTCTTAAGTATTAGTCAACTCTATGACAAAGGATATAAAATGATTTTTAGAAAAGACAAAGTAGAAGCTTTTAATCAAAACGGAGAAAAATCTTTTAAGGGTTTTCGAAAAAGAATATTTATATGGTTAAACCCACAAGAGTAGATGTTGAAAGATGTTTCTTAACAATAAATGAAAATTGTTTTGTTTGGCACAAAAAACTTGAACATGTTAATTTTTCACATCTTGAAAAAGTTTTGAAAAACAAACTTGTTATAGTTTACCAAAAATTTCTTCTTTTAAATATATTAAATGTGACACATGTTTGGAAAATAAAAAGGCTTCAGATTCTCACAAAAAAAAATGTTATTACTATGAAAAGACCTTTAGATCTTTTACAACTTGATCTTTTTTGTTTAACAAGAACTTTGGGTTTGGGTGGAAATAAATATGGTTTAGTTATAGTTGATAATTTTTCGTGTTTTATATGGGTTTTATTTCTTAAAAGTAAAAGTGATATGTTGGAAGCTTTTGAAAAATTTTCAAAACAAGTAGATAATGAAATAGGTTTTTAAATCATAAGTTTAAGAACTGACCATAGTAAATAATTTGAAAATGAAAGTTTTATTGACTTTTGTGAGAAAAATGGTATAAACACAACTTTTTTGCTCCATATACTCCTCAACAAAATAGAGTTGTAAAAAGAAAAAATAGAGTTTTACAAGAAATGGCTCAAGACATGCTAAATGAAAGTAATATAGCTAAATATTTATGGGCTGAAGCAATATCCACTTCTTTTTACATTTCTAATCATGTTTATATGAGACCTTTGATGTAGAAATTAGCTTATGAAATGTACAAAGTAGGAAGCAGAATGCATCATATTTCCACATATTTGGGATGAAATGCTTCATTAAGAAATATGAATAAAATCTTGGTAAATTTGATGAAAGAGCCGACGAAGGAATCTTTCTTGGTTATTCGACATCTAATAAGGCTTTTCTATTTTTAATCTAGTAACTAGAGTGGTTGAAGAATTTATAAATATCAAGTTCATTGATAATCCTATCATAAATGATAATGATGATGATATCATAAATAAAATTAAGGATGATATTTTAAGTCATCAACAAGGTATACAAGATACAACTGTAGAACCTGTGGAACCTAAACATGAAGGTTTCTCAAACAGTCAAGTAGGTGGTCAAACAAACATTTCAACAGAAGGTTTGTTGGACAATCACTTAAACAATTTACTAGAAGGTACTACTGGCCTAAAAGGGTTATGCTCGAATCTTCTAAATCCTAGAGATTTAAATCATATCATCCACCAAATTAAGTGCTTGGCAAAATAGATTCAGGAATTAAAACTTGATCAAAGTTACAAGATGTTGAAAATAAATTTGCTTTATTATCTGAAATTGAACCTGATAGTGTCAATGAGGCTTTGATAGACAGTAACTGGATTAATGCTATGTAAGAAGAATTAGCACAATTCCAAATAAATTTGGTATGGACACTTGTTTCAAGATTAGAGGACAAATCTATTACTGGAACAAAATGGGTGTTCAAAAATAAACTTGATGAACAAGGTAAAATAGTCCGAAATAAAGCAAGACTTGTAGCCAAGGGGTATTCACAATAAGAAGATATTGATTTCGATGAAACTTATACTATTGTTGCTAGATTAGAAGTTATTAGATTATCATTAGCGTATACTTATTATAAAAATTTCAAATTATTTCAAATGGACGTAAAAAGAGCATTTTTATATGGATATATAAAAGAAGAAGTGTTTGTTGAACAACCCCAAGGATTTGAAGATCCATCTAAGGAGGATCATGTTTTTAAATTACAAAAGGCTCTTTATGGATTAAAATAAGCTTCGAGAGCTTGGTATGAACGATTAAGTAAATTTCTTATTAAAAATAGTTTTTCAAGAGGAAAGGTTGATACAACTCTTTTCATTAAAAATTATAATAATGATATATTAGTAGTATAGATTTATGTCGATGATATAATCTTTGGTTCTACTAATGACATATACTGTAAAGAATCTTTGAAGTTAATGTTAATTGAATTTGAAATGTCCTTAATGGGAGAGTTGAATTCTTTCTTGGATTGCAAATCAAATAAACTCCATGAGGAATATTTATTTACCAAAAGAAATATGCTAGGCAAATGATAAAAAAATTTGGATTGTTACTCCTATGTTAACTTCATTAAGGTTAGATTTGTTGAACCATATGGAGGTTGCAATCTTGTTTTGATGAGAAAATGTATTTCACAAATGCTCCACAACTTAGTCAAGTTACAACTAATAAGCAAAAATTTGTTTATGACATAATAAGCTTTGTTATGTCTGTGCTTTTGTTTGTGTTTGTTATTGCAGGTGGATTCAATCACATTTTAGGTCTTGATGCTTTTGGAATCATTCAAAGAACAAAACATAAAAGTTGTAAATCTCTTTTTAAGCTTTCTGTAGCATCTTGAATTGCCTCAATCAGAGTTTGGATGATAAAGTTACGACCTAAATACAAAACAGTGTTGAAATAGACAGAATTAGTCAAATGGTAAATTGAGCCCTCGACTTTTGGCTTGACTAGTCCAATTCGTCGGTGGAAAATGGACTGGCTCGCCAATATACTCCATCAAGACCAAAATATAGCCATTACGGATTTTCTGATTTGACCTTTGGTGACTCTTTTGAGGGGTAATGGCAACTTTGAGAGCTTATAAATAGAATGTTTGGGGTATTTTTGTATAAGAGAGTTGATCTTATTTTGTATAGATTATGCCAAAATACTCTCTTGATTTGTATTTGTATTTGTATTTGTGAATGAATAGTGACATAGTGAGATTAGTGAGCTAAAATTGTAAGGTATTATTCACACATTTGTTTGTAAGTGTTTTAGTGAAATCCTCTTTTGCTTGAGGTAATAGGTGAAGTTTTCATGTGCTGGGGTACTTGTGTGAAATCCTACATGTATATAGGCATTGGTGAAGTCCTTTTGATTTGTGAAGTACTTTTTGTGAGACAATTGTTTTGTGATGAATGAAATGAGCGAAGTCCTTAAATGAGGCAATTGTGGACCGTGAAGACTAGGGGGGCTAAACTCCACGTTAAATATAGTGCAAGCTTTCCTTCTCTTATCTCTTTATTATTATTGTTGAAATTGCATGAAATGGACATAATTGATAAAGGAGAAAATGGTTGGATTAAGTAAGCTTAAAATTAGTTTATAAACCCGCCTTGCAGCTTTTGCTTCTGCATATGCATGTGTAAATAAGCCCAGCTACGCTTTAATTTTTTCCTAACAAGATTTGGACATCTCAGGCAAAAAGGTACATGAAAAACTTTATCAAAGTTTAATTGGATCTTTATTATATTTAACTGCATCTAGACCAGGCATATTATTTGCTGTTTGTGTATGTGTTCGGCTCAAAACAAATCCAACTGCAACACATTTAACAACTATCAAAAGAATTTTTAAATATATATCTTACACTACAAAATTAGGAATTTGGTATCCTAAAAATCAAAATGTTGATTTAATAGGATATTCAGATGTTGATTATGCAGGCTGCAAGATAGATAGAAAAAGTACCTCTGGAACCTGTCAATTTTTAGGAGACAAACTAGTATCTTGATCATCTAAAAAATAAAATTTAGTTGCCCTATCAGCAACTGAAGTAGAATATGTTTCAATTGGAAATTGTTGTGCTCAAGTCTTGTGAACTAAACAACAATTACGTGATTATGGTTTTTTCTGCAAAAATATTCCAATAAAATATGATAACACTTGTGCTATTAATCTTAATAAAATTCCAGTTCATTATTCTAAATCTAAACATATTGAAGTAAGACATCATTTTGTAAGATATTATGTTAATAATAGAGATGTTAATCTTGATTTTATCACTACTAAACTTCAATTAGCTGATGTTTTTACAAAATCTTTAGATAAAAATCAATTTGAATTTACTAGAAATGAAATAGGTATTTGTTTTCCTCTTTATTAAATGTTAATACATTTTGTTTTGGATAAACTTAACTAAAAGAATGAAGCTCACATCTTCCTAGCTGTTATTTGTATCCACACGTGTAGCAACTACCTTTATAATAATCCTTTTCAAATGTTAAAAGACTAAATTTCCCTCATTTCTCTCTATCCTTCAAAATCTTTCTCTATCTTAAACCTTGAACTCTGTTCTAACTATGGCACCTTGAAAATCATGAAGAACATCTACGATGTTGTCTTGCGCCAAAAAGAAAGATAAAACCACCATTGGAATCTAGGATGAAGACCCTTCACAATCTCTAAACCCTAGAAAATCTTAAGAAAACCTTCACAACAAAGAAAAAGGATCCTCAACAAAATCTAGTAAATCTGATAATAGTAGTTTAGAGGATGTGGCTACAGAAATTGATATAGAAGGCAAAAAGGAGGTTTCGATGGAAGTTTCGAAGGGAAAGAAAAGGTATATCTTCAAACTTAGTTTTCTTGGAAATTTGTTCTGATGAAAGGAAAGATAATGGATAGAATAGTTCTAGACTTAATTTTGCTAGTTAAAAATGGTTTTCATGTGGACAAAATGTTCGATAAAATTGGTTGTAAAAAGTTGTGTACCCTAAAGTGTATCGTATTTAGGGAAGTCATTGTAGATTTCTATGAAAACCTAGATTTTAGAAGAAAAGATAGGTTAAAATTAAATGTATGTGGTCAATCTATTGAAATTAAAAAGGGTAATTTGATTCATTTTCTGGGATTGAAGAATGACGGTAATGATGAAGATATTTTGAATATGAATGGATTAGAGTTATTTCAATATTTGAATGATGCATTTGACGTTGAATCTTAATGAGATATGTTGGTTATTCAATTTTCTCTGCTAGTTAGGATGATTTATAAAGTGATTAGTTCTTGTGTTCTACCTAGCATAAGAAGTAGAACATATATTTATGTGGATGAAGTGAAAATAATTTTAGACTAACAAAAGGCAAAAATGCATAAGTAGCTGACAAAATTTTGAGGAATTATTCAAAAACAAAGCTAAGAAACCCTGTGGAAATTTGATCATGTTGTTGTTGAAAGAAAAAGGAATTAAGTTTCCTAAAGAGGACTTTACTCGTTTTCCAATCAAGAAAATTTTTGAAGGTGTCTTCCATCATATGAATATCCATGTGTGGAGAAAAGTATGGTTTTCTTGGGATTGTGCAGTTTACATGGATAATAGGTATGCAAGAAAAGATCTTCCCGACTAGATAGTAAATGTACAAAGAGGAGCAGCATATAAAGGGAAAAAGAAAAGAGATGAAAAGGATATTATAAAAAAAGAGTAAGAAATGGAAAGGGAAAGAACAGATGTTAAGAAAAGAAAGGAGAACAAAACAAAAATTTGATAAAAAAAACTTGGAAATTAGAGATGAACCTCTAGTTTAGTTAGATAGTTCTTTAGACGATATAGAGGAGGCGGCTTCAAAACAACCGCCGCCTAAGAAACATGACTTTAAAGTAGGAATGGGTTCTAAGGTTCTTAATTGAAGAGTAGGATGTTAGAGTTGGAAAATTTTGAGAAGAAAAGTTTTCAAAGTTCAAGAATGTGATGGAATCTTTTGGTACTAAATAGTCGAAGAAAAATCATATAACGACTTCCATACACTCCATCAAGGGTTAGATAGAGTTCTCCTAAGACTCCAACTCGAAAAGGTCAACAGGTTGTTAATGATGATGCTGCTGGTCATATAGTTCTAGTATATGTTCCAAGTACAAATCAAGATTTTTCCAAAGTGGAGAAACTAAAATTTTGGAACTAAATGATCTCGAACCACCCCAAGAACCAGTACAAGAACCTGCACCATAACCTTTTATAGAACTTGCTCCTGAACCAAATCAAAACATCCAACCTAAAATTGCTCATGAACAGGATGAACCTGCTGTAGAACTTATAGATGACATTGTTGAACCACAACATGCACTTGATGAAGTTCACCTTATACCACCTGTTGACAATCCTTCAAATGCTGGCCTTGTTCCAAAGCGCATTGGACTGGTGAAGAGAACAACTAGAAAAGCTATAAAGCCTCTAAAGAAAAAGCCAACTTAGTGTTTTTGATTTTTTTTACTGATCTTGAATGATTGATTTAGTTTTAAAGACTTTTGATGTTTTTTGACTTAGTGCTTATTTTTTGTTTGCTTATCATATTTTCTGCTTGTCATATATCTGATATTGAAGGGGATCAATCTTGTTTATTTGTTTGTTTTCTATTAACAAAAAGGGGGAGGAGGACAAGCTAGTGATAAACTTGTTTTAAATACAATTTATCAAAATTATTTTAAAAAATTTATTCTCAAAATCTGTTTTCATAAAATATTAAAAAAAAAGTTTATCACTTAAGCAAGGTTTTGTTATTATCAAAAAGGAGGAGAATGTTGAGTTCTCTTATATGAGTTTTGATGATAATGAAAATGTTAAAAGAGAACCAATGAATCTGTTTTAAGCATGTAGATAGAAACTATCCACTTTTATAGACATTTGAGTAGGCAATGAGTTTTGTAGACATTTGCATAGACAGTCGAATGACTTTTATCTCAGTTTATAGAATAAACGATTATACAGTTTTTCTTTGAACATCAAAATGCAAATTGGATTTATTTGAAGCCCCAGCTCCACTAATTAAATGTGTTTGGGTAATGCACTTAATCTGTTCCACATGAGGAGGATAATAATCCATGGGGAATTTTTCTTGATATCTCTCATGATTTGCAAGGAATTTTTACAAGTTTTACAAAAGTTAACGAATATCAGAGCTTAATGAATATTAGGGTTTAATGAAGATATTTTTAGAGTTAAGGTTGGATTGAATTTATTTTATCTTGATATAACTATCAATGGATGAAGATAAGGATATTTATGTTGAAGCCTTATCCAGAATTAGAGGGTAAAACTTGAAGTTTATCTATATATATTGTTAAAGATTCAAGTGAAGATAAACATCGAGAGCATTTGATGATAAAGGAGCGGAATAAGATATGCTCAAATCTGTTTGAAGTTTGAAAAGATATATAAGATACTCATATCCCGCAATTCTAGGGATATCAATCTTATCCAAGGAACAACCAAGACGTTGGAAGACTTGTGAACATTTGAAGAAGCACGAATAAAAAAGGGAATAAATAATAAACTCATATCAAGTTTTCAATATAGTTTTAAAATACAGTAATCAAAAAGTCTCTTTCTCGTGCTACGGAAAAAAAAAAAAAAACTACTGAGCAAACATACAGACACATGAACAGACACTACAAGCATCATTAATTTTACATTTCTTTTGAGATTAATTTTTAGAGATTATATATTATTCTCTTGCTACAATTGTTATTCCTTTACTCTTAAAAGTGAGGATTAGTATAGAAGTTAGATTACAAAGTCTTGTAGTCTGTGCATGACTAAGTGATAGGCTAGAAAGACAGAGGAAGAGCTATTAATGATTCTAATTGTTCTTTACTATTGGATTAGTGGAACGACCAGTGTGGAAGACCGAATCCCCAGCAGTGAAGCTGGAAGGGATGACTGACTCACAAGGAGGAATCTCTATAAATTATTGTCTCATTTACTTTAACACATTTTAATTTGTGCCATTTATTTTATGTTTATCACGTACATCATTTTTTTTAAATCAACAAAAACATAAGTAATTTAATTCATTTTTTCGAATATTTTTAATTGGATTTAAAGAAAATTGTTGTCTGACAATTCATCCCCTCTCTTGTTAGCCTTTTCAGGACTTATAAGGTGCATATCATCTCTATTCTCTTTGAAGCGATGGTCCATTCGAAACAAGTAGAATGGTAATAAGGAAAGTTTATGGGCATTTTATGTTAGGAAAAATATGAAAAAGGAAAAAGGATGAAAAATCTTTTAAAGGAAAAAAAAGTTCCTCTACTAATGGATCAAGGGTTCGCTGACTTGCCCTGTGGAGTCAGTGGTTCAAGAAACTGCCACAATACTGCTTGAGATGGGTGTGGATATGGTTCTTGATTTTGAGAACTAGGAATTGTATGTCTGGTTCATGGTTTAGGTCAGTTTAGACCCAAAGACTAGGTTTAGTATGGTGTTAATGATAGTAACGATGTATGTATGGTGATGAAGGGTAAGTTCGGTTTTGTTGGTTTGATTTTCTTTTGAACCAAGTTAAACAACATGATTATGATTTAATTTTTCTCTAACTATAGATCAAACATACAATTTGGATAATAATTATTTCAAATAATAAAATTTTCGTACAGTATGGTTTGGTTTACCAATAGTACCATAGGTCGTAATCTAACAAAGTATATTCGCATGACGTATAATCTTATGTGATATATCAAATGTAAATTAAAAACTTTGTGAGGTGTGTTATAGGCTGTAAATATATAGGTAAAATTAGTATGAAATTTTCTCTAGATATTTACTAGACATTAATACGGATTTAACTTCCTTTTTTGGTTCCTTAAATCTTGTATATATGTAATACTATGAATCAATGAGACATACAACAATTCTCTTTGATCATTCTAATTTTATGTTTAAACATTGCATGGTATCAGAGCAAGGATACCTTCGTAAGATTTTTTTTTTCGTGTACCTTTGTAAGAATGTACGTACACATCAGGAGCGTACTTCTTGGGGGTGTTTTGTTTTCAACACCACTAAGCTAGAAGGAGACCTTATTCACCGATGTGCTATTCCAAAGAGTTTGCCCAGTTTCATGCATCAACTTGTACGATGTTAAAGAGACTTTTGGTTGCTGTTGTTTGGCTCATCTACGATTGTATGACCTAGGTTTGTGGTTTCTTCAATTATTACGTATTTGTACTTCAATGTGGGTTCTTTGGTGATTTTAGGTGTGACGACAGTGGATTCGGAGAATGATTGTTCCTGTGTCATCCATATTTCTTTGAGGTCAAGTTCTAATTTCTATAACTTCATTCTCTTTGTTGTTCCTAGTTTGGTTAAAGGGAATATTTATTGAGTTGTTTTTTACTGGTCTAGGTCTTGTTTAGTTGAAAAGTGTTTTTCACTTAATTCTGATGTGAGTTGTTGGTTTGGTTTCTGAGTTAGTGGTTTTTTATTGGAATTGGTTTGGGTTTGTTTCACACATTAGAGTTTTGATTGGGTTCTACCTTATATTGTTGGTTGTCACTATACGTAGGTATTTGTATTGAAGCTATGGATGAAACAAAGGGCACTCAATTTGTTGTTATGTCAGAGGTGGTTTTGGTGATGTAAAAAATTACAGAACATAAAATCAATGGGCTTAACTATTTGGATTGGAGTAAAACTGTAAGGCTCTAATTAAGGATTATTGATAGGGATGATCATTTGACTGAATATCCACCCAAAGATGATAAGTCGAAGCAAAACTGGTTGAGGTAGGATGCTCGATTATTCTTATAAGTACGCAATTCTTTTGATAGTGAAGTAATTGGTTTAATTAATCATTGTGAATTTGTTAATGATTTGATGGAATATCTGGATTTCTTGCATTTTGGAAAGGGAAATGTTTCTTGTATTTACGAACTCTGCAAGGCCTTTTATTGTGTTGAGAAACAGGATAGTTCTTTGACAAATTATTTCATGGATTTTAAGAAGACCTATGAAGAGCTTAATATGTTGTTATTTTTAGTTCTGATATGAAAGTTCAATAGGCTCAAAGGAAACAGATGGTTGTGATGAGTTTTTTAGCTGGTCTTTCATCCATGAAATAGCTAAATCTCATATTCTTTCAGGCTCTACCATTTCATCCTTGCAAGATACATATAGAAGGATATTCCGTATGGAGAACCCTCCATCTGTTTAGTTTTTTAGTGCCCTTATGAGTTGTCATTATGAAAATGAGGTTGGAAGTTAGCACTACAAGAATAGTGTTAGGGGAGTTGATACTCGAGTGGGACAAAATTCTAGAGCGGTTGTTTATCACTATTGTCATAAGCCAGGGCATATAAGGTGTGCTTGTAGAAAATTGTAGAACAGAAATAAGGGATTTTGATCTACATAAGTTGCCTCTTCTAGTGAAGTATTAGGAAAATCCGTTATGGTTTCTACATACGAATTTTCCAAATTCTCACAATATCAAGAATCATTAAAAGTCTTCATGTACTCCTATTACTACCATCGCCAAGTTAGGTAACCTAAACACATGCCTTCTTTCTTCATCTTCCAAATGGGTCATTGACTTTGGTTTCACAGATCACATGATATGTAATTCCAATTTATTGTCTACTTTTCACTCTCATACCTCTTGCTCTCATATCACTTTAGCCAATGGGTCTACATTTCATGTTCTTGGGTCTAACACAGCTAATCCAACTCTATTAGTTCATTTGTCGTCCGTCTTAAACTTGCTTGATCTATCCTTCAATCTAATTTCTGTTAGTAAGCTCACCCATTCACTTAACTGCTGTATCTCATTTTTTCCTTACTCTTGCCTATTTCAGGATCTTATGATGAGGAAGACTATTGATAAAAAACATGAATCCGATGGTCTTTATATCTTAGACACGGAAGTACCAAAGTCTATTGCTTGCTTAAGAATTGTAACCTTTTTTTATGCATACTATTGATTAGGTCATCCATCTCTCTCTTTATTAAAGAAACTTCGTCCTTAGTTTTACAGTTTGGAGTCATTACATTGTGAGTCTTGTGAGTATGCAAAACATTATTGTATTATTTTAAATCCTAGAGTCAATAAATGAGTGAATGCTCCTTTCGACTCAGTCCATTCAGTTGTATGGGGTCCTTGTCTTTCCAGTGTTGTGTAAAACTAGATTTAAGTATTCTGTCACTTTTGTTGATGATTATTTTCACATGACTTAGTTATATTTAATGAAGAATCGTTTTGAGTTGTTCTCTCATTTTGTTCTTTTAGTGCTGAAATTAAGACTCAATTTCATGTTTCAGTCCAAACGTTGCGAAGTGATCATGCCTAAGAGTTTTTATCCAAATCCTTTCAATCTTACATGATTAAAAATGGCATTATTCACAAAAATTCTTGTGTACATACACCATTTTCAAAATGTTGTTGCTGAGAGAAATAATAGGCATTTGCTTGAAACTGCTAAGGCATTTGACTTTTGGGTTGACACTGTTTTTATAGCTGGTTTTTTAATTAACCGTATGCCTTCAGTTATTTTAAATGGTGAGACTTCTTATCATACTCTTTTCCTGAATAAACCTTTGTTTTCTATTGAACTAAAAATACTTGGTTGCACTTGTTTTGTTTGGGATGTGGGTCTTTAGGTAACGAAACTTGATCTTAAGTCATTGAAATGTATTTTTCTTGGGTATTGTTATGTTTAGAAGGGATACATGTGTTATTGTCCTATGCTTGATAGGTATCTGGTGTTAGTTGATGTTACTTTTTGTGAAGATACCTCTTTCTCTCCATCTTCCGACAATGCAGGTCAGGGGAAGGTTGATGATATTATAATCTATATAGTTACATCCACTACTTCTACTTATAAACCTCCCCTTCAGTTCTACATTTGTAAACAATGAGTTTCTAAACTAGCTCCTAATACATGTTCTGAACCAGCTCCCTTGTCATTAAATTCAGTCTTCGAGATGACCTTCCCATTACCTTTCGTAAAGGAAAACGTCAGTGTACTTACCCTGTTTCTTCTTTTGTGTCTTATAATCACCTATCAGCCTCTTCTTGTTCCTTTATTGCATCTCTTAATTCTATCTCTATTCTCAAAATTGTTTGTGAAGCCTTGTCTCATTCGAGATGGCGTAGTGTAATGATAGAGGAGATGAATGCTTGATAAAAACAGTACTTAGGATTTGATAGATTTACCTGCAGGTAAGAAATTATTGGAAATAAATGAGTATTTAATGTTAAAGCAAATCTTGATGGATCAATTGATCAATTGAAAGCTCATCTTGTTGCTAAAACATACGCCTAGACTTATGGAATAGGTTATTTTGATACATTTTTCCTTGTTTCTAAGTTAACATTTGTTAGGCTATTTATTTCCATGGTGGCAGTGCATTACTGGCCTTTACTAGTTAGATATCAATAATACTTTTCTACATGGAGATCTTCAAGTGGATGTATATATGGAGTAACCTCATGGGTTGTTGCTCGGGGGAGTTAGGAAGGGTTTGTCAACTTTGAAAGTCATTGTATGGTTGAAGTAGAGCCCTCATGCTTGGTTTGGAAAATTTAGCCAAGTGGTTGAGAGATTTTGGATGGAGGAAAGCAAATCAGCTCACTTTGTATTCTACAAATGTTGGTCCCGAATAATAATCAAGAAGGGGGGTTGAATTGATTATTAGAAAAATTTGGCTTTTAAAACACTTCCCTTCGGTTTTAATGAATGAGAACAATATGACAATTAAATTTGCTATAAAGTAAATTGCCAAAATAAAGAGAGAGAGATTAAGAAAATCAGGCAAGAGATTTATAGTGGTTCCGCCTTGTGCGTCAGTCCACTCTTCCAGCTCCAACGCGGGGACCCCGTTAACCTACGGGTTGTGTTTCACATAATATCAATAAATCCAAAATTACAAGATAGTGCAATTCGCTCTGCTTGATTCTCATGCTATCCTCTAGCTTTAATCGATCTACAGAGTCTAACTTGTAACTAATTCTATTATCAAAGAGGAAGTCCTACAAGATCCTCTTATTAAAAAATAAAGAACGAAGCAAAGATGAAAGCTGAAGTTTCTTCAAAAAAAAATTTGAAGAATGTTATCGTAAGCTCTTGTGTATTTCCCTTTTTGGAGTCACTCGTGTAATCTATTTCCGAAACTGAATATGTTCTTTATATCCTTCTTCTATCACGCTGTTGAATTAAATCTTCAGGATAAGGATTGTTCCTGATTCTCGGCTTGCATAAGATCTCAAGGATAAAGATTGTTCCCTTATTCTCGTCTTGCATAAGATATGCTCTTATCTTCCAGCTGATTTGAATGTTGAAAAGATTGTTGAGAGATAACACTATCTTCCAAAGATATCGGCAGCAAGATAGACTTAGATCTGTCCTTTATGATAACAATCAGCAGATATAAAAAGTTGTTGATAAAATCTTCCATATATCTCGGCTAAGAAAATTATTTGACACTATCATAAAAAATTTATCAACTTTATATATTTCGTAAACATAAGGATTTTACTTATCCATACTATTTTCTTTACTAAATGATTTTATTGAAATTTAGGAACATAATTTTCTCATAAAATCGAGAGAACAAAAATTATATGAAATCGTATCACATTAAAAACATTAAGAAGAGAACTTATAAGATATGTAGATCCCTTAAAAAAATCCCCTTGATATAAAACCAACTTAAGTGAAACATATCAAGTATTACCCAAATATACTTGACACGTGGAGCTAGGCCTTGAAAAGCATCATATCTTCAATCGGATGAACACTTGAATAACACAATGTACGTCGTCAAAGGTTCTGATGACTTGTTTTAAGCCTTCAAAAGTTCTGAAAATGTTCTTAAAACTTGTTTTAAGCTTTCGAAAGTTCTGAAAATGCTTCTGATAAACTTATCTTAAGACAACACGTAAAAAAAAACTTTAAAAGCTTGATTAAAGGTTCTGAACTTGCTTCTGACTTTAAAATCAATATCCAAATTAAGATTCTGAAATAACTTTGACACATAAAAAATATCCAAACACATAAAATACAAGATTTGTATTCCTTAAACAATTATATCAAATACATCTTCCTTTTGTTATCATCAAAATCATATTAGATAATTTTAACATTCTCCCCTTTTTGATGATGACAAAACACAATTAAAATTTTATCCTATTTTTTATTCAAATTTCATCACGCATTTTTTTGTGAGAAGACATCACTGCCCAAAGAGAAATCACATACTCAGCACATTAAACTTCAAAACATTCAGCATATCACACATAGTAGTCAGCACACACATCAAGCACATAGTTCATACTTCTCCCCCTTTTTGTTATCATCAAAAGGAGTCTCCCCCTCAGATCATGCATATAAAAAAACTTAAAGCATTAAAAGGTCTTTAAAGAAGAGAACATAATATCTTGTCTTTAAAAAAAAAAAACAGAACAGATTAAACTAAGATTTCTTGATTCTTGTAGATTTGGATGATGATGGACTTGGTTTTGGAGAAGATGGATCCAGGTCAATAAGGGTTGGTCCAGGCCGAGAATAATGAGAAATTGGTCCTTTATGAATAGCTAATTTCTCCTTGTAGATCCTTGACAACTTGAGTAGATTTGACAGAGTTTACATCCAACTTATCAAATGATTTGGTGACGAATCTCCAACTTTCTTCATTTGTTCCACCAGTTTGTCAAAAGCTGTGACATTACGATTTAAATCGTCCTTCACATTACCACTGAACTCATCAAATAAAGTTCGAAGAAGGTTTAGTTCTCTTTCAACATTTTGAATAGATTTTCTAAATTCGTATCTGTGTTGATCTAATTTTTCTTTCTGCAAATCTTGAACCATACCATTTCTTCTTTGATGGTGTCTTTGATCAATTTTTTGAGGAATTCAAAATCAACATTACTGACACTGCTCCTACCACTTCCTTCTCCTACTTCTCCAATTTTCCTCTTCTTGGATTTTTCACCCTCAGCTTCTTGAACACCCTCTGAAAGTACCTCTGCCTCTTTAACTGTTGGAGAGGATGACTCAAACGGAATATCTTTAGTCTTATGACGTTCATCGATAAAATGTGAACCATCATTTGTGTACCAAAGATAGTTCCTAACATAAATGGACATGTGATGTAGTATTTCTTTTCCAATCCGTTTCAATTTTATAGGTTCAGAAGAGCTTGACGGAAGTTGGATTCTTTTAAATTCAAAAATTTTCATCAACACATTCCCAAATATCATACTATCCTTATTTCTCCAAATTTGATCAATGATACGAGAGGCAATATCAATCCTTTTATTCTTTATCATGGCAAATATAATTTGCGCATGATCTATGGACATGGAGGTTGAGCTTCCTTTTCTTGGACAAATGCACTCAATAATAATTTTGTGCAAAATCCTTGAAGTAGCTCAAAATCCATTACCATCGCTTCCCTGCCATAATCCATTTCCAGACCTCCATTGACAGCAGCAAAAAGATCATTTCTTGGTAAATTAACAATCTCTATATCATCATTCACTTCTTCCATATCAAAACATTAGCAATATCTTGTTTAGAGATAGTTAATTTCTGCCTATTCACTTTGGAATTCAACACATTGTCAGATGAAACACTTAAATTTTCATAGAATTCCCTTATGCACTCTCCATATACTAACATTTGAACAGAACATAGCGTCACACATTCTATTTTTCCTAAAAACTCTGTTATATAAAATCCATTGCTATCAAAGAAATGAAATCAACAAAGCTGCATGCACACACCTCACTTTTCTTTCGAGACCCTGACTTGGCAATAGGTGTGATCTCAGCTGTTTTAGAACCTTTGGATTTTGATGTTCCTTGTCCAGGTTTGATCTTTTCTTTCCCTTTTCTTGATAAAGAAAGTTTCTTTTCTTTATCAGGAGTCCTCCTTGAAGATTCTAAACCAGATTGTTCTTGAACTAAAGGTTCTGAAGGAGTCTCTTGAGGTTGGTCAGAAGCTTTTGATTTTTTACTAGAATCTGAGACATTTTGGAACGAACTTCTCGAGTTGTTGGTGGGGTTGAGGATCGTGAAGAGGTTTTTTCAGAATCTGATGATTCATCATGAATCACCAGTGGAGTATCCGATGGTTTCGTTTTAAAAGATTTGTGTCTCAACCTTCTGATTTTTTTTTGGGCGCCATTGAAGAAGATGAGAGGATTTCTTGTTTTTGAGTTTCGTGAGATTGAAATGAAGAGAAAGTAAAACCCTTGAAAGTAAAGATTCTTGTTTAATAAGAACGCCTCGTAAAAGAAATTTTGGGAAAGACCTTTTTAGATTCCAATAAAGAGGAGATAAGTATAAGTTCAAATTCAAAAAGGATTGCAAATTCCAATCTCATTTCTTATATAAATTCAAAATTTAATTTATCAAGAGGTTTTGTAAATATATCCGCAAATTGCATATTGGAGGGCACAAAATCAATAATAACATTACCGTTAACTACATGATCACGAATAAAGTGATGTCGAATTTCAATATGTTTTGACCTTGAATGGTGCACTGGATTTTTTGTTAAATTGATTGCACTTGTGTTATCACATTTAATAGGTATATTTTTATAAAATAAACCATAATCACACAATTGTTGTTTGATCCAGAGTAATTGAGCACAACAATTACCAATAGAAACATATTCTGCTTCAGCTGTTGATAAGGCAACAGAATTTTGTTTCTTAGAAGACCAAGAAACTAATTTGTCACCTAAAAATTGACAAGTACCAGATGTGCTTTTTCTATCAATTTTGCAACCCGCATAGTCCGCATCAGAATATCCCAGTAAATCAAAATTTTGATTTTTAGGATACCAAATGCCTAATTTTGAAGTATTTATCAAGTACTTGAAAATTCTTTTAACAGCAGTCAAATGTGTTTCTGTTGGTGCACTTTGAAATCTAGCACACAAACATACACTAAATAGTATATCAGGTCTTGATGCAGTTAAATAGAGTAAAGAACCAATGAGGCTTCTATAAAGTTTCTCATTTACTTCTTACCATTTGGATCAGAATCTAACCTTGTGGAAGTACTCATAGGAGTTGCAGCTCCTTTACATCCTTCATATCCAAATTTCTTAAGAATTTGTTTAGTGTATTTTTCTTGATGTATAAAGATTCCTTCTTTGGTTTGTTTAACTTGAAGTCCAAGGAAGAATGTTAATTCTCCCATCATTGACATCTCAAACTCTGCCTGCATAGACTTAGCAAACTCTTGACAATATATTTCATTAGTAGAACCAAATAAATATCATCCACATATATTTGTACTATTAAAGTATCTTCATCATATGTTTTTAGAAATAATGTTGTATCAACAGATCCTCTTTTAAAACCTTTAGAAATTAGAAATAAGGTCAATCTTTCATACCATGCCCTTGGGGCTTGTTTTAAACCATATAAAGCTTTATTTAATTTAAAAACATGATCTGGTTTAAAAGGATCTTCAAAACCAGGGGGTTGTTCTACAAAAACTTCTTCTTTTATATAGCCATTTAAAAAGGCACTTTTTACATCCATTTGATAAACTTTAAAATTTTTAAAACATGCATATGCAAGCATCAACCGAATTGCTTCTAATCTAGCTACAGGTGCATATGTTTCATCATAATCTATTCCTTCTTCTTGTGAATATCCTTTAGCTACTAGCCTTGCTTTGTTTCTAACAACTTTACCATCTTCATCTAGTTTATTTTTGAAAACCCATTTAGTACCAACTATAGATTTTCCTTTAGGTCTTGATACTAAATTCCATACATTATTTCTTTGAAATTGGTTTAGTTCATCTTGCATGGCATTTATCCAATCATTATCTTTTAATGCATCATTAACATTATTAGGTTCTATTTCAGATAATAAAGCAAAATGATTTTCAAAATCTTGTAAATTTGCTCTTGTCCTAACACCAGATTGTACATCACCAATTATTTGATTAGAAGGATGAGCAGATTTATACCTCCAAGCCTTAGAGATTTCTGATTCAGGTACTGTAGGTTCTGAAATACCTTCTGTATTACCTTCTATATTACCTTCTGTATTACCTTCTGTATGAGTTTCAACAGATGATTTTTCTGACTTTTGTTCTGAACTGGCTCCTTCTTTAGGAATGAGTTCCTTTTCATCATCAGACTCATCATCCTTTATATCTTCAACAAACTTAACATTTATAGATTCTTCAACGATTTTTGATATTTTATTAAAAACACGATATGCACGACTATTTAAAGAATATCCTAAAAATATAGCTTCAACAGATCTTTCATCGAATTTACAAGATTGAAAGCATTCTTCTTCACGAAACACTTAGAACCAAAAATATGAAAATAAGATACATTGGGTTTCTTACCTTTAAACAATTCATAAGATGTTTTTGATGTCATTGGACGAATATAAACACGATTAATAATATAACATGCTGTAGACACCGCTTCTGCCCAAAAATATTCAGCAATACCACTTTCATTTAACATAGATCTTGTCATTTCTTGTATAGTTCTATTTTTGCGTTCTACAACTCCATTTTGTTGAGGTGTATATGGAGCTGAGAAATTATGAGATATACCTTGTTCTTCACAAAAATTTAAAAACTTTGAATTTTGAAATTCAGTTCCATGATCAGTTCTAAGACTAATTATGGAAACTCCTTTTTCGTTTTGAATTTGTTTTGCAAATTTTTGAAAAGAATCAAAAGTATCGCTCTTATGTTGTAAAAACATAACCCAAGTATATCTTGAATAATCGTCAACAATCACAAGACCATATTTACTTCCTCCCATACTTAGCACTCTTGTTGGACCAAACAAATCAAGATGTAATAATTCAAGGGGTCGTTTTGTTGAAATTTCCTTTTTACTTTTATGAGATACAGAAACCATTTTATTTTTTAAGCAAGTATTACACTTCATGTCTTGTTTAACATTTATTTTAGGTAAACCTCTTACTAAGCTCTTTTTAGACAAAATTTCTAATTGATTGAAATTAACATGACCTAGTCGTTTATGCCAAGCAAAAATGTTATCATTCATTGATAATAAACAACAATCATCTTTAGTTTCATTAGGTTTTATCAGATATATATTTTTCTTTCTAAAACCTTCAAACAATTTCACACCATTTTCATCAAAGGCACTACATTTATCTTTTTCAAAAAATATCTTATAACCTTTGTCACACAATTGACTAATGCTCAAAAGGTTATGTTTTAAGCCTTTCACAAGATAAACATTCTCTATTTTGTAAGAAGACATACCAATACTTCCTGTTGCAATAATTTTACCTCTACTGTCATCTCCAAACTTGACATACCCTTTTTCTTCCCAAGTTATACTGTTGAACAATGAAGCATTTCCTGTCATGTGTCTGGAACATCTACTATCTAGATACCATGTTCCTTTTACTTTTGCTTCATGTTCCTGCAAAATTCAGTAGGATTATACCATTTTAGGAACCCAAACTAGTTTGGGTCCTTTATAAGACAAGCTCGTTTGGTATTTTTTCATGACTTGATCAATACTGAGCTTGTTTCTTTTATAATAACAATCTCAATATGTCCATGTTTATTACAAAAGAAACATATATATGGCAAGTTATCATTATTCCTGTTGTTTACCTGTTTTTCATTTAGATAACTTATGGAATACCTTCTGGTATTGTTTTGATGATATCTGAAGGAAGAATAACTTCTGGAATACCTTCTGGTATTGTTTTCATATGTAGGATACCTTCTGTAATACTTTCTGGTACTCCCTATTACTTGTCTTCCAACTTTTCTTTCTACGTTTTTTACTTTGAAATTATTTCTTTCATCAATTTGTTTATCATTTATAACATTTTTAGCTTTCACAAATGTCGTATTCTTAGATGCATTTGATGTAGATCCATGCTCATAACCTAAGCCATGTTTTTCACAAGATAATCTTTGTGAAGAAATTAACATTGTTAATTTTTTATCACTTTCATTAAACTTATTAAATGTACTCTTTATTGAATCTGATAACTCATTAATTTTTATATTTAGCATGCTAGTTTCTTCTTTTAGTAAATCATTATCTTTTCTTAATCTTTCATTATAAACATGCAATTTCTCAACGTCATGCTTTAGAAAATTATTTTCATCAGCAAGCAATGAATTTGTTTGTTTCAAAACATCCTTTTCATTTCTTAGGCAGTTAATTTCATTTTCATACTTAGTTAATTTTGAATCAGCCTTTTTAAGAGCTTTTAACAACTTTTTCATTTCAAGAAGCATATCATCTTCAGTTATTTCACTATCAGATTCAGATTCAGATTGTACCTCAGAGGCAGCCATGAAACAAAGATTTGCTTCCTCTTCTTCTTCATTCGTATCTTCTGAATTACTCTCTGAATCATCTAAATCGCTCCATGTTGCTAGCATTGCTTGACTCTTCTTTTTGTATTTTTCCATTTTCTTGATCAAGGTAGGACACTCATACTTTATATGTCCAGGTTTCTTGCATTCATAACAATGAATTTCCTTCTTCTCCTTCTTCTTTCCTTTTTCTTTGTATGCCTTTCCTGCATCATTTTTATCATATTCAGTGGTTCTTTTAAAGACACTAAATTTCTTACCTCTTTGCTTCTTGAAGAATCGATTGAGCTTTTTAGCCAGAAGATTGATGTCATCTTCATCATCTTACTTCTTTGGCTTTGAAAGCAATTCCTTTAGAACTACTTTCTTCTTCTCGAGTAGATTTTTTGTGAGATTCATAAGCTAACAATTTTTCTCTTAATTGACTAAGAGATAGCTTATTGAGATCTTGTGCTTCTTCTATAGCAGTCTTCTTTGCATCCCAAGTTGGTGGCAAGATTCTCAACATTTTCCTCACTAAATCTGGATCACCAATCACTTTGCCAAGTGAAGCAAGCTCATTTGTTATAGCTGTGAACCTGTTGAAAGCATCTTTAACAGTCTCGTCAGACTTAAATTTAAATAATTCATATTGCTGAAGTAAAGCATTAATTTTGGTTTCTTTGATTGTATCAGTTCCTTCATAGGTTTCAATTAATCTATCCCATATCTCTTTTGCTGTTCCACAAGAAGATATTAAGTAATATTCAGAAGCTGCAATAGTGGTTAACAACAAATTTTTAGCCTTGTTGTTCTTTTCAATGATTTTCTTCTCAGCATCTGACAATTCTGAATTTCCATCCAGTGTGAGCTCATTGTCTCCAATGGAGATTACCTGCCAAGAATTATAATCGTTAGCTTTAACATAGGTTTCCATCCTCATACGCCAATAAGAAAAATTAGATCCATCAAAGAAAGGAGCGCGATTAATTGCTACATTGTTCTCAGTCATTTTGATAAGATCACTCAAATCAATAAGAGAGCCCTGCTCTGATACCAATTGTTGGTCCCGAATAATAATCAAGAAGGGGGTTGAATTGATTATTAGAAAAATTTGGCTTTTAAAAACACTTCCCTTCGGTTTTAATGAATGAGAACAATATGACAATTAAATTTGCTATAAAGTAAATTGCCAAATAAAGAGAGAGAGATTAAGAAAATCAGGCAAGAGATTTATAGTGGTTCCGCCTTGTGCGTCAGTCCACTCTTCCAGCTCCACGCCGGGGACCCCGTTAACCTACGGTTGTGTTTCACTATATCAATAAATCCAAAATTACAAGATAGTGCAATTCGCTCTGCTCGATTCTCACTGCTATCCTCTAGCTTTAATCGATCTACAGAGTCTAACTTGTAACTAATTCTATTATCAAAGAGGAAGTCTACAAGATCCTCTTATTAAAAAATAAAGAACGAGAGCAAAGATGAAAGCTGAAGTTTCTGATCACAAAAAAATTTGAAGAATGTTATCGTAAGCTCTTGTGTATTTCCCTTTTTGGAGTCACTCGTGTAATCTATTTCCGAAACTGAATATGTTCTTTATATCCTTCTTCTATCACGCTGTTGAATTAAATCTTCAGGATAAGGATTGTTCCCTGATTCTCGGCTTGCATAAGATCTCAAGGATAAAGATTGTTCCCTTATTCTCGTCTTGCATAAGATATGCTCTTATCTTCCAGCTGATTTGAATGTTTGAAAAGATTGTTGAGAGATAACACTATCTTCCAAAGATATCGGCAGCAAGATAGACTTAGATCTGTCCTTTATGATAACAATCAGCAGATATAAAAAGTTGTTGATAAAATCTTCCATATATCTCGGCTAAGAAAGATTATTTGACACTATCATAAAAAATTTATCAACTTTATATATTTCGTAAACATAAGGATTTTACTTATCCATACTATTTTCTTTACTAAATGATTTTATTGAAATTTAGGAACATACTTTTCTCATAAAATCAAGAGAACAAAAATTATATGAAATCGTATCACATTAAAAACGTTAAGAAGAGAACTTATAAGATATGTAGATCCCTTAAAAATATCCCATTGATATAAAACCAACTTAAGTGAAACATATCAAGTATATTACCCAAATATACTTAACACGTGGAGCTAGGCCTTGAAAAGCATCATATCTTCAATCGGATGAACACTTGAATAACACAATGTACGTCGTCAAAGGTTCTGAAAAAGGTTCTGATGACTTGTTTTAAGCCTTCAAAAGTTCTGAAAATGCTTCTTAAAAACTTGTTTTAAGCTTTCGAAAATTCTGAAAATGCTTCTGATAAACTTATCTTAAGACAACACGTAAAAAAAACTTTAAAAGCTTGATTAAAGGTTCTGAACTTGCTTCTGACTTTAGAATCAATATCTAAATTAAGATTCTGAAATAACTTCTGACACATAAAAAAATATCCAAACACATAAAATACAAGATTTGTATTCCTTAAACAATTATATCAAATAGATCATCTTCCTTTTGTTATCATCAAAATCATATTAGAATAATTTTAACAACAAATAGTTTGGAGTTGGTATTATTTTGTTAGTGGTTTATGTTGATGATATGGTCATTACTAGCAATAATACTATAGGTTTTTCATCTCTCAAATCCTTGCTTTACAATCAATTTCGAACAACGGATTTAGGGATGTTGAAATATTTTTCGGGTGTTAAGGTTATGAGGAGTAGGAAGGGAATTTTTCTATCTCAAAGGAAATATGTACTTGATTTATTATATGAAATAGGAAAATTGGGTGCTAAACCATGTAGTACACCAATGGTTCCTAATTCGTAGCTAATAAGGGAAGATGAGTTGTTTGAGGATCCCGAAAGATATAGACAGTTGGTTGGGAAATACTATCTTACAATAACCCATTCGAATATTGCATATTCAGTTAGTGTTGCGATTTAGTAAATGTCATCTCTAACTGTTGATCATTAAGCCACTGTAAAGCAAATCTTGTGTTATTTAAAGGAGCAACTAGATGTGGTATCTTGTATAAAAATCATGGTCATATTAGTATTAGGTATTCTGTAGATACTGATTGGGTAGGATGTAAGGGTGACATGAGATCTACTTCAGGTTATTGTATTTTTGTTGGTGGAAATTTGGTTTCATGGAAGATTAATAAACGAAAAATGATATCTCAATCAAGTGCATAATCATAATACAGAGCTATGACACAATCAGTGTGTGAAGTAATATGGATTTTTTAGCTCTTAAATGAAGTAGGACTCAACATCTCACTTCCTATAAAATTGTGGTGTGATAATAAAGTTGCTCTCCATGTTGCATCAAATCCAATGTTCCATGAATGAACAAAGTATATTGAGATTGATTGTCATTTTGTTTGTGAGAAAATTCAACAGGGGTTAATTTTTACAAGGTTTATGAAAACTGCATAACAATCAGGAAACCTCTTTATAAAAGCTCTAAATTGAGTTCAAGTTGATTATCTTTGTAACAAGTTAGGCATAATTAATATCTATGCTCTGGTTTGAGGAGAAGTATTATAGATTGTAAATATATATATATATATATAATTAGTATAGAATATTCTCTAGATCTTTACTAGACATATATAGGGATTTATTTTCCTTTTTTGGTTCCTTAAATCTTGCACATAAAAATTTTCTTTGATCATTCTCCCTTTATGTTTAAACATTACAAGGTATGGTGGAACACATGTTTTGGGTTCTTTAAAAAAAATACACAAATACAAATTGTACAAAAAAATTACCAAATAGGTATTGCTATGTCGCATCTTGGAATGAAAATACAAATTTTATACTTGTATTGCATCTTTCAATGGAGATATAACGACCTAGGTAAATTTAAGGGCTCGTGTATTGTACATTGATTGTGCAATACAGGTGTCGGCCCTGTATCACATGACTAATGAGCAATACACATACAATTATACGTGTATTGCTCATTGGTCATGTGATACATATCCAAAGTATATCGTATAACCAATGTGCGATACACATGTAATTTAAAAAAAATTTGTATCGCACCTTGGAGATGCTATAAACCCTTGAAATTTTGTTAAGTTTGTTCTTAATCTTAGAATTAAAAGTTAACCGGAAACCCTAAAATCAACAAAAGATTAGAGCAAATCCTAGAGTTTAGATCCGACAATCCCTTGTTCTTTAGCCCTAAATAATGAAATTGAAATAATTATGGATAATAGTTTGTAATAATATAAGAAAACTTAAAAATATCATATTCGCTAAATTTTAGTGTCTTTCAGATTAAAATGGGATCAGCTTTCGAAAAGCGTGTCCCGGTGATCGAATAGTAAAAATATTCTGATAACACTGTTAGGTCCAAAATAATATAAGAATTTCAAAAATATCAGTTTTTTAATTTTTCGATAGCTAAAAATAATAGATATCGCATTTATATACGTATTTTCTTTACTACCGGTATATTATTAGTCTTGTTTACTATCATTGTCCTATACTACTATTTATACTATTTATCTATCTCTACTTTATCTTACAACTTATTCTTACTACTTATATACCTATTTTTTTATTTTTTACATTTCCAATACAACTTCACATCAACCATACTTCACATCTTAATTACATTATTACAAAACACAAATAAAATTAATTTCTCTCTCTTCTTCCCTTAGGACGGCGCCATCCCTCTCTCTCTACCTTTATTTTTTTTCTTTTTCAATTTATTTTATTACATCTAATTTCCCTCCATCTTCAACTATAAATACCCCCTCTCCCTTCACTTTTTTCACACCTTCATTCACATAACAAAACTCACCCAAATTCACTCTACTAATTCTCTCTACACAACTCTTCACTACCAAAACTTCTTTCACCAATTCCTCACAAAAGTCCTCCTCTATACACAAACTATCTACCACATATCACTAACCATATAAACCTACATTTATTATCTTCTTCCTACCACAAAAACACTTTTAGGTAAACTTATACCACTATTTATTTACCCATGTTAGATAACTTAGCATGACCATGGTGTTGTTTCTTGAAACTCATATGAATTGTAGAAGCAACATGTTAATGTTTTGTTTTGCACATGCCAAGATTTCCAGTTTGTTATTTTGCTATTATGATATCATGTTGTTATTATTTTTATTATTATTGTTGTTATTATGTTCCTATTCTAACTCTATATATATTATTAAGTGTATGTACATCTACACATTTAGAGCCTAATGCTCACTAGCATCCTCTAACTTGCTATTATTATTATTACTTTTTCTTTTTCTTTTTTTTTGACTAGTCTATTCTTAGTCTTGGATACCTTGATGAAGCTAAGGCTCCTAATATTGACCGGATTACCT
This sequence comes from Combretum micranthum, assembly GCA_024138025.1. NCBI lineage: Eukaryota > Viridiplantae > Streptophyta > Magnoliopsida > Myrtales > Combretaceae > Combretum > Combretum micranthum. The sequence goes on along the minus strand of JAMXBD010000147.1, from coordinate 246,430 downwards.
TGATGAAGCTAAGGTTCCCAATACTTGATCTTAATATTATGCTCTTATTGATTCTTAGATACATCTTATCTTATTATGATATATTGCTTTATTTCTCGTGACTACATATTCATGATTCATGCATGAGCATATTGATATTGTCTGAACTAAAATAAAAAGAGGATTTTCTTAAATGAAGGAAGATAATGATTCCTTTTAAAAGTAAACTTTTGTCACTTAAGAAATATTTTTCCATAAAAACTTAGGATTCTATCTTAACAAATCTTTTCCAAAATACTAGATGAGCTCATCACAAGTTTTTAGTAACAATAGAACATAAGGGTTTTGACAAATGATACATAAAGTAGATATATCACTCATACTCTTTCCAAAGCAATAAAATGAAAAAATTTTCTTTAAAACTTAAAATTTCAAATTCTTGAATAGTAAAGGTTTCATTAAACTTCCTTGCGAATTCCAACAACATTCTAAAAATATGAGGATTAGACAAGTTTTGAAAAATCATCAAGAAAGTTCTTTTCTTAAAATGAAATTTTCTTAGGAATAAAATTTATAAACAACTTAGGAGATCATTGCTATTTATTAAAGTAAAATGAACTTTAGGAAAAGCTAAGAATATATAAGCTTTAATAAACCTTAACCACCATCAAGTAGTACTTAGGAACTACATTTTCAACCCCTAAGAAATTAAGTTATAGGAATCTTAAAAAGATAAAAAATATTTTTGGAGAAATTAAATTATTTCCAAAGGTTAAGAAATGGAATTTAACGGAAGAGATTCTCATTTATAATGATTCAAAGAATTTTTTACCAAAAAGCTAAAGTGGAAATTTCAAAGTTTGCTTTTCCAACTTTTAGAGCACATTGTTTTATAAAAAAAATCATTGTTGAGACAACTTCACTAAATTCATGCACATGATAGGAGTCAATATATATATATATATATATATTTCAAAGGATTTTTCCAACTATACTAATATCTACATTTTAGTACAAGTATTTTTAGATAAAGATAAGTTTGTAAAATTATGTTTTGAAAACTGGAATTTTCATGATGAATCTGTACCCTACAATTTCGGAACCCAAACGACTTTTTATGACAAAAATAACCTTAGAAATAGATAGATCTTTTCGAGCAGGTAGAAAATGCATATAATATGCGAAATTCCGAGTTAAAATGAGCAAGTTATGGCCATTTTAATTAAGTTGGAATTTCCCTCTATGCGAATTTTGACGAACTTAGTGAAATGGAATTACAAGTTTCAGTAGAACTTCCAAGAAATACTCATTTTGGGTATTTCTCTTGGTTAGGTGGCATGGAGCCCGAGTTCTCGTGTCCCGAGGATTATCCTAGAAGTATCCACGCAAATGGCCGAGTGAGTTTATTTCTTACATTATGCACTTGTGATTTTGCTTGTAAAATTAGTGGATTTAAAATTAGGAAAAGATAAAATGGAAAATATGCATGTGCTTTATCTACTTGGTTGAAAGTATGATTATGTATATTGAGGCGGGAATTGTTCATAATGAATGTTTGATTTAGTATAAGAATGATTGTCTGCAAATTCTATGATTACCTGTAAAATATTTAATCATGCCATGAGTACTTAATTAAATTGAATTCACGCATATCATCAGGTGAGTTCATTGCATTTATTACTATACTTTTGATGGAACAAATACTTATTAAGGAGATTCATAGAGTTGTAAATTCTATAAAGTAGCAAAGGATTGTTTGAAATTAAATGGCGGTGAGAAAACACTCGACCAAAACATATCTTATAGCTATGTAGTGGCTTGGAAATAAACTACAAATAAGTTGGATTATATTTTTGAAAGTAAGATAGTAGCTAAAGTAAAAGTTACCATGGAATTATGTTTATGATAACAGCTATATGGTCAGGAACATCTAACTCTGAATGGAGGGGTAAATCCATTCAACATATGATTCCTGAAAAATCATATATATTGTTTACTCACGTGCTTATTCATTTTATATGGTTGCCTAAATAAACTTGTTTTGATTATTGGATGTCGAGTGTTTAATTGTGGAAATAAATCTTACTAAGCATGTAGCCCTCTTAGATATCTTTTGCAGTTTTCGTACCTTTGGTTGGAACCAAGAGGTTATTTTACCTAGGTAACACTTTTGAGCGGAGATCTTATGGATAGAAATGCAAGATAGAAGTATATATGGAATTTCAAGAGAAGTTTCAAAATTGTAAATTATTATAAGATGGACTTCTTTACACTCAGCCATCTTAGATAGGGGAATGCCCCTTAATGTTGTAAAGACTCTTTATAAGTTTTTATGAACCTTGATTATATTGTTATGATTTATTTTCTTAATTTCTATTATGCATAACTGCTTAAACTGCATGATCCAAAGTTTGATCCGCTACGATCATGAAAGTATGCCTTACACTCGATATCGAGACTTTTGGAATGACTAAGGTTGTCATACTTAAGTCTTAATATTGAGTGTAACGGGCTGTCACGTTTATGATACCTTTTGGGGCGTGATAGTTGCGATACAACAACACTATTCTTGTAATTTTTGTTCATCATTTGGTTTTGTGGATTTTTTTAAAGTACGTTATACATATAATATCCTCTTACAAGGTGCATTTATAATAAAATTATTTTTTTTGGTTTACATACAATATATTATTATATTATTTCAAAATGATTTGATTTAGATTAGTGGTTTATATCGTTTAGTCTTCTAAATCTATCATATATCTGTGGCTTAGTTCTATTTGGATCATTTCTAAACTAATTTGAAAAGGAAAAGAAAATTTTGATTTAATTAAGTTGAATTTATGGATTAACTCAGTTATATTGGTTTTTTTTCCTTAATGTTTTATGTTTGACCAGTACAAATTTTTTTTTTTGGGCTCTTAATGGTAACAATGGTATAGGTGTAATGGTGATATTGATAATTAAGTAATAATTATGTTAGCACTAATTTAAGGTATGTGGTGGTGATCGTATGAAAATAACAACACAAGTAAGCTTGTAAAGAGTATCTTTCCTTTTACATTTATTATTGAGAACTCTTGTCACTCACTATGAGTGGTAAAAAAGTATCAATGTATTACTATTTAGTTCACTTATTACTTAAACTTTTAATAAATGAACAGATCGTAAAACCTAAAATCCTATGCAAGACATGTGTCATGACCCCTTAAAACCATAAAATCAAGAGTTTTTATGCAAAAGGTGGTCTAATACGTTTATGTGGAAAATTGAGATTTGATCGTATGAAAGAGTCTCAAAAGTGGGACATATAGTAGAATTTAAAGGTATATTCAATCTTATTAAAAGACGTTCAAGATTTGGAAGCGCACCAACTTTAGAATGTCCCTTAAATCAGCCCGCGATAAAGAATGAATGATGTTGTTTGGATACATTAGTTTGGTATTATTCGAGCATCATTATCAAACTGAATTGATACTGAATCGATATAAATATAATACCGATAAAAAACTGACATTTTACTCATAAACTAACTAAACTGAACCGATACTGATTCGATACCTATAAATTACTGATAATGATAAAAAATCGACAATCTAAACAGGAGTACACCATATCTCAAGTGACCAATGTGAATGTATCTCACACTAGTTTTTCAATCACAAAATCCTTTTATTTGTAGCTTTGAAATAAAACCCTAATTAATTAACAAAAAATGCATTTTCTATTTGCATCTAATATGATCACATCTAATGTACTATTACTTGGTCAGAATTAGATAGCATTTCCCCATTTCCAAATAATGTCCTTATCCTTGTTCTATTCAATTATATATTATCAATTGAAGAATTTCTTTTTAAAAGGAAATATAATCACTCTTTGCTTTTCGTTCATATGTGATAAAAAGTGTAAAAAGGTCTTTTGCTTTTACTATAAAAAAAAAATACAAATTGTATTGTAGAGTGAATAACTTCTTGTCTTGGGTAAGAGGATGCATCCTTATGATGGCGGATATCCACTACATATTTTTCTAGAAACTACTTAATTTCGATATCTTACTAATGTGTTGCTTTTGTGATTGTTATGATAGTGGTTGATGATGAATAATATTTCATTATTGACAGGAATATATATATATATATTATATATTTGGTTGATGAAATATCAAGACCTAAACAAAAGCAGACATGGACTGCTAATAATTGAAACCATTGATAAAATGGTAGTAGCTGTAAGTTGAACCATCTTCTAATATTGAAAACAAAGTTAAAGAAGAAATTGGTCTAGATGTTCAACATGTATTTGCAAATGATGCTTAAGTGGATTGTTATTTTAATGGTATAAATGAAAATGAGAATTCAATGGATGATGAGAGTATTTCTAAAGACAATGAGGGGAATTTTGAAGAGGGCCAGGGGACTTGTGAAGTTGTTTTAGATTATATGCCTACAACACATCCAAAGATAATGGCACATCTTTTAGAAAGTGAGACAATAGAGATGGTAATAAAGGATCTAATTCCATTTTTCAATACCAACAAGGATAACAATTATGTCACTTTCGAGAAAAACAAGAATGCAGTGTGTGGTAACTCTTGTCGTAGTGATGAATTAAGTAAGGGTATGAGATTCAACACCAAACATAATCATGTTTAAGTCATTATGATGTTTCACATAAAGAATCATTGAAACTTTTCTATTAAAAGATTCCCTATGGCTAATTTATCATGCAAGTAGGGACAACCTTTTATGTGGAGGCTGCCTATAATAAGAAGTTAGAGGAGCTCTTTGTTATAACTAAATTTGAGAAAGCTCATACATCAAATGGGTGATGCATCTGGACCATGTACATTTAGACTGCAATATGATGACCAATCACTTTTTTAATCATGTTATAAATGACTTTGAAGTAAAGATTATCCCAACTCTGTGGTTTCCAATAACTTTGGTCACATGATTTTAATAACTAATGTGTGGGTGGGTGGGTTTGGGGGGGGGGGGGGGGGGGAGGGGTGGTAATAGGAGCAATTGGAATTATATATTAGCAATTGAGACAAATTCTATAACAAACCTACTGAAGCTTCTCCATCTTATCAGAATTAGTAAGCTTGAGACATAGGTTGAATGGGAGTGGAAGGAGCTAGGAAAACAAAAGGAATCACAATTGAAGTGGGTTTTTTAATTTTGGTCCATGTGTAGAGACTTTTAAGTTTTGCAGGCCCTTTGTGAGTATCAACAGTACTTTTATATATAGGAAGTACTAAGGTATATTTTTGTTAGTGGTCTCTTACACTTAACCCAATAGTTCTTTTGATACTATAAGTGAAGTAAGCATACCTAAGTAGTAAACATGGGCAAAGATACACTAAGGTTACTCTTGTGCAGATACTCAGACACTTAAGTTAACAGGGGACTTTAAAGATAAAGGAATATATCATTAACAAATAAACGAGTGGGTATAAGAAAATATAGTCATTTTAGTTCTCTACAAAGGGATTCAATCAGCAAGAGTAAGTATGTAATGGCTTAAGATAGAAGATGAGTGGCAAGATATCATCATTGTCCTCTCTTGCCTATCATGGGGGCATATGTAAGAAGAGGTTGACCAATCTTAAGAGGAACATGTTTGTCTTATCCTTTGGCCTTTGTAGGGTAATGAAGAGTACGTATGTTCTTGTTGACTCTATAAAATCACGAATTCAATTCTCATGAGTAATTTGTTCTTAACATCAAATTTTTGTTATGAAAGACTCTTATTATTAAGATCTTGTAGTCCTTCTTTTTAGATTCTTTAGTTCTACTAATAATTGGGTTTTTGTCACTATCGATTTAAGGAGATTATCAAAACACAATAGGCAAAAAGTGTTTGTAATCATTTTACCATTTCTGATACCATGTTCGTCCAATATATTATTAGCAATTCTTAGCCAGAAACATCATAAGGTCATAAAAAAAGTCATGAGAACTAATCTAAGAATGATAAAAGAAGGTTGTTTCTTATTGTCCAAAAGAATTTATATTGTCTTGAATTTTAAAAGAATGTAAGTTTTTCTGAAACTCCTATAAACGAGGGTTGTATTTTAATGAAAATTATGTAATAAGAGAAGTTGATATCTAGATTTTACAAGATATAAAAGAAAATAATGTGTTTTCATCTATTTATTGTAATGCCTTTAATATAAAGCAATTTTTTTTTGGGATTATTTCATCATGATTGTCATTGATGGATATGATAAAATTTAAAATAGTTAAACTTTTTGGACCAAACAACTATAACCAACTTAAGCAGTGTGTTTCATTATCAATTAGAATACCAAGGAAATTGTATGATTAAGGACTCACCAAATAAAAAATTATACAAATAAGAATTTATATAAATACCGATGCAAAATTACGTCTTCAACATGTGATTCATTTGTAAATATGAATCGCATGTTTACAAAATGATTCCTGAATCGCTTGGTCAAGATGCAATTTAGTATCGTAGGAGTTTTTGTTAAATCATATCTTGATGATGCGTTGATTGTGTTAAACTTGTAATTAATTTTATTTATTTGTATTTAAGTAATTTTTTTGAAAGATTGATAGGCACATGTTTCACCCACAAAACTTTAGGGAAACTGTACAAAACTATTCCTAATTTGTATCTTCTCTAATGTTATTTTAATTAAGTGCTTGTCATAACGCTTCTCAATATTTTAATTTAGGATATTCTTAGTCAAACCAATCAAACTATCAAAGATATCATTTGAGCAAATTAGTTCAATGCAATTATGCTATTATAGTGCAAACATAAACTATTAAAAACAAAAGTTTACTAAGACACTCTATACTCTAATTGCAACTACATATCAACCTAGTATTCAACTCAAACGAAAAAAAAAAAATAATGAAAGTAATAATAAATTTAGAAAATGATTTGGTAAAAATTCAGAAAAACAACTTGAGATAATTGCATTATTTTTATACTCTTCCCATTAATTTTTTTTAGCTGATTGTTCTTATTGAATTTTTTTTTATAGAAATAAGCTTTTAATATAAACGATTATTAAAAGGGTAAATTACAAATAAATGACCCGTGTTTTCTTACTTTTGTAAATAGGTGACCCGTGAATTTTTTTTGCCAAAGAACAAACTCGTGTTGTCCGTTAAATAAAAAATGTTAATTAACACGTGGCAGTTTAGAAGCAACACTTGAGATGTCCCAAATTTCAACACTTGAGTTGTTCCAAATTTTCTAAATCTAACTTCCCTTACCATTTGTGCCAAAATTTGATATTCAACACTTCTGCTTCATCTTTCTCTTTCTCTTCCTTTTCCTACTATTTCCATCCGACCAAGACAATTAACACTTTCCAACAATTTATTCATGTACCTAAATTTTACTACTCTCCCACTTATTCTCCATTTCAACAACCAACCAGGACACCATCGTAGAGAATGAACCTACAAACATAAGTGCAACCGAAGTCGACCATGTTGCGATGTCGCTTAATTCTGCATATCTTTAGGGATCAATGGCGATTGTCCTCTCCGTTCTCCAACGCTTCTCCTACCCCAAAACATCTATTTTCACTTTGTCATCTTTGCATCAACCATTACATCCCACTTTCATGCTACCATCTTCGCTGCCTTCCCTCACCCCCAATTCAGCTATGTCAATCCGATGACATTGCTGTAGCGAGTCTAATGTCTATCTCCATTCTATGTCATGTTGTAGTTCTTTTTTTCCCCCCCTAATTTTAGAGAGAGAACAAAGAAGAGTCTCTTTTACCATGAAGTAATATGGCCATTGTGGAACATGAGAGATCGGGGGTTTTGAATTCATAAAGATCCAATTTTTGACTTCATTAGGTATTCAAATCGTCAAATTCTAGAAGATTACTCTTGTGGGATCTTTTTTTTTTTTTTTTGATTATGTAAAAAGAAGAGCTTGAAACAAGCTCATTACGAGCTTCCAAGCTTGGTGGGTCTTCAATGATATATGTGAAGGTTGAAGAAGACAAGGCGCATGACATTCATGTGCCTAGCTTACTCTTATGTGTGACAGCTTTGCTAGAGCTCTCAAAAACATAAAAAAAATTGGTGTTGTTGACTACCACATGTTAAGTAATGATTTTTATTTAATAGAACATGACGTTACATAATATAAGTTAGTTTTTTATTAAAAAAATTTCACAAGTCACCTATTTGCAAACACACAAAATTACATATCACTTATTTGTAAGTTATCCGTATTAAAATTATACTTTAAAATTGCATCTTAAAATATACAAACTCAATTTAAATTATTCAAATATGATTCACATGTATAACACACAAATTCAGTTTAAACATAATTTGCAAAAACCACTAGATAGGATTTTTATGACATATTCATTTCAAATTATTCACCATGACTTAAATTAAATGTTGAAATGACAATTTCAAAATGCACTTTTATAGAACGTATTCTGAGAATTAATTCTATTCCATCCTGTTTCGAAAATTATCTTTTACACAACGGTCATTCTCATAGGCCCAAAGCCCAAAGGGCTCAAAAACGCTCAAATCATTCGTCATGATTTAGTGGGTATCGTAGATCATACATAATATATAATAATATATATAAGTAAGATGCAAATATTCATAATATTCAAATACTTGGTTGTATAATAACGATTATTTTAAAAACTGTCCACAGCCCGATTATATCTGTTAATATATATAATGGCTGATGATTAATAACTACGCCAATATTTTTCCAAAAAAATCTCTTCCGATGGGACTTATTTGTCCTTTCTCGAAGTCTCGCCCCCTGCAAAGCAAGTTGAGCTTGCTTCGATATTCAGTGTAGAAGAACAGAGAATGTTGCGGCCTTGTCTCACAGCTGTACTTTTACTCTCAAGTTTCCTTTTCTTCTCTGATACTACTATTTCCCGAGCTTCATCTCAATGCTCCATTAATGGTGAGTGTGTTTGTACGCAAAATGTGCCCTTTCTTCGTCAAAAGACCTCTTTTTTCCTAGTCTTCTTTAACCATCAAAAGCTCTTCCCTTGTGAAATAACTACGTGAATCAACTTATGGATAGGATATAAAAGTGTGAATGAACTTATATTAGGCATGCTTTTCCCTATGTTGCTTTGGGTTTCAATGATATGTGGCTCTTGTTTGTACTTATATGTGAAAGACCCAGTTCTTTAGCTTTGTTGGGAATCTTATAATGGATTAAGCATCCAGTTGTATGTAGTTTCTGCTTTAAGTTCGGTTCATTTATTATTTGTGCTTGGATATATTATGCCTGAGGGAAGAGGGAAAAAAGCATAAGCTTGAAGTGAGCTAATCACAACTTTTAAATTGATTCTAATTGAAAACAAAATATTTGTTTCATTTTCATTTCGAATAATCGAAAATTAGCTTTCATGGGGGTAGCATTGCTATGGAAGACAACATTTATCCCATAACATACTAAGTCCTTCAATTTTTGTTTCTTAATTTGGTTCAGGGTTACCGCTAGTGAGGAACATTAGTGAACTGCCACAGGATGACTATGGAAGGCAAGGTTTATCACATATAACCATTGCTGGTTCTGTCATGCATGGTATGAAAGAGGTAATCGTCTTAGATCTTTTTATCTTCTCGTCTTGACTCCATTCTGTTGTTTTTAATTATGTAGCTAAGAAAGGAAAGGCTCATTCAGATCGTGCGGCTGCACAAGCATGAAAACCTTATTAATGTTGTTTTATAATGATGTGAGCGAGCATGGCAAGTGGCTATGCTTGAGATTTACAAGAAGCACTTTGTGTGTTACAATGGTTCTCAAAAAAACATAGAGGAAGCTCTTATGTAAGACAAGGCAGTAAATTAGATCTTATCCATGCTACTAGCCACTGTTTACTTCAAACGCCGGGCTTTTAGAGAAAGCTCATCTAAGAAACTGAAACTCCTGTTTGATGCTAAACTGCCGTAGAAGGTAGTTCAGTTACTTTTACTGGATCTGCTTCATGTTGTTGCATCAAGTCTAGACTTAAGACACCGACAAACACATCATTGTGAGCACAGTTCTTCCTGCATGTTTGGTCCTGATATTGGAATCTTTCTTACCTTTTTTTTATTAAGGGGAAAATAAAAGAAAGAAAATCTTAATCTGGGAAATCGTACGAGGAACACCTTTTGATGGACATGTAATGATGGAACATCCTCTGTGCTAAAGTTTATGTCTTCTCTGAAGACATCTAACTTCTGAAGTATTGTCTAAATTCATTTCATGGATTTCAACAGATTGAGGTCTGGTTACAAACCTTTGCTCCAGGATCTCACACTCCAATACATAGACATTCTTGTGAAGAGGCATTTGTTGCCCTCAAGGGGAGTGGTACTCTTTATATTGCCTCAAATTCACATGCCAAGTACCCAGGAACACCTCAAGAGTATTCGATATATTCAAACAGCACATTTCATGTCCCTGTTAATGATGCTCATCAGGTAGCAAATTTTAAACTTTTATCCCTTGAAATAGCTGATTCTTTTTAATTTCCCTGCCCACATGACTTCTATTAGAATCTTCTTCCTGAATCAAATGTCATTTCAATAAAAAGTAATACCCTATGCAAGATGTTTATATGCTACAAAATGTTAAATGTTGCTACTTGATGTTGGCGCTGCTTGTCTTAACGTATTTTCAAGATTTTCAAATTGTATCGTTGATATTTGTTTGGACTTATTGGGTTTCAATGTTCCCATGTTTCTTATTATTTCTTGATACATAAGTGGATATGTTGAACCAGAGCGAGAATTTTGTTTTTTTTTTTTTTTCCAACTATGATTTATTAGCAAGCTGCTTAAAAAGATTCCATTGAAATCTCAAGATTTGTTCCATCTGAAGCTGAGGGCTTTAAAGCGCTAATCAATGGTCAAAATGCCTTTTCTTTTAATTTAAATTTTCCCATTTGAATGACTAGCAAACTAGAGGCTGACTAGGTGATCTCTAATCTTGGAAGGACTAATATTAGATAATTAGTGGTGCATGTTGCTCTTCAATTATTGTCTTCCTTTAGCCCCATGGGATGTGGGAAGTGTGATGTCCTTTAGCTACTCAACTATGAACATCATAATGATTTTTTTATGGCTCTGGTGTGTTCGGGAAAAATACTTCTTTTGTTTTAAATGGGAAGTCTTGGAGGGTGCTGCTTTATTTTATTGATTTAAATGCACTTAAGAAGAGATACCATTAGTATAATATTAAACAGCCGGAATTGGAAGAATTGTCAAAATTTAATATCGGCACTGTGGACTGGGTAAATAAGTTGTTCATTGCTGGAGGAGTTGAGCCTTCATAGTCTATTCAGCTTTGTGTGTACTTAAACATTCCTAGGTTTTGAGACTGTTTGTACTTGTATGCATGAGCTCCTCCAGTCTCTTCCTTTTGTTTAAGGGTCTGTTTTGTTCGTCTTATTTTAATTGTTTTGACATTTTATTTTTGTCATTTTCAAACAGTCTGTTTATCAAGAAATAGATGCAAATTAAAAACGGACATTTTTACTCATAAATAGATCAAACATATCAGGTGTAGGTCATATACAAATAAGATACAGATACGGATCGAATACTAATAAAATACAGATGAAAATTAGATAATTCAAACAGGCCCCAAGTATCCTTTGATTCATTTCATGGTTACATTTGTTGCAACTTGTTTTAGCCAAAATTACTTTGTGAATGTTTTTATAGCTATCAGAGTTGGTCTTTTTTATAGATGTTTCCTGTATTATCATTTTTTCTGTATTGTTTGTCCACTAAATTCTCCAAAGGCTACAATGTCACAATTCTGTCGCTTTTGTGCCACCAAGAATTGCCTGCATCTAATTAAATTAAAAGAAAAAAAAAGAGAAAATGAATGGAAATTTTCCATGTATACCTTTGGTAACTGTAGAAACTGAAATAAAGATTTTGCCTCTTTCAAATGTCCAACCTTGGTTGATGGCATATATACTTTGAAGATTAAACCTTTTTTAATTTGAAGCAGTGTATCTCAGAGAAACTGGCCTTAGATTATTATTCTGGGGAGATTAGAGAAGGAAATGTTGAGAGTTTTTGCTCAACACCAACGATAGACTTGTTTGAGTTGAATTAACTACGCCATATGATTGAATATTAGACAGATCTTAATTGGGTTGCTGATTTGGTTTTGAATTCCTAAATAAGTTATTTTTCCCTTAGCATGCTAATTTGTTTTTTTCCACAAAGTTTAATGTTGTGTGGTTAAGTTTTTGTTTCCCACTTATTTCCATTGCTAATTTTAGGTATGGAATACGAATGAGCATGAGGATCTACAACTGCTTGTCATAATCTCCCGCCCCCCTGTTAAAGTGTAAGAACTATGCCTTCTTTACTTTGAGTTGCATTTATTGACCTTTGCTTCGTATTTCTTATATTCATTGCTGCATCAGGAATCAGAGACAAGATGTTTCTATTTTATTGTAGAGATTTTAGGCATTTTAATCAAGGAGAAATTACAAAAACATAACATTTTGGGGTTTTTGCAAACTCATAACATGAACGTTTAATTTTGGTGATCACATGATATTATTAGGACATGTCAGTTTCTGTTTGGTCATTATAATTAATTTAATAAAGTTACAATATTAATGATATTCCATTATACAATTTAAAAAAAAAAGCAGAAGATATGCTGAAAAAAAAAAAGAAAAGAAAAGAAAAGAAAAAGAAGAAGCTGACTTCTCTCTCATCCATGTTCTGCTAGTTTGTTGTGTGTTTCTATCGTGCCTCGAGGTAGCTCATACAATTATGATTTTTTGCGTTACCATTAGGAAGGGCTTACTTCATAGAAACACAATTTTTTTCTCTGAGCTGCATTGTAAGCTTTGAGGTAGCTCATACAGTTATGAATTTTGCTTTACAATTAGGAAGGGCTTGCTTCGTAAAAACAGCAGTTATATCCCTTGTATGGGACTACTTGTCTTCTTATGGTTCGATCTTTATGTTTTAAGATCCTCATGATGAAGCATCCATAATGTGGGTCAAAACCAGGGGAAAAAAAAAAAAAAAGAATTGTGGATGTGCTAGCACGGTGCCAAATATGTCCATAGCAGCCACATAGCTATAAAACTCAAACCATGTGTTTCTTCCGCACCCACAAACAACCTCCCCCACAGCACACACAAAAAAACAAAAAAAAAAAAAAATATAAATAAAAGAGCACATGTCACAAGTATGCAAAAGTTCCCAAGCACGTAATATGTTTTTGTAGCTTTCTCTTTGTATAATCCATCTTCTACTCTCATATTGAAAAACTCTGTTGAATTCAGTTTTAGCAGAAAATGAGGCATTAATGTTTTTCCTGGCTTACGCACCTTTTGGAGGCTATGCATGTGTTTTGCAGTGATGTCTCCAACATTTCCTTTTCTATAAGTATCTCCTCTAGCTCTTATTTAAGAAACATTCTATCTGCCAAATCAGTGGTCAAGGATGTTAAAGAAACATTGCGGAATAATTCTCGTCAAATTAACAAGGAGCAGAAAATAAGAAATTTTGCTTCAGAGATATCCTTATTTCTGGTATTTCTCTCTGGCTGGATGTAGTGGAGGAGGTTTTCAAATGGGGAAAGAAAGATGTTGCTTCTTCTATCGGAAGGCATGACTGACTTGACTTAAATGTGTCAGCAAACTTGTCCCAATATTTATCAAAGAACCAAAATCCATAATTAGCCGAGAAAAAGGACTAAACTCTGTAAAACTGGGTGAAACCCCAGTGAATTCTGATCCTTTTTCCAGATGCCTTATTCTAATTTGATAGATGTTGGCAAACCGGATGAAATATCACCACTAGTATTGATATCATTGGAAGCACTTTTGTGCAGATCATTCCAAAGATCTTACATAGACTCTTAACTATAGTTTTTCTGGTTGTTGAAGTTGTAAGACGGGCACAAATGGTTCCATAGAGGTAAACTAACAATCCAGTCTTTGAAGATAAATGGATAAAAGCCCATTGTTAGTTGCTCTGTTTGTCATGCAAATAAGAGAATTATATGTCTAACTTCTCCATATGTAGTTATTTCCTTAGGCAAGTGATGTTCTTGGGTTTGTGGACCCAAAGTAATTATGGGATCCCTATCTAAATCATTATGTGCAATTCATGATCACAGAACAAAAGTAGGTTGAAAAAGGAGGGGTGGGGGTGGGGAAGCTTTCCATTGCAATCCCTGTTATACTGATTTTGGATGAATATTGCTTGGTGAGAGTAGAGCAGGGAGACTTTTTGAATGCAGAGAATCATCTTTCTTCGTTTTCTTTTTCTCCTTCTCTTATTTGAAAAGTCTGACCATTTCCATTGGCAAGCATGGTTACAGAAAATTGATGCTGGCTCATAAATTATTACTTAGTCACCACCATCTTGGTGCCTTTATTTAATAAAATCACACTCTGTGAAATGGAACTGAAGTTTTATTAGGTATAGTGATACTAAGAAGGAGTACCTACTTGATGAAAGCTTTGTGCTTACCCATCTTGCAGTCTTTCCTTATGAATGATTGCAAAATCAAGCATCTTAGTGTCCACTTTCAGAGGGTCTTGATCTTTTAAGGCCTCTAGGACATTAAACCAATGGCTAATGAGAAGGAAAATTAGCTATGCAGTTTACACCATCACAATTGTTGCTGTTTTGATGGATATCTGATTTATTTTATGGCGAGCATCATGAACTGGGTTCTCTCTCCCTTTTGCTTGGCTTCTTTTGTCATCACATAATGATTAGGAATGAGATTGAGACATTTATTGTTTTCTTTTTTCTTCAATTCTTTAAACATATTCATGGGAGGCTCTGTATATTATTCTGTTATGTTCTATTCCTTTCTTGGGAATTGAGAGGTGATGATTGGATTTTTGAAGGTTTACATATGAGGACTGGTCGATGCCCCATACTGCTGCTAAGCTCAAGTACCCTTACTACTGGGATGAAGAGTGTCTGGGAAGTCCTGTGAAAGATGAGCTTTGATGTTAGAAAATTGTGCATAGTGCTTTCATGACACGAATGAATAGTGAAGCAGTCATTTATGTTATTCTTGGGAGAGTTGTATATTCATCAATGCTTTCTACTTGATTTCGAGGTTTCTGGCCTTTTTATTTTAATTATTCTCTGGCCAAATCTTTCCCTTCGTTGTATATTTAAGAGCAGATTTACTTTAACGAAGGGAGGCCGCCCGGAAGGAGGGGAGGGGGGATGGATTGGGTGGCGTGGGGTGAGAAAGAAAGGCTCCACGTTCTTCAAGTGGTTGATCTTAGCGTGCTAGTCGCTGCTTCATTTCGTATAGTGAGAACGCTTTCATATATATATATCTTAATTTCTTCAAATTTTGATGGTGGTGAGTAGCATCCAAGTACGTTGCACCATCTTTGCAGTGGAGATGAATGGCCATCCAACCACATGTATAGAATGGGTTGCATGTCCATTCGCTAGTGGTGGAGATGGCCTCTTTGCCTTTGGGATGCCAGTTGCGTTACTGCTTGTGTTGAGACTTCTCTTTCTTTCTTTATTTTATTTTTTTTGATTTACATAGAGACATTACGTTAAAACTGTAGTCTTTAAAAAAAAAAAAAAAAAAACATTTCCCTACCCTTTTCCCTTTTCTTCTCCTTGGAGGAATGTTAGTACCCGAACTTTGTAAAAAAAAAAAAATAATTTAGCATCTAAATTTTAGAATGTCCAATTTAGTATGTAATTAAAGCTTTTATGGTTATTTTTACTATCTTATATGTAAGGATTCGGATTTACCGTTATATTTAAAATAGGTGAATTTAGATCTCTAACCACATATAACCTGCAGTATTATATGTAAGGTTGATTTCTAGGTTCAGTTTGGATAATTGTTTATCTAAATCTCTTATAAGAACAAGTTTGAAAACTATTAGTTCTTAAAACTTTTTGGAAAAACATAACACCACCATCTCATTTATATAAAAGATATAAATTCACTGTAGACATATATACATATAGATGTTACAAATAAAGGCTTATAAACAAATCATAAGCAAAATACATAAGTTTAATATAAACTGTCATAACTATTACATGTGTTCCAAGCAACTTCAAGCTATTCTATTACAAAAAGATTTCCATTAAAGCCAAGGTCAAATTCCTAGTCTTCCCAATCATCTAAGAAATTCTCAAAATCCGTTTCGTATATCATACTGGTGTACAATTCATCACTCTTATCAGCACTTGAAATATAAAATAATGAGCGAAAGGCCTAGTATGCAAATAACGAAAATAAAAGCGTAATGACACACAATCTTAAGCTAAAATGCGATGCAACAACCATCAGACTATTAGAAAATTTTTAATTAGTCAAACAATATTTAAGTATTCAAACTCTGGACAACAAGGATATCTGAGGGTCCTGGTAACGATTTCGACGTTCATGGGGTTGATATAAGCAACTTGGATACTTATATTTCCTAGATGATATATCAATAAACGAAAAAGTAGATTCCTTTAAGGTTTTCAGCTGTTTCATAATTTTACTTAACTTAATTCATAATATTATCTAATTCAAGTGTTCTTATAAATATTGAATTAAATCATGTTACTTCTTTTTAAGAATAAGCAAATGTTCTAATGATACCAATAAACCTATCAACTACCTACCATACAATTTATGCAAGTCTTATCATAAAGACATGGGTGATCTAAGCGTCTAAACTACGTACCTCCAATCTAAGCAAGTTGCTGTTCCCTGAATCAAATTTAACGTCATGAGACAATCAATTCAAACAAACTTAAGTTTTTCTTAAATTAAAGTAAGTTTAAGGCAAGAAATCAAACACATTACTGCGTACCTAAGTTAAATCGAGAATCAAAGGTGGTATTTAATTAGGGATCTATCACTGTTACGAGAAATTTCAACTTATATTAACATCCTTAACTCTATTCCATGTATATATATATATATATATATATTTAGCTCTAGATTAATGGATCATGAAATTCAAATAAATATTCATACAAGGTCATAACACAATATTTATACATCAAACAATATCATACAAACTCGTAAAATCATCACGAGATAAATTAACAAGCTAAAGAAATGGTTTGTAGAAGTTTTGCAAATGGAAAATTGCAGGAGATATGCTGATCTTCAATGCTGGTGGTGTTAAGGCGGCTTAGTCTGCATGAAAAAATTCTATGCTTACCAACGCTGGTAGTGTTAACCCAATTCCAACAATGTTGTGGTCTACGCCGACAGTTTTGAACTGGTGTAGATTGCAACACAAGTTTATTCAAAAATTCGAGGGATCTACGGGAAGATTCATGCCCGTGAATTCTCCCAACACTGGCAGTGTTGAAGTGTACGCCGACAATGTTAACCTATATGCCGATAGTGTTGAAGTGGTGTACGCTGCAACATATATTTTTTTCAAAAAAATTGCAGAACTCCCTTGTTTCCAAACTTGAAAATTTACTAAGTTTTACACTTCCAAACTTCCTTTAAACACACTTCCAACATCAAGTTCCAAATTATATGTATTCTAACATCTTTTAATATACATATTCTTCACTTCCCACTCATCAAATATCCATATCTGCCATTTCAAACACAAATCTACATTTAACACTTCATTTATCCAATTCAACTTCTCTATACTATCCCAACACTTTTATTTCAAACTCCAAACATCTCTACACTTCAAGTCATTTACTTAGCACATACTACAAGCTCAATAACCAATCAAATACAACTCAACACACATCTAACACAATTAACTCATTATACTCAATTTATGACATGAAAACCTACTTTCACAAGAAAACTCAAACAACCTAATAAATATATAACCAACCAAATATATACCTTAAGAAACTTGAGCTTGGTTTTATGGTCTTGCCACAAGATTTTGATGGTTTTACTTAAGAAAAATATAGGTGATACTTGGACTTGTTGAAGGTGAGGTTTTGGAAGATGAAAATGGTGATTTTTGGTTTCTCTAAAGGGTTATTTTGGATAGTGTGATTTTTACACGAATTTTGCAAAAGTTTATACTTGATATTTATCCATTTTGTTGACTCTTGGGGTTGCTAGGATAGGGGCTTTCCTTGGCATGGGCTTTAGGCTTATTTTGGGCAAAAAATCAATGTGTTTGGGCTTGTTTTTGTCTAAAATTTTTGCTATGTTTGGTAAATGTATTGAGCATGTTTAATTTATTTTAAACAAATTTTCATATACTTTATTACACTTATAAATTCATAAACACAATATTTATTCACACTAAGATATATTAATATTCAAATACATTAATACGACACATATATCACATACTAACACAAATCATATACATCATGTTTCAAAATCATGCACAATGCATTAACACACACGTGTAAAATATGAATTTTGGAATTATGGCTATTTCATTATTAGTATTGTTTGCTTCGTCTTCTTATGTAAAAGAAACAACTTATAAGTGTTAGACAATATCAAGAGCATTAGTGAATATTTAATAATATACCACTTTTTTAACATTTTCAAATAATGCAAATGGTGTTAAAGAGGTAGCAAAATAGCCATAAAATGTTTGATTGAGTATTAAATTGATCACTGTACTATTAAATTGAATTTTCATGCAAATTTAGGTACCAAATTTTCCATTTATTCATTATTTTATTATATCTCTAAAAGGAAAAATATTTAAATGGGATCAAAAGACATTCTTCAATTGGTGGGATGTAAATGCTTCTTTTGAAAATTGGAGTACATCTTTGATTAGGAGGAAACTATCACCATTAAACCTAAAATTTATTTGATATTAAGCATCGGGTATTCCTTTCATCTTCCCAAAAAGAAAGGACATTTTGTCTATTGCCTACATTCTACATATTAGACGAGGGAGGCTAGTGGCTATTTATTAAAATGTATGTCTCAAATGTCCATGGTCTTGGTGGTAATGGTGCCAGTGGCTATTTAGTCACAAGACAGGTGCGTGTCATTTCTATTCACTATGTTGCGATGGACCATCGGAAACAAGCAGAATGGCAACAAGGAAAGTTTAAGGGCATTTCATGTTACATTGAATTTTCCTGTAATTAAAAAAAAAAAAAAAAGAAAGTATATGAAGTATTAATCTGAAGGGAAAAATACGTGAAAAGAAAATGAATGAACAATTTTTTAAAGAAAAAAAAAAAGTTCCTCAACTAATGGATCAAGGGTTTGCTTACTTGCCTTATGGACTCAGTGGTTCAAGGAATTGCCATAGTATTGCTTTAGGTGGATGTGGATTTGGTTTTTGATTTTGAGAATTGGGAATTGTATGCCTGGTTCATGGGTTGAGTCTTTTTGGACCCAAGGAGTAGGTCTAGTATGGTGGTAATGACAGTAACAGTAGTAGTAGTAACGATAACGGCAACAGTAACAATAATAGTGTATAGATGGTGATGAGGGATAAGTATGGTTTTGTTGGTTTGATTTTCTTTTGAACCAAGTTAAACAACATGATTATGATTTAATTTTTCTCTAACTATAGATTAAACTTACAAATTGAATTAATAATTATTTCAAACAATAAACTTTTAGTATGGTATGGTTTGGTTTACCAATGGAGCCATAGGTCATAATCTAACAAAGTATTTTTGCATGACATATAATCTTATGTGATATATACTAATGTAAACTAAAAACTTTTTGAGGTGCATGTTACAATAAAATAATTCTTTCAGTTACATATAATATATTATTATATTATTTCAAAACAATTTGATTTAGATTAATGGTTTATATTGTTTATTTCTCTAAACCCATCATATATCTTTGGCTTGGTTCTTTTTGGATAATTTCTAAATTAATTTGAAAAGGAAAATAAATTTTTGATTAGGTTCAGTTCAATTTACGGATCGACTTGGTTATGTTGATCTTTTTTTTTTTCCTAACTTTTTTATTTTTGATCGGTGCATTTGTCTTTTTTTTTTTTTTTTTTGGCTCTTAGTGGTAATAATGGTGTAGGTGTAATGGGGATATTGATAGTTGAGTAATAATTATGTTAGGCACTAATCTAAGGTATGTGGTGGTGGCCGTGTGAAAATAACAACACAAGTGAGCTTGTAGAGAATATCTTTCCTTTTATATGTATTATTGAGAACTCTTGTAACTTATTATAAGTGATAAAAAAATATTAATGTATTACTATTTAGTCCACTTATTAGTTATTACCTTAAACTTTTACTAAATGAATAGACCATAAAACCTAAAATCCTGTGCAAGACATGTGTCATGACCTCCTAAAACCATAACATCAAGAGCTTTTCTACAAAGGAGTGGTCTGATACATTTAAGTGGAAAATCGAGATTCGATCGTGTGAAAGAGTCTCAAAACTGAAACATATAGTAGAATTTAAAGGTACATGAGATCTTCTTCAAATACATTCAAGATTTAGAATAGCATGCCAACTTAAGAATGTCCCTTAAAACAGCCCGCGTTAAAGCATTAATGATGCTGTTTGGCTAAATTAGTTTGGTATTATTTGGGAATCATTTTTAAATCGAATTGATACTAAATCGATACAGATATAATACTAATAAAAAACTGACAGTCTTACTCATAAACTAATTAAATTGAATCAATACTGATCCAATACCGATAAATTATTAATATAAATAAAAATCTGACAATCAAATAGGATTAGTCACCGTATCTCAGGTGACTAATGTGAATGCATCTAACACCAGATTTTCAATCACAAAATCCTTGGATCTGTAGCTTTGAGATAAAACCCCAATAAGCTAACAAAGAAACACGTTTTCTATTTGCATCTAATATGATCACGCCCAATCTGCTACTACTTGGTCGGAACTGGATAAAGTTGCCCTATTTCCAAACAATGCCCTTATCCTTGTTCTATTCAATTATATATTACCGATTGAGGAAACTCGGGAAAAAAAAAAAAAAGAAAGATAATCACTTTATGCTTTTCATTCATATGCGATAAAAAGTGTAAAACGTGTCTTTTGCTTTTACTAAAAAAATACAAATTGTATTGCAGATTGAGTAACTTCCCATCTTGGAGACTTGGACAGGAGGGTACATCTTTATGATCGTGGATATCCACTGTTCATTTTCCAGAAACTACTATATTTCGATATTTTAATAGGGTCAGTCGCTTTTGTGATCGTTTTGGCAGTGGTTGATGATGAATAATATTTCATCTTTTACACGAATATATATATATTATA
Organism: Combretum micranthum; assembly: GCA_024138025.1. NCBI lineage: Eukaryota > Viridiplantae > Streptophyta > Magnoliopsida > Myrtales > Combretaceae > Combretum > Combretum micranthum. The sequence goes on along the minus strand of JAMXBD010000147.1, from coordinate 225,235 downwards.
TATATATATGGTTGATGGAATTTCATGACCTAGACAAAAACGGACATGAACTGCTAATTATTGAAACCATTGATAAATGGTAGTAGCTGTAAGCAGACCAATACATGTAAATCAATATCCCTCTGGCAATCAGTAAGTTGGGATCATGTTATTCACAAGGGGGGAAGAAAATGCTTCAAATTGTGTAGGCCGGTGCTGTTTAATCTTCACCGCTCGCAGCCAACATTTCTCCAATATTGCACCTCAATTTTAGCCTTATGATCGCTTTCCTTGTGCAAGGCTTACTCTCATTGCTCGGCCTTCCAGTTCCTGAATACCAACAAAAAGAGAACAAAAGGATAAAGGAAAGAAAACTCAGCAAAAACACGGGACTTTCAGAGGGAAAAAAGAAGATGAAAACGAGGTATATAGAGGGCTACCACTCCATTTAGAGATTGAAGGGCAGTGTCCATCTCTGATCTTGTTGAGTAACATACAAAACCATAACCACGGGATCTTCCTGTTTCACCATCGTAAAGCACTCGAGCTCCTACAACATTTCCATATTCCTGGAAAGCTTTTGTCAAACTCTCAGAAGTAACAGACCAGGATAAATTTCCAACGAAAAGCTTGTGCTCAGTTTCTGGATATAAAGGCTCTTTTGGTTTTGGTTTGTCTGAGAAGTTCACTCTTAGTGTTCGACCAAGGTACTCCTGAAACATAGAAACACCATGCCCATGAGTCTAGTGCTTCGATGAGAAACATGCTAGTGTGCAAATAACACGATGAATGGAGGTAGAAAGAGATGCTTACACTTCCATCAAGGTTTTCGATAACTCTATTACACTCTTCAACAGTGCTCATTGTCACAAATGCAAAACCTCGGCTTCTTCCAGTGTCTCTGTCATAAAGTACCTGTGGGATACAACAGAGTATAGATGCTGTAGGTTCCAGAAGTTAAACCGCGAAAGCAATTTCAGGACATGCTTATGCTATACACGATAACAAGAAAACAAAGAAGTTGAATCTTAATTTAATTGATTGGAAAGAGATGAAACTATATCCTGTATCTATTGAAGATCCTGATGACATTAAATGTCAGTCATTTTCAAATAATTGGTTTTCTCCTGATGCAAAAGCCAGAGCTAGATAGTGCCCCTTTTGCTCGGATTGTGCCCAATGAGCCATTGGAACGGAATCATACTCAGAAGGACAAATTCAGGAAGAAGAGAAACATTACCTGCTAGTAATTTGTATCTATTAAGTAAACAAGAAAACATGGAGACCAATATCTTGATTTACCATGAAGGCACCTTCAAAATCAGTTTGTACAATAGAGTAGTCATATCAAGAGTGCTCCCTAAGTGAAGCATTTTACCACCTCAACTTCTAAATTTCATTACATTTTCCAAAACCCCAGGTAAAAAGAATAAAGCATGGAAAAACTTTAGCGTGTCATCCTTACTGAATTCCACATATAGGCCATGTAAAAACCTACAATTCATACATTCAAAAGAAGGGACAAAGGACCACATTATCCCGACTCATGCACACCCTTTCACAATCATATTAATATAGCCCAACTAAACAGACACCCTTTGAGATACTCTAGAATAATTGCTACAATTCCTTATCAAGAAGCTCTTATATTGCCTAACTAATCAGATATGATTGATCATTACAGAAAGTACGCTTGCAACTATAAACATGAGAAAGCAGTCAGATATTTGATCACGGGAATAAATCCCCCATCCTGTATCCTCGGTCTCTTTTACAAAAAGCTATTCCACAATGGTGCATCACAAAGATTGATTTATATGAAGATATATAATATTAGCAAAACAAATTACAGTCATCACAAACCTCAACAAGCTCGGGACTAGCAAAGTCTTGAATAATAGCAGCCAACTGTGCACTATCAACATTATAAGGCAAATTCCCAAAGTAAAGCTTAGTATTAACGTTAGCCTCATTCTTCGGCTCAGCATCGAGCTGAGCTTCATCCCCGGCTTCGGCATCTCCACCTGACACTCCCTCAAATCCCACATCTTCTGTCAAGGCAGCCTCCTCCTGAGCAACGGCTGCAGATATCCTCAAAGCCCTCCATTTAGGAGGTACAACACTGAACATAACAGCGTCATCAAAGTGGTGAGAGTTAGTTGTTACGGATGGTAGCAATTGTTGGGATGATAAGAACATTTTCTGGGGAGAAGAGAGAGAAACAAAGCTGGTTTTTGAACGGAGGAGGCATTTTAGGGTGTCGATGGAGGAAGAGAAAGATGAGCCTACTGCTACAGCAGCGGTGGCAGCCATGCTTTGGTGGAGATGGCGGCGGCGGCCAGTGAATGAGTGAGGGAGGAAATGGAGGGGTTACTGTTTTGGTGATGGTGGTGGTGTTGGTGGTTTATTTAGTTACATCGGATAGAGAGTAAAGAGCGACAAAAGTTAAATGAGAATGATGTGGGCAGATGACAGCCAGTAACAAGAGGAGAGGGAGATATTTATGGATGACGGATAACGTTTAAGTATATATGTTTTGCATTTGATTGTACATGAGTACATCTACAATTTCTTGGGGATTATCAATTTATGGGCCTTTTTCTCTTCTCTTATGCAATTTAGTCTTTATGGTTAATATACCTGGGACATTGACCATTGCCACGGAAAACCGGCACGTTTTTGTTTCAATACCTAATGAAGGAGGTAGACCGTAGATGCAAGGGGTAAATTTATACAAGACATCATATTCGTCTAATCTGCTAAATTCTAAGGTATATTTTAAAAACCTATTAAGTCCTATATTCATTCTCTGTTGTTCTTTTTTTTTTTTCCCTCTCTCTCTCCTTCGAAGCAATATTTCAACTTTCAAGTTTAAAATTAAAATATCTTATTTTGAATATGAAAATAAGTTTAGGAGAGTTAAGCTAGACCAAATAGGTTTAGGTTATCTTTTTATGGGGTTTATGTTATGGAATAAGCTTCTTGCTTATGTACATTTCAACATTTATTTTTTAATATTTAGATAAAGCACTTAATTTGTTTCCTTTGTATGCCATAAAAGTTTCTTTTTTTTTTTCAATAATTATATGGTTGAAATTCTATGTTATTAAAGTTTATTTCTCTTATTTGTAGAGACAACTATTAAAATTACTTATTTTACTTGACTTCTCAATTTTAAGTACCTTAAAGGCTTTGAAATATTATTTACTTTGTATTCCATGCCTGTAGAGTGTGGACAATTGTATTAAATTGGCTGGGACGGGAGATATAGTGTGTTAGAAGAGGCGTTATAGGTTTAGTATAAAAAAAAGCTATAAGGTTTTTATTGTGTTTTGGCCCTACAAGCTACCAAGATGAGTTCATAGTTTATAGAGTCCATTCCAAACCTACCTGGGTTGTCTGGAGTACCTAAAGATAAAAAAAATTACTTAATAAGAATTGATCTATAAATAGGAATTTTGATCTAATTAAATGAGTAAATTTCTATGATGCCCCTTAAAAGCTATTTAAATAACTTAAACGCTAATCTTAAAAACTACACTTAGTTTCTATCAAAATTGCGGGATCTGTAGTCATATTCTCATTTTAGGAATGAATTTGCAATAGAAAAGTGAGAGTAATTACCTCCACCAACATCTAAAGGGACAACAAAGTTCTATGTAAAAGTGAGAAAACAAACAATTTTATATATTTTGAAGATAATATTGTGCTTTGACTTGTTTGTTGGAGTGTATTATATGTGTTCGTATATATTGATGATTAGTTATTATTATTTTTTTTTCCTAGAAAGAATAAGCTTTAAAAATGTTAAGGAAAAAACTTAAGAAAACATACTTAATTTAGCTTGAACTCCATTGTTATTTTGAGATTCAAATATTATACATAAGGTGTCGATGTAACATGGTAACTTAAAGGAATGTGAAACCACTAACACATGATTTGTTAGATAAGGTAAGCGAATAAATAAACATAAGACAAATAACATATCAATACCAAATAGCAATATCATTAATATTTTGCCTTAAATTTGAGGGACTTAGTAAATATACAAACAACAAAACAATATGTAATACAATGTCTAAATAACTTAGGAAAGAACATAATCTAACAACTCATAGTACTTCAACCTAGTTTACTACTAATGCTACTGCCACTACCAATGCCACTACTACTATTATTGCTATAGCTCGATCACCATAAAAAAAAGTCTCGGTTAGATCTAACCAACGTGCGCCTTAAAAAGTAATAAATTAGTATGACCATAAGTTATAATTAACTCAATGACTAATGGTTAACATTGGGTCATCATCATGTCTATAACACCTATAAAAATTATCAAAATATAAAATATATGAAAATAATTACCAAAAGTCACTTCAAAATCACATAAAATACTATGTTTTCTTAAGTAAATCGCATATATGAATGACAATACGAAGTTTCACTACTGTAACCATATTGCTATTAGCAATTGCAATATAAAATTTCTAAGCACATTGTGCTTTCTCCTTACGATTTAGCATTGAAAAAATTGGAGTTTTAATTAAGCCCTCCTAAATCAACGATAAGTATTATTTGTGCGACAAAGAAGACACTGCCAGAGGCGTAGAGGGAGTTGCGATGGTAGCGAGTAGATCGACGGTGATTTTAGTAGGAAGGGAGGAGGGAAAGTGGGTCTAAAGGCAGTGTGAGAGACAGGAACAAAGAGAAGGAGGAGGAGATAGAAAGAGGAGGAATCCTTGGGAAGGAGAGTGGAGAAGGGGAGAAGAGAGGAGTTTGGCGAGAGAGAAAGAGACCGAAGGAGAGGGCTATAAGGGAGCTGTAGGTAATGGCCCGTCGTGTGGGATTCTATAAGTTCTATGATGATATGGTTATTGGCCTTTGTACGGAAATAATGACTTTTTTAAAAAATAATTATGGAAATATGGCACCAGAAAAAAATTATTTCGAATATAAGGGTCAAAGGTTGTTGAGGAAGGTGTATGCCACATGCAACCTCATATTGATATATTTCGGCCTACTTCACTCTCTTAATTCACATCACAAATATCAACACACTTTTCTCTTCCAAATACCACTCCGGATGCATGACATAACTAGTTCTTTCACTTGGCTTTGGATCTTGATTGTGAAGGTAAACATCTTTTCTACTTTGCTATTTTTCTTATTTAACTTCACATTTGTGTCATTGTGGTCAAAATGATAGTTGAAATCCTAAGGTTTTCATTTGAATTAGATTAGTCAAATTTTATGACTTTTGTTGGTAGTCTCCCTCGTTAATGTGTTAGATAATACTAATTATAGTAGTGTGCTTAGATGCATGTGAAGATTCAATGGTTAATGTAGTTATTTGCTTCATGCATCTCAAGTGTTTGGTGAAATGTCAAGTAGAAAGTGTTGGAAATTGTATGAAGGTGCGATAATGTGTGGGGAAAAACTAAGAAGCCCTTGAGATTATATAAGAAAAATTGTAATTAGTGTACTGCATTCAATCAACATTTTTCTAGTTCTTACTGTTATTTAATTGCAAGCATCGAATCCTTAGGTTTGTAATGGCGGATTTTGTTTGCTTCATGGTGTACGCACATGGGAACATTGTGAATGGTTTGGATGGGCCTGAGTATGACAGGCCTCCATTAAGTAAAGTTCGGATGAGGATAGCTGTCAGTTTTGAATAGTTTGTTAACAAGATATGTGCAAGCATTGCTGTGGATACAAGTATTGCTGGTATTGGCATAATGCATAGGCACCTTTACTACATGCCAAGTGGTCCTGCCTATGTTCTTGTACCCATCGTTGACAATGAGAGTGTGAAGGATCTATTAGCGCAAGCAAGTGAGTAAGGTGCTTACCTGATACAAGAGCTTTTTGTGTAAATATCTACCCAATCAAGTGCACCAAATGTGAATCCGTCCTTGTAGACTTATTTGGATTCTCAAGCGCACCCATCAACTAATGCACAAATTGGGGTTGATGTAGGCATCCAAGCTAATGAGGAGTCAACTGTGGGCATGTCTACTCGACTCATCCAAGTCTAACTGCATATGCTCCCTACCAATGTCCTACTCCTCGATGCCAGTTGAGGAATACCCACCAATGTTGGTGAATGAGACATTGTCGTAGCTGGAAAATAGAATACAAGAAGAGGTCATGTCTGTACTCAACCCTAGGTTTACTGATGAAAATTGGGATGGTACTTATTATGTTGATCTGAATGGGGATCCCATTGAAGATGACCAGAGTGATAGTAAGGATGATGATGTGGCTGAAGAGGGTAGTCAATCAATCGAAAATACTTCAACTGAATTGCCTGCAGAATAACTAGCTAGTTTGATAGGTACACAAAGTAGTGTTGGTTCATCTCAAATAACTACAATAAGAGATGAAATTCCATATTTCAATGTTGGTGGTGATGGTGGATATATTACTTTTGAGGAAAATCTCAAAATTATGTCTAGTAACATTCAAAGGAGGGGATTTAGAGAAAGGCATGATATTCAACACAAAAGCCGACCTAATTTGCCATGTGAAATCTTTTCATGTCAAGAACCATTGCAATTTTCGTGTGCATGAATAAGCTAAGAACCTATGATCGATCTGTTACATTAAGTGAGAAGACGGTTGTTATAGAAGCCTTGTGATTGTAAGAAAAAGCCAGAGACTTTATTTGTCATCACTAAGTTAGAAGGGTCTCACTCATGTTAATGCCATTATAGGTTAGGACCACTCATAGATAGATTAAAATGTCCTGGCAAGAGAGTCTTTAAACATTGTGAAGAATGAGCTAGACGTGAAGATTAAAACACTAGAGTCCCATGCGAAGAATGTTTTCGAGTATATAATATCATGTAGAAGAGTATAGGAGCGGTAAGCGAAAGGTGATAGCAGGGGTTTATGGTGATTGGGAGAAGTCACAAATGATCTTCCAAAGTTATTCACTGCCATCAAAGCAACAAATCTAGGAACTCAAGTCGAGTGGGTTAGACAGGTTCACTGGTCCCTGGAGAGTCAATCCTCAAAAGGTTTTTTTGGACAGTCAGTCCATGTGTGGAAGCCTTCAAGCATTGTAGTCCTATTGTATGTGTGGACAAGACATTTCTTTATAGAAGATACAAAGGTGTTCTCCTCATAGCCTATGGTATCAATAGAGCCAACCAAATTGTCCCGTTAGGATTTTGCTTAACAAAAAGAATCAAAGGTGACTTCAAGCTGGTTTTCAAGAAAATTGAAGAGTTGTGTGATTGACCATCAAGGGGAGGAGACGGTATGCCTGATATCCGATAAGGGAAAAGGAATTATTCAAGCATATAAGGATCCATTGAATGGTTAGCTTCCACCTTTTGCAGTCCATTGCTTTGCATTCGTCACGTAATGAGTTATTTCAATAAGGTGTACAAGAACCATCGAATGAGAAACATAGTAACGTATGTTGCATTCCAAACCAAGCCTCATAAGTTCGAGAATTTCTTGCAACTATTAGTAAATATGAACGAAGAGGCAGTTAAGTGATTTAACTGGACAAAACAGGATGGCTCTTTGTGTCTGGAAAAGGAAGCAATGGATGCTTGAATACAATGGTTTCCATCACTTTGGGTACATGACAACTAATAATACTGAAGCATACAATTTCATACTAGTTAGTGCTAAGGGCGTACTAGTAGCTACACTTGTTGAAAATTTTTTCCACAATTGTGTTATGAATTAGGAGAGTAGACATGTTGAGGCCATGGCAACATTTAAATGAAAAAAAAATATTCAATATATACAGTGAAAACGCTAAACAAATGGAGTGGCAAGGCTAGTAGACATCAAGTGATAAGCTTCCATTGCAACATAGGGCTCTTTGAAATCTATACCAGAAGCCAACATGTTGTGTATGGTCTAAAAAGAGATAGACAGACACAAAAGGTTGACATTGCCAATCATACATGTGATTGCAACAAATGGAACATATATTAGATTCCTTGCTCACATGCTTTAGCTACGAGTGCTCATGTAAGGGTAGACGTTAACTCATTTTTTGGGCATCGATATAGGTGGTCAAATTAGTTGTAGGTATATAATGCCCATTACCTTCCTCTTGGGGATGAACATGACTGGCTTACTTCAGCAAGTTTCCAATTTTAGTACCTGATCGATACAAACTGGAAATCGATCTTCATGGTCGACCTAATATGCTCAACTGCAGTGTGTGTAGAGAAGAGGGTCATAATCATAGGACATGCCCACGTAGAAATATACATGCCTAGGTATTTATAATTATAAAGTATATTGGTAAAAATAATCTACAGTGTTAACAATATGCTTGTTGTGATCATTGTGATAATTCATATTAGTATTGACATATTTTCACTTTCATTGTACTGGGCATATGTAGCTTGGACCATTGGACGATTTATACTATCATAGCAAGACACACATAGATCAGAAGACACTTAGATTGCACAAAACACATGACAACTAGCACACATTGTTTATAATTTCCTAGGGACAATGACTAATATTATATCTTTCTATCTTTTACAGGATAGAGGAGATTAGGGTCTACGCCACCAAGTGATGACTGTATGGTGTCGTGAGTTACAACTATGCCATGATGATGGAGGGAATCAGGTAGATCGATGCATGATTCCATATCTCCAGCTAGCCATTTCTATTCAGTTAGCCAGTTTCCATACATTAAGCTTGACTGGCATCTCATCACCGCACACATTGAATGCTCGAGGCTTGAGACTTATACTTTTCCACATGCCCTCTAAAGAGGTCACTATCACTCTCTAGGATGTGGAGGTACAGCTAGGACTACGGGTTGATGGGCGACCTATCATAGTTAGCGCCAACCACATTTAGACCATTTGGATTTGGAACTACTTAGGAGGGAACTAGGAAATACTAGTAGAAGAGGATGCTGCATCAACATGAATTGGCTATTTGACAATTTTTGCAAGCTTCCTATTAGTGCAAATGAGGTTACCATCATGAGGTACACCTGAGCGTACATATTGCTGATGATAGGAGGTTCCTCTTTGTTGACAAGTCTGGGAACCACCATGCAATGTTCTTGCCATTATTGGAAGACAGGGGAGTATGGTTAGGGATCTAGTGCTTTAGCCTAAATGTACAAGCAACTTTGTCAAGCCTCTAAGAAGGGGGCCAAAGATTGGTGGTTCAATGATTCTTCTTTAGATTTGGGCTTAGGACAAGTTCCCATACATCGCATTGCTTCCTAGATTTGGGATATGTCCTCATTAGTCTCCCATTAGTGGCTAGATGGAGACTCCACTGCAACACTACACGTCATCCCATGCATGTTGTGTCATCTTATCATGACTTACTTGATAGGCAGGCAATAGATGAGGTAATGCTATTTTCTTTACTTCATTTGTCCACTATTTTTACATATAATAGCACATCATGTTTTGTTTGTTATGATTATAGAAAAAGTGGAGCCATATCCTGATGACTTACTAGAAGCCTCCCTCCTTTTGCCACACAAGCTAACACATATGGTAGGCATGAGGTGCCTCTTATTTGCTTATGGATTATTGAGTAGCACCTCTTAAATCGAGTGCTCCAATAGTTTGGTGGCCGCCATGTCATCCCATCAGTAGCTAACACTAATGTCTAATTTCATACCATTGACTTGTTGTAACGCCCTAAAATTTTATCATGGCATATATAACCACGTATAACATTTTTATATTATATGCACATGCTTCCTCAAAAGGTTCGTTTATCGCAAACATTTGCTACTCCATTTTAATTTGAAGAAGTCGCTTAATTAGATTATGAAAAATAACTGGATTCATAAAGATAAATAAAACCTTACAAAAATATTTCAAGAACTACTCCCATGCATAGATAACCTTTCTCATAAATAAAATCATACCATCAAGTATCTCATATATATTTCATGATGGCAAAACAAAACTTTAAAATTTAAATTTACAAAATGCATGCTCCACTAGGCCTTAAGAAGTTATTACAAATTATAAAATATAAATCCATTTCTTAAATGAAATGAAAACAAAATACATCCAACGATCCTAAACCACTTCTCTCTTCAACAAACTTCTCCCAAGTTGATCTACACACAAAAAATCAACGTCATCATCCAATCATCAACACCATCATCACATTCATCGTCATCACATCAACATCAAATCATTAATATCCACTTAACACCTGGAAAAATGACAACAACAAGAATAATGAGTCAAAGCCTAGTATACAGTAACAAAAGCACACATGAAATAACATACACACTTAAACTAAATGCAATGCAACACCAAGCAATTTATCTCTTTAATTTAAGTGAATAAATCAACATTAGAGAACTCACACTTTTGAATAATCTCTGGAAACCTGGGAGTCCTGAGTAGTAGCAGCTGCTCATGGGGTTAATACAGGCAGCCCGTATCCTATATCTAACTGAAAAAGGAAAAATAGCTTCATCTAGGTTCACAGTTGTTACACACACTGTACCCATCACAGTCTATAATATAATAGGGCTCAACTGGTCCCATAAACATGAGCGCTATTATATTACTTCTCACTGATCAAGATAGATATTACGCGATACTGTTTGCCTTATCGGCTACCCACAGAGCCACTTTTGAATTACCATTTCATCATGATAGGAGATGGTCTAAGCGCCTAACTACCATGCCTGACTCCAGACAAGGTTGTCACTTCCTAGACCAGATTCAATGACATACGCACAAGCAACATACATTTTATTAAGCTGAGTTTAAGTTTTAATTCATTTAAAATGCCTATCCTAACAATCAACATCAAGTTACTACGTACCTTATCTAAACTCGATGGAGATCAAAAGACAGTCTAGAAGAAGTAGAAGCTAGACTCAAACATCTGTTCAAAGATTAAATCATATAAACAATTGAATTAGTTATTAAGTTACATCAAATCTCATATTAAACATTCATTTTATGTTTTTATTTGATCAGACATGAAAATAGGAACCCCGTCAAGGCTGCAAAAATCGCCCTGCTAAGATATGGACAGTTCTCCATTGTTTGTCAAATTATCTTTTATTAAACAAAGTTCTAATATAATATATTTTAGAAATTATGTACTTATTATTTAAGATTTTAATCTAACATGTTAATATAAACTAATTACAAGCTAAATCTATATTAATCTAATCTTAGCTAAGTTAATTATACTTAGTCAATCTAATTCATTTTAACCGTATTATAGCTTATTAAGTCGAGTTGAACTTAAGTTTATTAACTAAGTTCATTTTACACTTAGGAACTATATTAACTCGATTTGATTACTAAACCTATTAATTTACTTAATTCATTCTTAATTACACAAATTAACAAACATATCATGTTAACTATCGTTTGTATTTATAGTTTTCTTTGTCTTTTTATTTATTCAAAATTTTCAAAAGAACACAAGCAGGTATATGACCGTGTTTCGCCTCATGTTTCCTATATATAAGAAACACGTCCAAAACAAACCATTGTGTTCACAACATGTTTCATGTGAGAATTTAACTCAGAGAGAAGCACAACGTAATAGGGTACACCGTGTTTCAGCTGTATTTCTCTTTAAGTTAAAATAAACGAGAAACATAATACAAAAATCGAGTCTTGTTTCGTCTTAGGGAGAAGCACGGTTGGATAGGAAATCTGTGTTTTAGTCGTGCTCCTCCTTAAGTGAAAACAATTGAGAAACATTGAGTCGTTTTTGTCCCGTGTCTCAATTAACATGCACAGGATTGGATATCAAAGAGAAACACGGTCAAATAGGATAAACCGTATTCTAGTTGTGTTACTTCTTAACATATGAAACACGTGAGAAATAGAGAGGAACATGGGGAGATAGATCATCTCGTGTTTTAGCCATGTTGTTCTAGGAATTGAAATTGATTTTGTTAAAATGAATAAGAGAGAAGCACAACATGATGCACGAGACCATATTCCAGCTGTGTTTCCTATCTAATGTATATAAATGAAGACCATGACCAATGTATTTTCTTGTGTTTCCCCCGTGCTCATACTTGAAAATAGAGCATGTGTATTTTAACCCATTTTAACCACTTGTTTCAGATCTATTTTAACATCTAACATCTTAAAATCAACATACAACTTAGAATCATCATTTATAACATCTCTATTCATGTTTTTACTTCATGTAACTACAAATCATGCCAAGAATCATCTAACCTAGATTCTAACTTACATGCTCACATATTCATTGTTTACTAACTTTATTATAATTTCTACTTATATCTAACTCTAATCCATCATATAGATGTATAAACAACAAGGCAAACAAAGCAAAAAGACTATACTTATCTTTTTGAGCAACCACATGCAACATGATCTTCTTTACACTTCTTCTCCTTCTTTGTTGAAGCTAAAACTAGCATGATTCCAACTTCCTTTCTTATTTTCTAACTTTGATTTCTTCTAAGACTTCCTTGAAATTGAGATTTGACGGTTGAATTTGATGAAAATAAAGAGAAGGAAAAGAGAAGAAAAGGATGATAAAGAAATAGGGAAAGATAGAAAATGGAAAGGGAAAAAGGGAAAGAAAAGACAAGGGAGAAGAAAATAAAGATATTTTAGGGCAATGGTTATTAGATTTAAACCTTTTTTATATTTATATTAAGTATCAAAATTAGAAAATAATTTGAGAATTCATATATTAGAAATTAATATCTTGATATAAAAATATAATTTGGAAGTTTAATTTACAAGAAACCTATATTTAAATTGAGTTTAGGTTTAAAAATGATATTTTCATATAGGTAAATGAAATCAAAATTTACGGGGATTAAAGATTTGGGAACCAGAATAACGTTCAAGGGTTTAGGAGTTCATAAAACATTTAATATGAATATTTAAGAGTTTAGGGATTTGAATTTAAGAAAAAGAAGTTATAATTGTAAAATTGAGATAGATTATAAATTTCAATTTGCATAAATAGTTTGATAAACAATTTGATAATTTAAAATGGATAAATTGAAATCACAATTTCAAGTTAATCTATTTTACTAATTAATTATATCAAGTTGTTTAATCATATTCTATTATTTAAATTCTTTTATTCATTTAAATTATCTAGCTATGTTCATAATTAACCATGATTGTCAAACTCGAGTTTCTACCTAGAATTGCCAGGGGGTCCATGGAATTGGAATGTATAATCGAAATGTAGAATCATGAGATTCTATAGCTAATGTAAATTTTCTTGTAAAAACCATAGATTTACTTGCTTTACTAATAAAATTTTAAATAAATTGTGAAAACAAAGAATTTAATATTAAATTAGTTATATACAACCAAAAGTTAAGTTTTCCTAAACATAATTTACATACTTTCACTAATATATTTACTGCAAATTTGATTATTAAAATAATTTTTTTATATAATGATGATTCATAGTCTATAATTATTAAGATGTATTACAAATCATTTAAATTATCATGTGATGCGTAGCAAGTTTTATGCAGTAATGAATATTTTCATGTTCACTATATATTTGCATAAAAAATCATTGCATTTATGAGAAAAAAAATTTTCATATAAAAAATTATTAAAACAGGGAAAATATATAACACTATATATATTTATTCATTATTCATTCATATTGTTCAAAATATATCATAGTATATAACCTAAAAGAAAATAACTCTCTGAAAAATACAAAAAAAAAAAAAGGAAATGAAAGAAGAAAAAGATTAAAAAAAAATAAAATTAAGTTAAATTAAGATAAACATTAAGAACCGACCCAAAAAACCATAAATTTAAACATATTAAATTGATGACATTTTTAAAGTTCAAATAAAAAAAATGTAAAAATTACAATTTTACGATTCTACTATAGATTCTACATGAGTTTACTCAAAAAACAAATTTTCATGTGAGTTGAATCGAAATCCCATCATTAACTATTAAACTCATAGAAACGTACGAGTTGACTTGCGAGTTTGACAACCATACACTATCTATTATATTATTCAATTAAACTATTTCTAATTTAATTAGGTGAGGGTTTAAGGTATTTCACTTGCGTGGCACATTTGACACGAATGGGGTCAAATCGATAGAGGCTACGTCCAATTATGGAATGACCAAGCGAATCATGTAGTCCCTATTGATATGGGTAGAGGTGTACATCCATATTACTTAGGCCGGTGTTGACACATCATACATTGTTACATAGGTTGATTTGCAGCATTATTCAGTCGGATGGTAAGTACAGTTGTTTTAGTTCATTTATTGTATCAACTTATGACCTTTTTGCATAAATTTGATATGATATCTCTCTTTTCAATAGATGCAGGACTTTGAGTAGATAACTCTAGCTAATGGAGCATCCCACATTGTTTGCATTGCCCAAAGAGCCATACAATATCAAGACTAACATGGAGCACCGAGGCTTTTTCCCCATGTTCAACGTGGCTCTGCTTATGGGGATGATGATGAAGAAAATGATGATGATGAAGCTGAGTTTCCGGTGCATCATATACAAGAATAGGAGCAGGGAGTTACATGATGTCCTGAACAGCATCCACGAAGACTCCATCATGGTTGGCATTCCACCTCTTCCATTCCTGAAGAGATAAGACCTTCATCGCTAGAGTTCTTCATGTACCTACATATACCATACCGCCCTATGGCATGGGCTATGCTGGTGGATTCTTCCAAGGCATGGGATCAAACCCATATTACGGTATATCCCCTTTTACTAGTAACTATCACGATAATATTGGTGGCAACTCAGGGGCTATACATGGTTCGTATTACATACTAGACCCTAACTATGCCATTGGTTCAATACAGACACCTCCAACACCTCATAGAGAGTGGTAACATGAGAGATATGATGTTGATATGGGAGAGAAAGTAACTCAGCTTCATCAGACATATAAGAATAGCCTAATAGCCCAACGTGACTTCATTTATTCAACCGAATAGGAATAACAGGGTAGTAGGATAGAACAAGAAGCACATGAAGAGCAAGCAAGGCCGAAGTCTCCAGCCTAAGCCCGCTTTGGTTAAGTTGTCTTCAAGAGGAGATAAAAAGAAGAGAATAAATTGTACATATTGTTATTATTTTAGACTTATTGTTTTTAATGTTATTGTATCTTTAATTGAAATTAACTATTATTTTATTGAGTAATTATTAAATGGGGTGGAAATTTGTTAGTGGAGTAGTGTCTTTCTGGATATAGGGATGAAATAGAGCTGCAGAAGTAATCGATTGTAATAAATTTGGATATTGATATGTATTTAGGGGACTTGTCTATAATCATCTGTGTTGCAGGTGAAGAAGGCGTGGGTGCCACATGTACCCTCTTTGTTTTGTGAAGAGATTGAAAAAAGCGAGCACTTCGTCGCTTAAAGTACTGAAGCAAAGTGCAACCCTAGAAAGTGCTTTGCACATTCTAATAAAGTGACACACGTGTGAAAAAGTGAGCACCTAAAGAAAAAAAAGCACAAAAGCGCTTGCTTCGAATGAAGGCATGATAAGTTAAAGAAGAAAATAGTTAAATAGGTAATGAGAAGATACGTTAAATTATGGCATTTGACTATTTGTTTAAAAAGGAAATTAGAAGGGCATGGATGTAAAATGAAAGATAGACTTTAATAATATAATGACAAAACCCTAAAGTTGCCCCCACAGCTGTCAATATAAAACTCTTAATCCCCGTCCTCCTTACGTGTCAAATATAAAACTCCTCTGCCCCTACACCTCCCCTATACTTTACCCCCACCTTTGACCTTGCCCACCTTTCTCAATGCATCACACTTACCAGGTATGTGTTCTACATCTTTCTATTTCTTTTTTTATTATTATCTTCTAGTTTATTATATAATCTTTGACTTCTTGTTGACTAATGGCTTATGACGTCCTAAAATTATTTTTTATTTTATTTAAGAATAGGTTAAAAATAAAAGTTGACTAGTTGGTTATAAATAAGGAAAAAAAAACTATGATAAAGTTATGTTATTATTTTTTCTGAACTAACATATATTGTTAATTTTTTTTTTGTTTTGTGTTGATCATAAATAAATAGCAAAAAAATCCTGATGATGCTACAATTTTTCAATAACAGGAAGAAAAATTGATTAGGTTATACAATGTTTTTTAGTTTTGTGCTATAGCAGGAAAAGGGAAAAAAACCTTGGATTAGGTTATAAATTATTTTATATAAACAACAAATAGTAAAAAAAGATCTTGTTATAATTTTATAAATTATTTTTTTTGTTTTATTTCAGGTAAAGAGATTGAAACACAATTTAGATGGACCCACGTGATGTTAGTGAGAGTGAGACTATGGGTAGGTAGAATGATCCAAGATGAAAATATAATTTTTTTAGTTGATAAAAAGGATGTAGATTCAATGACTTATATGTTTTGTCAAAAAGTCATGAAAGGAGGGATTTATAGAGCTAAAATGCATCAAATAGGAAACAATAGAAATGCTAAGAGATATTTGAAGTGTCCACTAGAAGTGAGGAAAGAGTTAGAAGATTTCATGAATGAAAAGAAAAATTAGAAAGAGTATCAAGATAAAATGCCAGCCTTCAATGATTTCAATGATGTAATTGAAATTAAAGAGCATGAAGATGTGGAAAAAGGTAAGAAAAATAAGGGCAAAGTTGTTACATCAATAGCATCAAAGAAGAAGGGGCCTATGAATGAATGTGTAACAATTAGGTCAGAACATATTGAGAGGAGGAAGAAGGGGAAAATCAAACAAACCACTATGAATAATGCTTATGACAAACGAAACTGGGAGCAAGCTTGTCGCTACATCGCTCAGTTCTTTTACCAAGCAGGCATATCATTTAATGTTGTAAATCTTGATTCATCTAAATGGATGATTGAAGCCATTGGTCAATATGGACCAAATATGAAACCCCCAAGTTATTATGATTTGAGAGTTACACTTCTCAAGAAAGAACTAGAGTATATTGATGAATTGCTTTAAAAGAATAAAGATACTTGGAAGTGGCTTGGTTATTTGATTATGTGGGATAGTGAGTTAAGTCAAACCCACCAAAGCTTGATCAACTTTTTAGTCAATTGCCCCATGGGAACAATGTTTGTAAGATCTATGGATGCATCATGATACATAAAGACTGGAGAAGAAAAGCTATTTGCTTTATTAGACAAGTTTGTAGATGAGATTGGAGAAGTAAATGTTGTTCAAGTTATTATTGATAATGGATCCAACTATGTTTTAGATAGTAAGTTTTAGTTTCAACTATAATATATTATATGATAATTATTATAGTATAAACATACTATGTTATAGAATTATTTATTTATTTATTTCAATATTTTTGCTAATAGGAAAGTTATTGGAAGCAAAGAGGCCACATTTCTTTTAGACACAATGTGCTGCACATTGCTTGGACTTAATGCTAGAGGATATTGGGAAGATTCATTGTATAGCAAGAACTATTGAAAAGTAGTTAACTTAATTGGAGTTATATACAGTCATACAGGCCTTTTGAATACCATGAGATCCCTTACAAAAAATAGGGAACTCATATGCCTTAGGGAAACTAGGTTTTGCACATCATATCTTACCTTACAATGCATTTACAAACACAAAAAATCATTTGAGGGCAATGTTTACTTCAAACAAATGGATTTCTAGCAATTGGGCAAAGCAGATCAATGGTAAAAGAATATGTGAAACAATTTTATCGGTTGGCTTTTGGAATAATGTTGTCTACGATCTTAAAGTGATGGGGTCTCTTATGCGGGTACTTAGACTTGTTGATAATGAGAAAAAAACCGGTTGTGGGATATATTTATGAAGCTATGGATAGAGCAAATGAGTGTATTACAAAATCGTTTAATGGTAGTGAAGAGATATATAGGGAAATAAGCAAGTTATCAATGATAGGTGGAATTGTCAATTGTATCATCCCTTACATGCAGCTAGCCATTTCCAAAATCCTAGCAACTTTTATGATAACCTAAATATGGAGTTTGATGAAGAAGTCATTTCAGGATTGTATGCTACTATCAAGAGATTAGTTCCTTAATCACAAGTGCAAGATAAGATAAATGGGGATATATCTATTTATAAGCATATTGAGGGTTTATTTGGTATTGATTTTGCCATTAGATCAAGGAAGACAAAAGTGCCAAGTAACTAAGAAAATCTTTATATTATAAATAATGATAATCTATTAAATAAATAACTAAATATCTTTTTTTTTTTGTTTAATTGTACATAGTTGAATGGTGGGGAATGTATGGAAGCTCCACTCCTGATTAACAACAATTTATGATTAAGATTTTAAGCTTGACTTGTAGTTCATCAGGATGTGAACAAAATTGAAGTGTGTTTGAGCAAGTAAGTTTCTTAAAGTTTTAATTTGAGTTTAACTTACAATCATATGCAATAACACTAACTATCATTAACATAATTATTTGCAAATATACACAAAGAAGAGAAACAAACTTGCTCAAAAGCAATTGAATGATTTAGCTTATGTTAAATATAACCAAGCTCTCAAAGCTTGGTATGACAAGCGTGATGTTATTGATCCAATATCATTAGATGATATTGATAAGAGCAATGAGTGGTTGATTGGGGACTCATATGTTGAGGCCAATGTTGAATTGGTGTTTGAGGATGATGACTTGACATGGGGTGATGTTTCAAGAGATGCTCGAGCTGAGGAGCCCTCAAGGAATACTAAATCTCAAGCACAAGTTATAGGGTCATCACGTGAGGTATTTACTAGAGATCAAGAGGAAGAAGTTATAAGTGATGATGATGTGGAAGAAAATGTTGATGGTTTCGAGAGTTTGAATGATGAAAGTAATGATGAAATGATTGGTGCTAATGATGAGTTTGAGCCTTGAAAGGATTAATTGAATCGTAAAAGAAAATATTAATGGTTTAAAAGTTTTCATATTTTTGTGCACATTGTGCATATTTTATGAATATCTTGCTATGTTAATTAAATATTTTCCTTAGTTGAATAGTCTTTTTTAGTTTAATGTGAATATAGATATTTAATATTGATATTTTTTGTGCATTAAAGTAATTTTAATAAATTTATCAATATTTCACTTCATTTCACTCCGGCGAGTGCTTTTTCTGCGTTTCTGGCCTTAGGCGATGATAAGGTGTTGCGCCTTGAGTATGCCTTTTCCTTTCTCAACATTGCTTGCGCCCACTTCGTTTTATGAAGAGGGCGCATTTGGCACATGCGCCTTTCTAAAAAAAAAAAAAATGATTAAAGACATATGTACTACATGCACTTTTGACCCTTATATTTGGAACAATTTTTTAGGAAAAGGAAAAATAAAGTTGTTTATAAAAAATAAAAATGCCACTGAGATCAAAATAATTCTACTTTTAGGTAATTTGACCTCGTATTTTCAAAAAACAAGGTCGTTAAGAGATGATGTCCCAATTTTACATCGACTTGGTCTCTTAGAGAGACAAGGTTGCTATTTTATGTATTGACCTCGTCTCTTTGCAAAAATACATACCACCACTGTCATATCTCACAAATCACTCATTGTTTACATTAGTTGTAATAACCTGTCAAAATCATACATAATCAACTATATAAAACATTCATTAGCCATCCACCAACTTCCAAACCCAATCCATCCAAACACAATACCAAACCTAATCCATTCATTCATAGTCTCAAACCCAATTCATTCACCTTTCACCACAAAATAATTAAAAACTCATAAAATATAACATGAAATGCTATAAACAACAAATAAAAAAGAGAAGAATCTATATACAACAATCACAAAAGATGAAAATCTATGTATTGTCTACTGTTGTATGCCCCACTTGCCTCGTCCCTGCCTGGTAAAAGTCTGAGCGAATGGTGTACGTTGATGAACATCTTGATGGAGATGCTGCATAGATGGATCAACCAGTGTGAGCGTCTCATCCCCATCTCCACCACCAGCACTATAAGGACGGAATGAGACAGAGTCTGGATATACCTAGGTGAGTCCCTCTCCCATATTATGTGGCGGTGACGGTCGCCTCTTCTGTGGAACAAGAGGTGTGGAACTTTGTGTATGAGACATCTGGCATCGGGGTCTCATCCAAATAAGCATATGATGATGAGGATGGACTAGGCTCGAAATGATGAAACCGTGGAAGCCCAGGCTCATCAGGTATGGGTGCATGCAAAGGCAATGGCTCATCTCTAATATCTACAGCTCTGGCTTGCCCTCGCTTTTGACCCCAACCCTGTTCATGCCTCTCCCTTTGTGGCCGTCGTCTCTCTGTAGGCTGAGGCTGTGGGTCTTCCGGTGTTGATGCTAATATAGGTGCTGGTGCTGAATCGTTCAAATCGAGCCTCATGAACTCGTCCATTACACTAATGATGTCTCGTGCAGTGGCAAGAGTGTTCTCTACTAGCATGTCGGAAACTCTGTAAATGAAATCGGCCTACAAGCACGAGTAAACATTTAGATAAGTAGATATTGAACACAAAATATATCCATATATAGCTTATGTAGTCATTGAACTTACCACATATCAAATAATGGCCCTTGTACGACTGATCTAACGCCTCATGATCGAATGATACCGGTCGAAATAATCTACAGATGTGCCGAGGGGGATATCTGCAAGATCGATTATGTGATCGCGCCTTCCATCCCACTCGACTACCCACTTAGCATGCTCCATCGACTAGTTCCACTCGAAACACCCTCATAAGTCTAGCTCATGTAGAGCTCTCATATCAGTTGGAGGGTCTGGGATCCTCTGGGAACCACCGAACTGTCCGAGCATCCTTTCTGGATAGTAATACTCGACAATGTGGAAGCAAACCATGGGAACCCATGTAGGTGTGGAGTCCTTCGTATTTAGTGATGTGAAACTACCTACCTGCTTCTTATAACTACCTCTGAGTCTTCACTTGTAACCTCTATTATGGACATCAGTATATTTAACTACCCATGACCTTAGGTTTGAGTCTACCACCTTGAAATTGTAATAATTCGATATGTGCCACATTTTAACTGCCCGTATGAGAGGATCTTTAGTCTCAAACCGCATCCCAACCTTATATTCATTGCTGAAACTCCAATTTCCAACACTCATTTCCTGCTATTCATCAAATGTAGCATAACTATAACCAACATCAACAGTGAAAAATGGTACTGGCGCTGAGTTCTCTACTGCATCAACGTTGTGGGAGCCACAAAACAGTACTGGTTATTTCTATTATGTTATACCCTGATTGTAGCATCTTTCTAGGGAAAAGCTTCCACATTATCATTTCCATCATCATCATAGTAGTCACTAGATTCACTTACTGAGGACTCTTGCATTACATCAGTATCATGACCACATGTCTAATCCGGTGTAGTAATTTCAAAGTTACCCATCTACACCTATGTGCTACCTATTGTCTGAATTGGAGTAGAGTTTGAGTCAATTAACCCTTGGCTACCAATATTCCATCAAAACCCACTTCCTCTGCAGGTGCCTATAGTAGTTTATTCTCAAATATCTACACATACACAGACAATGACCCCTCAATATACACCATCTCCTGTGCAGCATCATCCTCAGTCACTAGAATAACATCATAGTGTAGCGTCCTATCGCTAATAACTATTCTATGATAGCTCAATCCAATGTGTAGGCCTATTTACCTTAAGTTATTACAAATTATGCCAAGTATTTACTCATATGTTGAATTCCTACTAATACTGACCACCACAACTGGCTTCTTATCATAAACAAAACTATCATTCCCCTCCACAATATTGCCATGAGCGTACAATACAAACTTGGCCTTATCCATTTCCTCACCTATCTAGTCTCATAAAACATAGGGTGAGTTCGTGAAATTCGCACCATGACTTATTTGCTGTACTCCCCTCATTTGGTTCCTAAATTCAAAAACTATAGGGTATAATCATAATTACATCAGACATTGTCTACAAAGCAGCATCAACAGCACATACAATTACCAAACAATCACATTCCCACTCCACAATACAACTTATCCAATACTACGTACAACACCCATCTAACATATAATGTCTTTCACTGTTCGCAAAAAAAAAAATAAAAATCAACAAAAAAAAAAGTAAGTTTACTCCGAGGTGGTTTCACCGCAAGGTCAAAACGCGGGGAAAAAAACACACACACACACAACAAGTCCTCATTTCTTCAATCCAAAAAAAATAAAACAATGCAACATCAGTAATAGTGAATTTGGGATCTCAACAGCCAATACTTAACAATACAACATCACTAATTGCGAAAATTTAAGCGAAAATTCAAATACACTCACCTATCAAGTTTGGCACGATTTTGGTGAATTGCCACACGAGAAGATCTAAGTACTTCATCAATGCTTGGTCATCAATCCAATTCAAAAATCACACCATGATTTGGGGGTTTTCCTTGATGCAAATAACGAATTTAGGGTTAGGGTTTCGGATTTGGAGAGAAATGAGGAAGACTGAGCTACGTGAAATGAGAAAGAAGAAGTTGGTGGGCGAATATAGTGCTCGTCAACTTGGTCTCCTGAAGAGACAAGGTTAATGTAAAATGGGAACCTCGTTTCTCGAAGAGGCGATGTCAACTTGTCTAAAACCAAGATTATTTTGATCTCAGTGACATTTTTGTAATTTTTAAAAAACTATATTATTTTTTTCCTTTTCTCCAATTTTTTCTAGTACCATATTTCTGTTATTATTTTCATAAAAGCCATTATTTCCATACAAAAGGCCTTTGGTTGTGGAAGTCAAAATGTGTATATATCTCAGGTAATTATTACAATGTATAAGTGTATATCCCATGTATAAGGTGAAATATCAGCAGAAATGTACTGTTCTGATATCCTATTTAATGCTACTTTAAAACTTTATTTTAATAATTAATTTCAATTAGACTTTATTTAAATAATTACTTTTAATAAGGTCCTAAAGAACAAAGAAGAAAGAGGAAATAATTTGGCACGAAATACAGCATGAACACACAGATTAACTGGCATACAAGAAGCATGAGATTCTGACTCCAAAAAGCACGAACGCACGGAAGCACAAGCACATCAGTCCAAGGGAATCCTCTCAGCCTCTTTAAGCTTTCACAATGTGATCAAGAACCTATTTTGATATAATTTCTTTATCATCAAGACTACTTTTCGCTACGCAATCTGCTATTATTTCTCACCGATGCGTCGTATCAAGTAATATGAATCCAGTAGTAAAACGTTTATCTGACTATAAAATGATATAGATTAAGCCTGAATAAAAAGTTTGGAATAGGAAACTAATAAACTATTCTTTCACAAGCATAATTCTCAAGTATCTAAACTAATCTCCTGTGATAGAAAGAGATTTCATTCCAGGATTAATCAATAATCCTAAAATCCCTTCGAATATATTGCAGGCATGGAAATGACAAACTTAAAGCATATTCCACCTCCAGGGACTTGGAGACGATAGCATCCAGAAGTGTATCCCTGTTTAAAAAATTATGGCCAATTCCAAAGCCTCTACACACAGCAAGTGATGAATTACACACCCATGGAACTGAAACTAAGAACCCAAATCCAGAATTCTTGCTCCCCACCAACACATCCTTGTAAGCTTGGCAGACCTTAGAGACATGTCGACCTACAGGTATAAACTGCTGAAGAACGGATGCAACAGATCTGTCATAGTTTAAAAGGTCAGAATCTGAGTGCAGGTTTACCACAACAGTCCCATGTTGTGTGTGCAGTTTATTACTCAGAGCTTTGAGAAAAGGGGAATCTGGATCCCATAGCTTTCGAGGGAATATGTCATCACCATCATAGGCATCAACAAAAACTATATCGTAGGTTTTGTTGGTCTGTAGGACGAAATTCTCAGCATCTGCCTCAAAGAGGTAAAGCCTTTCATGGACACCCTTCCAAAAGACTTCATCCATGACATCAGGTTTGGAGATGGCATGATCACCCAAAGGTGTCCGGACAGAGAAAGATGGAAAACCCATGGTTCCAGTTGATGCTGATATCACTAGGGGATCAATTTCGACAATGTCAACACAGGCACCTGGAAAATGTCAAAGGGTAGTCAAGCTACACAAGTCAATCTTAGACGTCTCCACTTGTAACTGAGAGGTTCAAACTATCGACTTACTCATCAGAAAGCATGTAAAATAGTTATTTGGAGGAAAAAATGTACTTAAATTATATTCAGGCACTCTTCAAACTCCCATGAGGACAAAAGTCAGAAAGCATTCACTCAATACACCATTCAAAAGTTGTACATTGCTCAATCCATGGTATATATGAGAGGGTTTACTCCTTAACATTCTATGCAATTCCCTTCCTCATATTTGAGAAACATGCACTAACTTCTTCAGTGTGTTAAAACGACAGACGAGCTTGTTGTTTTTGTCTGAAAAGACATCTGCAATCATGGACTTGAATCCTAGAAAAATCAACTTTATATCAAGCCAAATGATTCTTATTATTTTCATCATTTAGTATCTTATTGATAAAAAGCATTAAGAAACGCCATGACTAGCTAGAAAATAAGAATTAAGATGCAAAATCAAGCTCTAATAGTTTAAATGCTGAGTAAGTATATGATCAAGCTATTATTTTCTTGCACCATACAATATCCAATCATCCTAGAAGCCCTGGGGAAGAAACCACATCGCAAAATTGTTGCCAAGATGAAAAGTATATTTTATCCTAAAAAGAACAATCAAGATCTTGGAAAAGAGAGAGAGGAGGGGGTGATCAGTCCACTAAGCAGAAAAGTTTGCTCACACCAGGAAACTCCTATTACTTGAGATTTTTCTGTCACTGTCCTAGGTAATGCGATGCAGAGAGTGCACTATGGTTCTCAAGACCTCTTCGCATAGCAGATCAATTACCTCTGCTCAATGCAAGTCCCTCAGTACTAAGTATATGCATACATTAAGCAAAATAAAAAATGCTAATGAAAGAGAGGAAAAGCAGTACCTTGTATTTTAGTAGCCAAAAATAACGGTAAACTACCTCCACCATGACCGATGCATAAGATATTCATGGTTTTCTTCCCATGTACGGCATTCACAAGATCATAGTTACAAGACACGAGGGTGGACAGCCCAACAGCAACCATGCTTTTGAGATCTGTATAAGAAAGATTATTAGTTCAAGTTCCCAATGCAATGATATTTAATACAGCAAGAGCACCACAAAATTACATTAGGAAGAAGGCCAAAGGCAGACTGATAGCATGGTTGAGTTTATCATTAACAAGGTAAAAAGGAATTATTAGGGAGAAAAAAGACATCAAATCAATTGTGTCAGGGATTCATAAATGTTGGAAATCTTGAGTACCTTAGGAAATAGGAAATATGCAGGTTCCAAAGCTGTAGCAGTTGAATATATTCTTTGTGGTACTTATTCTAATTTTCTCAGTATCTCCTAGGATCATGGAAGTAGAATACTTTTCTGATGTGTATTCAAGCATATAAAACAGAGACAGTATTACAGATTTCATACAATGAAATATACTCCTTTCCACACATATCAGAGTAATGACTTCTTGGAAAGTATAATCTTCTTTACCACTGGCAAGTGACCTCTATTAGTTTTGGCCTTCATTACCACTCATTCACCTTAATCTCCACCAATAAGATGCTCACAACGAGCAACCAAGACCATCATTAAAAGTATTCGAGTTCAAGCCAAAGTATTGAATGTGTACAAGCGCCAGGATAAAGGTGGATGGCCCTACTGTGAATTTATTTAATGGGCCTCGGACTGGAGTTTGGGAATTACAAGATGTTTCTTCTCTGTTTTACATTTTATTATTCTTAGTGAGTCTTCTAGCCATATGTCATAGTGGCTTGCAATTTTGGAAGCAGGACCTTTTAAGTCAAAAGACACAGATCATCATTTTAAGAGAAAGAAACACCAAGCGAGCAGTGTGCTCATGTCTTCCTGCAACTATTGACACCCACCATTTTCACTTTTCAACACCGACCATTCCCATACTCACATTTTGCTGGAGATCCATCACCTATATACTTGGCCTATACATTCCCTCATACACTGTCCCTACATACATACTTAACAATACTTATACCTATACATAAACACATATCCATCCTCACCAATTGGCCACATTTGTTGTCTGTTGGTTGATTAGCTTTAAATTAGCACTTAATTTGCTTTAATTAGATTTTTGAGTTCTATTGTTGATCATATTGTGGATCCAGCACAAGATCTACAGTAGGAGATAGGTCAACCTATCCAAACTACCCAAAACCACTTGCAACTTTGAGGAAGTTCGCCAGTGGAAAGGATGGAGATCTCCAAATCATGAATATACAACAATTTAGCCTAGAATATACATCTCTTCTTACAACACACAAGAAGACGTGCACAGCCTTAAGCTTAAATAAGAGACATGTGCCCTAGAGACAGGCAGCAGTCTCCATCACACTTGATCTTTAATCCAATGAAATGAAATATACCTGGACAGAATCCTTTAGATTATGAAAGTAAAATGCCGAACTCCAGCTCGGAAAAATTAAAGGACAGGCAATCAATGGTGGTATTTAACAGTTACATAATGTCGAAAAACAGAGATAAAGTTGAACTGGAATATTTTATTTTTCAGACTGCAGCTGGGTCTATCTGGATTGTCATTTTTCATCTATGTTTGTATTTATTTGCATCTGTACCTAATCTCTATATGAGTAATTAAATCTCTGTTATTTTATCCATCTCAATTTTCACACACATCCAGATTCAAACATACACCAAACGGATGAAAAGTCGATGAAGCAAATAGGCCCTAAGATAAACTAAAAGAAGGGAACAAGAATTTTACATGGAACTGCTAGACAGTGTGCTTGCTGCATTAAGCATACAGATTCAGGTTCTGATTGCCGGTAAGCAGCCATTATCTTCACAGTACTCTGTCGAGTGTCATCGTTAAAACGAAGCACACGCCATTGATATCCTAACACTCTAAAGCGTTCATGGGGATCGCCACTCAGATGTATGTCTGCGTATCTTTGCTGAAGCCAATTTTCTGCATTAGACCAATAAGCCGGACTCTGCAAAAGTATCCCAAAACCCATGACATCAACACAACACTGTCATCACAAAGAGCAATTCAATACTGAAATTGAATAACTATTCATTTCTCAATCCTATACTATGCATAGCTATTCAAGTATTGAATTGATTTATTCCGCAAATACCCTTATTAAAATAAAAAATAAGAAATTAAAATTCTATTACAAATTTAAGCCATTCCCCCCAATTCCATTACCATGTTCCATTCACCAAATAAATGCACGGAGGTAATTAATTACAAAGGCATATATTCTTTTTTATAAATTTATCCATCTATCTATTGAGAGAAGAAAGAGAGACTAACTGGTTTGGAAGAAGGATAAGCGACCACGGAAACGACACCGTTTCCTTTACATGAACAGGAACGGAGAATCGTATGGCCATCGGATTCCGTACCCCACCACTCAGATGAATAAGACCAATCTCCTTCGTCTTCGATGTTGCTGCTTCGTCTTATAGCTGATGATGTTGTTGCTGCTGCTGCTGTGTACGCTCTTCCCGACCCGCATTTGCATCGTAGTTCTAGTGCTACTCTTCGCCACATTGGATACTTAAACTTGATTTTCTTTTTGGGTTGCTAAGAGATGATGCCTTTATTGGACATATTACTGTTAGCAACCAAACTGGTGCAAGGAAGAAGGAAAACAACTAGACGAGCTCAAAGACCTATGTGCTTAAACCCTCTCGATACCACCGACCTGTCGAAGACAAACAATGCATGTGTCGGGACTTCTCTAAACGTGTGTGCTGCTTTATGTATTTCTTTTATTTTATTTTAATTTTTATGTTTCATAATCATAATAATGTCGATGATTAGGGCATTAGAATTATCATATGAAAGCTTACATATTTTTAAAATGACTTATTAGTATTTTTATATAATTAATAATATTAGGCATTTAACTTTGAAGAAAATATATCAATGTACTTTTATTTTCTATTTTTTTCTTATATATGTTTTGGGACTAACATATCCATTTCGATGATGCCAAAATAGCGGAGTGGGGGTTGGAGAGAACTTAAGTTAGATTGTGACAAGTTGCCAGTCTACTAAAGAAAATGTCATTTGATTGACAACCGCTGCTAGAGCATGCTCGTATTTTTTGGGCGCTCCATAGAACATCCGTAGATAAAAATGTTTTGAAATAAATGGATTAGATTTAAAGGTTTATAAAAATAAAATGATTTTAAAATGTGTTTATAGAAAGATAAAAGTTTTAAATTTATACATATGTGATGGGAAAAGGAAAATAATATTATAAATTTTTTTAAAAATTATAAAAATACTACTATGATCAAAATAGTCCCAGTTTTAGACAAGTGACCTCGTTTCTTAAAGAAAAAATACCATTAATGGCTGATCTCGTCTCTTTAAGAGACGAGGTCCATTTTTCACTAATGACATCATTGTTTGAAGAGACGAGGTCCTTAGAGACGAGGTTATCGAGAATTAAAACCCTCACCTAGCTCATCTTCCTCATTTCGCGCAACTAATTTTCTTTCAAAATTTTCCTCAATTTCGAAACCCTAACCCTAGCTTCCTCGATTCCTAGTGTGATTTACGCAAAATCGAGGCGTAATTTGAAGTTGAATCGATTACCAGGTGTTGAGAAAGTGATAAGATCGTAAAGAAGTGAAGAAATTTGTGTGGAAATTTGTAGAATCATGCCGAAGTCAATAGGTAATTGCCTTTGAATTTTCGCTAAATTTTGGCTATTTCTGTTGTTGCATTATTGAATACTGGGTATTGAGATACTAAATTTGTTGTTATTGTTGTTACATTATTGTATGTGTTGAAGAAACAAGCTTGTCGTGGGGTTTCATTTTTTTTCCTGTTTTTCCTATGTATTTCCATCAAGTAAAGTAAATTTTTTTGTTTGAAATTTTATTCCGTTTTGATCCTTTTTTTTTGTGTTGTAGTTTTTTTCTGTATAGTTGATGTAATTGTGATTATACTATTTAGTTTTCGAAATTAGGAATCAAATTATGAAATCATATACCGGTATATATTATACACATTCATCATATACTATTAGAAAACTGGGATGGATATAGTAGCATTAGTAACTATGCTTAAATATTAGATGAGTGCAATAGATAAGTCATGATGCGAATTTCATGCATTCACCCTATGTTTTATGAGATAACAAGATAGGTGAGAAGAGAAAATGGATAAGGCCAAGTTTGTATTGTACGCTCATGGCAATATTGTGGAGGGGAATAATGGTTTTGGTTATGATAAGCAACTAGTTGCAGTGGTCAGTTTTAGTAGGAACTCAACATATAAGGAAATACTTTGTATAATTTGAAATAGACTTAAGGTAAATAGATCTACACATCGAGTTAAGCAGTATCATAGAGTAGCTATTGGAGATAGGGCGCTATACTATGATGTTATTCTAGTGACTAATGACGATGCTGCACATGAGATGTTGTTGTACACTGAAGGATCAGTGCCTATGTATGTGCAGATATTAAAGAACGAATTGCCATAAGCACCTATAGGGAAAGTGGGTATTGATGGAAATATTAGCAACCAAGGTTTGATAGGCTCAAACTCAACTCCATTCTAGACAATAGGTAGCATATAGGTGTAGATAGGTAACTTTGAAAATATTGCACCAGATTAGGCATGTGATCACGATACTGATGTGATGCAAGACTCTATAGCAAGTGAATCTAGTGATGACTATGATAATGATGGAAATGATAATGTGGTAGCTTTTCCCCAAGAAGATGCTGCAACTGACATACAACGTAATAGAAATGACTGGCACCGTTTTGTGGCTCCCACAGACATTGATGCAATTTGGAGCTCAACGCCGGTACCTTTTTTCACTACTGATGTTGGTAGTAGTTATGTTGCATTTGATGATGAGCAGGAAATGAGTCCTAGAAATTGGAGTTTCAACGACAAATTCAAGGTTGGGTTGCGGTTTGAGATTAAAGATCATCTCATACGGGCAGTTAAAATGTGGTATATATCGAATCATTATAACTTCAAGATGGTGGACTCAAACCCAAGGTCATGGGCTGTTAAATGTACTGATGTTTATAATAGAGGTTGTAAGTGGAGACTCAGAGACAGTTATAAGAAGCATGGTGAGTGGTTTCACATCACCAAATATAAAGGACTGCACACCTGCTTGGATGAAATCACTGGATAGGACTACTCTCAGTTAGACACGATAAGTAATTCTAGGTTCATTATATTGAAGATTCGTAATTCTCCAAATGTAAGAGCAAATGACCTATAATTGACCATCTTGAAAGAGTTTGGGTACAATGTTCATATGAAGAGAATTTGTTAAGCGAAGCGAAAAGCTATTGAACAAGTGTATGGAAGTTGGGAAGAGTCATATGTTGAGCTCCTGCATATACTTAATGCGATAACAGAGGCAAATCCAAGAACAAAGATTGAGTGGAGAACTGTAGATTCGGATGCCACACTCACTCAGGTGAATCCGACTATGGAGCTTCCTCATCAGGATGTCCATTAGCGTACACCATTCCCCCAGACTTTTGTCAGGCGATGATGAGGGAGGTGGGGTATCTAGCAGTAGCTATTACATAGATTTTTATCTTTTATGATTCTTGTATATAGATTCTCATTTTCTCTCATTGGTGTTTGTAATTAACAGAACATTCATGTAATTAACACATCATTCATTCAATTCTTCCATATTACGAGTTTTTTATTATGTTTACTGTTAATGGTTTTATAATTTTGTTGTGATTAAATGGATTGGGTTTGGCACTAAGCTTTGATGGATTGGGTTTGGAAATACTATTGTGGTTGGGTTATGAAGTATGGAAGTTGTTTAGCCATGGTGGATGATGGCTAATGAATGATTTATATGGCTGATTCTGTATGATTTTGACATATTATAACAATTAATGTAATAATGGGGTCATTTATGATTTTTAATAAGGAGGGGATAGTTAATGCTGACCTCCTCTCTTGAAGTGACGATGTCTTACTTAGCTTGACCTTGTCTTTTGAAGAGATGAGGTCACTATATAAAACCTGGTCTCTTCAAAAAATGAGGTCACTTACTAAGTAGAGACCTCGTTTCCTCAAGAGACGAGGTTCATCTAAAAAACATCAACTTCGTCTTTTTAACTTGCCTAAAACTAGGAATATTTTCTTTCTAGTGGCACTTTCGTAATTTTTTAAAAGTACCAAACATATCACAAAATTCCTTTTTATTTAAATATTTCAAAAATGTTAGGTTAAATTAAAAAAAAAAAATACATTGATAAATATTGAAAGTATTAAGTGGTGTACATTAAAATAAAGAACCTAAGTATTAAGAGAGAGAGAGAGTTGTATAGAAACTAACATGACACCTAAAGCGATACTAAATAAAATAGAGCACATCATGGGTCAAGTGAGACTTATGACCTGGCCGGACCTAGCATTGATGGGTCTGATTTGTTAGTTTGTCTCAATTGTATAGGTCATGACTTGGTGGGTAGTTGAGTTGTTGGCAGTTTAAGACCGACGACATGTCAACGTACCAGGTTAGGCGAGTTGTTAAAAAAAAAAATCAAAATCGAAAAGCAAATATTGGATTGACATGTGAAGTAAGTGTGTTAAGTGCGTGTGGACAAATAGGAAAGCATAAAAGTAAATATGGACAAATGTATCATGTGTAGGTCAATTAGTGTAATTGAATTATAATTTTTTTTAATTTAAATAGGAAAGAAAAAAAATCAACTTTTATGGGTCAACGGACTACAACATAGGAAGCCCTACTCATGTACAGTCAGGCTAGTTCTGGACCATCACAACCCTAACTTGTGAACCAATGGTTTCGGATCAATTGGGTTGCCCAGCATCGAAGTCTAAAATGAGGTTTTTATCACTCATGTTAATGTTTGCTTCTTTATAAGTTGACATGTTCTTATTGCAAGTAGTACTTGTGGAAATTTTTATTATAAATTTTCAAAGAATTTGCTTAATAATATGTTATTTTTTTGACATTTTCATAGTTAGTACATTCTAACAATCCAATAAACAATAATCTCTCACGATTTAGTTATGTCTTTTCAACTACGTACATTATGTATCTAATATAAAGTCCAAATAATTTATCATAAGTATTAACAATAAATGAAAATATATCATCAGATGTAGGTTCAACTATGTAATATAAATGAAAATACTTGTTTAAATTGCCTTTGCTATTTACATTTTATAATGGGTAAATAAACTAGGGCACCGAGCATATGTTAAGTTAAAATATTATAAAGGAAAAAATATATAATAACTTTAAATTTTAATTCAATGTTGATCAAGTTCTTACTTTTCAAATGTTTCAAACTACCCCAACAAATTTTGATAAAACTAACAAATACCCTCTATGACCTCTAAAATTTTATTCTAGTGCATGCACTCTTCAAACTTATGAAAGTATGTTTAATAACACCTAAACCTTAAAATTAGTGTGTTTTTGTTAAACTAAAAAAAAAAAATCAGATATCATGTACATTGTAAATTTATCAATGTCTAATGTGGTTGTATACAACATTTAAAAATTTGGGAAGGTATTTTCACCCTTTGGTTAAAGTTTAGGAGGATTATTGTTATTTCCCCGTTGTTAGATTTTATTATGCATGATATCAATTAAGAATTTTATTAGATACAACTAACCTTAAAATTTATATCTAGTATATTTCGCTCTACAAGTTCCATGGCATATATAAGGTATAAGGATATTATATTTTGTACTAGTGAGAGTAGGTTTTTAAAAAATCAAAACTCAAACAAACCCTTTTGCCCTAAATACCCACCAAAAACATACTTAACCATGTACGTTCCAAATTCCATCTAGATTATCCACTAAGTAGGAGGTAGGATTAAATAAATTTTTTTCATGTGTGAACATTTGTAGCAACCCTTATAAGTGTTCTAACATATAAAATGTCAATTTTTTATTAGATTTTACCTACTATAAGGAATTACATATGCTATCTCACCCCTAATGAAAATATTATTGAAATAACCATGAAATTCTCAATTTATATTTTATATGTGTTATTGAATTTATACATGCTTTTGATATGTGTTGAATATGATTTATTTTTATGATGAGTTATGTGTTTTATAATTGTGTTAAAATATTAAAATACTCCAGAATTTATTAAATATTTAGCTCATAAAATTTAAATTTCATTAACATGTATGAATTATGTTTGAAATGTGTTAAAATAAATAGATAAATGCATGAATATGATTCAAGCTTTTTAAACTACCATTAATGCCTTAAGACAACTTCATTAATTAGCCAAAAGTTAAGTCATTAGTTACCTTAACTTTTGATGCCTCAAAAGTCAAATAACAAGATAATATTAACCTAATAAAGTGTCAAATTCGTGCAAAATTTGTAGACCTCCCAAACACACCTCCAAAAGCTCCAAAACCTTCTTCTTTCTTCTCTAAAATCTCTCCCATGGCTATATACCATTAGCCTCTTCAACTCTTACAAAAATAACCACTAAAAGCTTGCTTAAGGACCACAAAGCTAAGGCCTAAAGTTCTATTGGTGAGTATGTTTTTCATGTCTTAAACTTATGCATGAATATGATTTCTTGACAATAGGGTTTAAACTTAAACTTGTGTTTGATGATTCATATGCTTTGTTGGTTGTATGAGAAGTGTTATGGGGATAGTGAAGTTAGTATATGTGTAGTTATGAGTTTAGAAGTGTTGGAAACACATGTGGTTGAATGACTAGATGATGAGTGTTGTGGATTTGGGGTTTGAAGTATGATTAATGAATGATGTGGATGGTGGAGTGTTTGATGTTTAAAGTTGAAGTTTAGGTTGTTTGAATGTTATATTGATCATATAACAAGCTTTGGGAAACTTTGGAATGAGTATAAAGAACTTTGAGAAGTGTAAAATGCATTTAAAGAACAAAGGATTTCGTCATTTTCTCGTTCCAGTGTGCACAACTTGATGCACGAGCGTGCACTTGCCCATGAAGGCCTTAAAATCCTTAAAATTTCATCTCGGGTCACATTTTCATGCCCAGCACGGCCTCGAGCACGGCCGTGCACTCGGTTGTGCAGCCTTCTCCTGTTTCGCATCGTGTTTGTAATTTAACCGTAACTTTTTCATCTGACCTCCATTTGAGGTGATTCAAGTTGCGTTGGAAAGCTTAAAAAGAGGTCTACAATTTTCATGTTTTAAGTTTTCACAAATTTTAAAAGTAAAAATGCTTAAATTTTATTTCTTTTCAACTAATATACTTTCCAAACAAAGTTTAAAACTTATTGTTGGTTGTTAAAAGTTCTTCCAAGCTTGATAAATGATCATTTAAGTATTTGTTGAGTATTGTATGATAATATATGATATCTAAATGCTATGTGATGATGTTGTAATGATTTATTTAAGTTTCGTTGGATGATTATACTTGAGATTTGATGAATATATATACTTGAACTAAGTGTGAGTTTGTAATTACTTCTTTTTATAGTAATTAATCCCCTTTCGATTATTCCCATTGATTCTCAAGCTAGTATAGGTATACAGTAACTTGCTTGTATGCTTGTTAGGATAGGCATACTTAAATTTGATATAAGTTCTAAATGACTTAAGTATTGCTTGAATTACTTGTGTTTTCACTGTTGAATCCGGTCCGAGGAGCAGAACTTATCATGATGCAATGATATGTTAGTGTAGACGCTTAGGCCAATAGTCATAATGCAATGACTAGGCTCAGTGGATAATCGATAGGAAATGTAGTAACTGAGTAACATTTACTTATTCTTGAAATAGTATAATTTAATTCAATGTTTATGGGAGCATGTGAATTAATTTATATTATGGATTGAGTTAACTGAAGTTGAGTAACGGTTATATAACCTATATGAGATTATTCTTTTCAGTGTAATGTTATCTAGGAGATATAGGTATTCGGGCTATCTATATCAACCCCCTGAGCGTCGTGAGCGTTACTCAGGATCCCCAGAATCCCATGGCTTGTCCCGGAGTTTGAATATTCCAATGATGATTTGATCAATGAATACTAAAGAAAGATAAATGAAACATTAGTGTTGCATTGCATTAGTCTAGGTATGATTGTCACTACGCTTTTGGGTGTTGTTGTTGTGTACTGGGCCTTTGGCTCATTGTTGCTATTTTTTAGGTGATGATGACTGTTATGATGATATGGGTTATGGGTCGGATTGGGAAAAATTTATGGATGAGTGGGGCGACTAGGAACCGGGTACAAGATAGCAAGGAAGAAAGTTTTTGAACAAGTTGTTTGGTTTAAATATGTATTTTGTATTCTGAATAGAGGCTTGATAGTTAAACCTTGTTTGTATATAAAGACTTAAAGTCGAATTTTCCTATTTTGTAAAAACTTATGTAAGTTTTGTTGTGTCATGAGCTTGACACGAAGTTGTATATTATTTCCTTAAATGTTCTATATGAATAGATTACTCAGGTGAGTAATCCTTTTGTAAAAAGTCTTGTATCAAGTTGTAGTGATTTTAAACAAACAATTCACATTAATTGTTAGATTTATGACAACCTTACGTATGATATGAAAATATTATATGTGGCTGGGGACTTAACTTACTTAATCATAGGATTAGTAGGTCGGGTCTTTACATATATCTAACCTATTCTATTAGTAAATATCAAAGAATAATGGTAAAATAACAAAAAGATAATTTGATTTTAAAGGACAATGGTCATAGCAAGTTGAATTGACACTATTCTCTTAATGTCATGCTTCATTGTTAAATTAAAACTTCTACTCTAATGTTACATTTGGTATGCAATAATAGATTTCAAATGGAATCGCGATTCCGAGTTTCATTTTCATTTCTATGTTTGGATGTATTTATAAAAGTTAGAATTGCGATTCCAAGAATTGATGATTCTAGCTTCAAAGGGGAATTTAATTCCGCCTTTAAGAAAGCAGAATTGCAATTTCATTTTATTTCATTAATTATTACTATTACAATTACTTTTTTAATCTCTTACACATTCAAGGCACTAATATGAGTAAGGAAATAAAGCAATTTCTTTTTACTTCATCTTTCATTGTTGTAGCATTTGAGAATGCAGAATTGCTATTCCATTCTATTTCGTTAATTACTACTATTATAATTACCTTTTTATTCTCTTACACATTAAGGACACTAATGTGAGTAAGGAAATAAAGAAATTTCCTTTTACTTCATCTTTCATTTGCGATTCCATTTTATTTCATTAATTATTACTATTACAATTACCTTTTTATTCTCTAATTCATTCAAGGTACTAATGTGAGTAAGGAAATAAAGAAATTTAGTTTTACTTCATCTTTCGTTGTTGTAAGCAATATGAAGCCTAAGTTGGAAATAACATTTTGAAGGTCTTTCCATCCTTTTATTTCTTTTTGTTATTTAAAGTTTTGTTCCTCTAACAAATTGCATCATGTGACCTATAGGTTTCTAGGCTAAAATGGATCTTTTTATTTCTTCTTGTTAACTAAACTAAATAAGAGTGTTAGTTTTCACTATAGTATTATATATGAATAAATCTATACAATCAATAGTCTTATAACCTAATAACATTATCATTGGTCTTCCAAATGTGATGAATCACGTTTGAATTCTCCCTTCTTAATTGTAATAGGAAAAAAAATACAGTACAACATAGAATGGGCACACATGATGTTATTTTAATCATACTTGATTTTATTACAGTTGTATGAAGTGGTCAAATGACTAATCACTTACAGAGGAATAAATTTAGACAAGCTTCAATCAATGATTGAAGGAGGATTAACATGGCCAATACGGTTTAAATGGTACTATAGGGTTGATCGGATAATCATTACACATCATTAGAGTCTATTTGTACGAAGCTGTACATGGTTGATTAGGAAAGGAGATAAAGGGAAGAAAAGCAAAAGAATGGGCCATACAGCTACACAAATAATACACTAGAGGATTTGACTAAATACATATGGTCAATATTTCCAATTGGGGGTTCACATTTACAGCACCATCATTGCTATCAAATACCTATGTCAACTTTCCCCTAAATGTGAGATGCAAAAGTGTGGCTACAAAATGCACCCACACAACATGGGGCATTTTATTTGGAAACTTGCTCCCAAGATCAAAAAAGACAAATACTTTAATAAATAGATTAAAAAAAAATTCCTCACATGTCAATATGAAAATTATCGAGAGTTTCCACTCCTACAAAACCAGGTACATGTAGGGATGCAACTGGGGTGGGTTTGGGACGGGTCTTTTGAAACCCGAACTCGACCGGAGTCTTAATGGGTGTCCCAGAACCCGAGAAAAACCCTATCGGGTTTTTTTTTATATAATTCTTCAAAACTCGACCCGCTATGGTTTTAGGAAACCCATAACCCGACTCAACTCCAAGATTTTTAATTTTTTTCTTAAAAAAAATAAAGCAAAAGAAATAATTTTTTTTTAAGTTATTAATGATACAAATACTTATATTGAAAGAATGAATTTTAGACAACAATATCATATAAAATAATGCAAGCACTTCATTTTCACTTATTTTCACATACATAGAATATAAATGGGATCCTTGCTTTAATAACTTAATATTTTAAATTTTTGTCGGATCGGTTTTCCTAACGGGTTACATAATAAATCCAAAACCCGACCTGACAACTTATCGGGTTTTTTTTAATCCCAAAACCTGTCCTAAAACTCTATAAGGTTTGACCCTATAGGGTTTTTAGCGAGTTGGGTTGGGTACCCTATAACGACTTATCGCGCTTGCATCCCTAGATACAAGCTGCCTATGACATCTTCAATGCTGTCACTTTTGGTTCAATTGGTTTTCTTGTATTAGAGCTGTGCTCAAACCATCATCATCATTTGCTTCTTGTAATTAGACGAACACCAACTTCTTTCTACAGAAGCTTGCCATTAATATACACTCACTCTTCTGCCTTAGGCAGTTTTCCAACATTTTTGGAATATCTAGTTTGAAAACCTTTTGCTTTCAATAAGATAGCCTTGAACTTAAAATCTTTTATTTTTAATTTTTTTTTAAAATGTTTTTTTTAACAAAATTGTAGATTAATCGTCGCAATTTGTTCTTTTTTTCCTACTTATTTGACCCAAATTTTCTTCTTCTTTTTTTTTTTTCAATTTTGGTTAGATGGATACTCCAATTTTGAAAAAAACAATTCTAAAAAAATAGAAAATCATTCCTTAAATTTTGTTTAACAGTTTATATTGAGTGGATCTTAGTCAAAATGCTCTCCCTTCTTCCCCAATTTTCCTTCGTTTAAACCTCTAAGATGCTATCACATGTCTTATTAATAATGGATGGTTTAAATAAATTTCTCATTTTATTATTCTTTATAACAAATACAAACATATATATATATATATAAGATATTGATTATATATAACATATGAATCATATATAAGTATATATAATATATTTATGGATTAATTACAAAAAAACTGACCTGTGTTATATTACTTTTGCAGTTAACCGATCCGAGTTATTTTTTTTTACAAACAACTAATCTATAATATACTTTATTTTGTCTCATTAAATAATCCGTTATTTCTGATCATGTGATATTCATGTGACAATGAAACAGCAAAGAATGAAGGCACATGTTTTTTTCATTTGAACCAGACAAATCTTTAGTGGATGCTTTGAAAAGCATACATAACTATAAGATTTAAATAACAAGATTAAAAGAAATATATAAAAAAAAAAAAAGTTAGGATAGGGATTCTCATAAGACTGATTCGAACATATTTGCAGCATGTACACTTAATCTAAATTAACATTAATGAATAGTTTAGTTTGTCATAAAAATGATATACAAAACACTCTTAAATCTGGATTCATAAAAGCAAAAGTAAGAACGGAAGGGAACCATAAACCCTTCTCTCTAAAATCTCTATATTTTCTCTCTCTATATTTTTATTGACACTACACATAATTCTAGAAGATGAAACCACTTCCATTCAATTTTTGGTACTCCCTAGTTTTGGAAAGGTTAGAACTTTTTCCTTATATGTCTCTCAGCCCATTAGAACATTAAGTCGAAGCTTCGACTTTCCCCTCACGGAGTCAATGCAAATTCACCTTCTTTAAATTAAGCCATAGAAACCCTAATTCGAACTCCAATCCTGAATGAAGGTAGGAATTGATGGATAAGGGGTCTGCCATCGCGCTTTACACCACCATCCAGATTGTCACGGAAGTGATGAATATATCTATGGGTTCTGTGCAGCTCAAAGTCAAGAGGACAGTATAGAAGCAGCTGTAGCAAGGGAGCCTTAAAGAGAGTTGATTACATGGCTTTTTCAGAGAAAGTGAGAGATTCAAAGATTTTTTTTTTTTCTTTTAATAAAGATAGGATGGTTGAATACTGATACCAGCAGAGTATTGAGAGAGAAAGGGATAGCCTTTTGGTTTTCGTTCAAATGACAAAAAAAAAAAAAAAAAGAAAAGAAAAAGAAAAGCATTTGGTGTTTGTTAATTTATAGTAATATTGCATGACTAGAGATAACAGATTATTTGATGAGACAAAACGAAGTATATTACAAGTTAATTGTTTGTTAAAAAATAACATGAGCCAGTTAATTGTAAAACACTATAACATGGGTCAGTTTTTTATAATTAATTCTATATTTATTTGTGATATATATATATATATATATAACATCGGAATTATGTATTTATAATCTATAACTTATGTATATATGTTTTGTAGATATTTGCTATACATGTTCTGATATATGTTATATATAATTCTTATTATATATACTCTATATGCCATATTATATGTACTAATATATTTACATAATATACATGTTATTTATACACATAAAATATATTTATTTTATGTAGCAACTAAATTATTACATAGATATAACATATAGATTATCACTTATAACATAGATTTCATATATGCAATATATATGCACATATATTTGTTTTACATATATAGCAATAGATTATATTTAGCAAAGGAACTATATATAATGTATATATAAAAATATAATTAATTTATTATATATTATGTATAATTCATATTTTATATATACTTTACACGTTATATACATATTACATATAAGCTACACAATATATATATATATATATTATTTATATAATCTATATGTCGATATTATAATATGTGTTTTAAATTGTACGAACATATATGTGTTTTAAATATTTGTTAAACATCTCATATTAGGGATTAAAAAAAAAAACATAGATGGACAGATATCGGAATATAAAATTCTTGCAATCGAGCGAGAAAAGCATTTCAACAGATGGAATATCAAATTAAAACGGTGAATTTGTATTCAGGAAATCCAAACCCATTCCAAAATCCGGATATAGCCATATAACCATAATTAGTTATTCAAATTACACATCTGTCTTTATGGTTAGACCACCCTGGCTCTTCATGGCATAGCAGCAAATAGTAGCTGTTGCACATGAAACAGCACAACAACCATGGAATTGTAAATAAACCAACCAAAAACCACCTCTTTCGCTCCATATTTTACCATGTATACTTCCCATATCATCTGCTTGATTTTCTTTTCCAGATTTCTGTGAGACAAATCGACGACTCTCATCACCGACCACCATCACCACCACGCCGGGCAAGTCTCACCTATTACCTTAAACCATGTCTGTGCTTTTAAACCCTTTCCAGCTGTTGGAACTCAACATCGTGTCTGCTCAAGACCTTGCCATGGTGTCACGGTCCATGCGCACCTATGCGGTCGTATGGATCCGTCCCGACAGAAAGCTTTCCACACGTCTTGATGTTTCTGGTAAGAACAATCCTATGTGGAATGACAAGTTCATCTTTCGCATTGATGAGGGGTTTCTTCAATCCGAAACATCTTCAATTATGGTGGAAATATATGCCTCCCATTGGTTCAAGGACATTCTGGTTGGCACTGTTGCGGTATTGATCAGCAACGTAGTGCCACCACCCTCGCGCCCCTTCCATCACCACAAACAGCACGTCGGAATGCGGTTCATCGGGCTCCAAGTTCGACGCCCATCAGGTCGGCCTCAAGGTATTCTCAATATTGGTGTGGCGTTGATTGATAGCTCAATGCGTAGTATGCCATTATATTCACAACCAGAAGCATCCTCGGTTGGTTTTTTTAATGACCCAATGGGTAATCAAGATCAAGAAAACATCAACAGAAACAACAACAACAACAACCATAGCAGCAACAATATTATCATCATCAATAACGGCAATAACGATGATTCTGTCGAAGAAACAAAGCAGCAACACAACCAATTGATTCCCCCTGCCGTGCCAAAACCAGAACTTAGGCGGAGTAAAAGTGATACAAGTTCCATGAAATCAACAAAGAATGTTAAAACCTTGAAAAGAAGGGTATCCTTTAGAGAAAAACCTACTTCTGTGATAAGTTTCTCTGTTGGTGGATCTTCATCAGCCCAAGAGAAAAAGAAAGACAAATCCTCAAAACCTAGTTCCGTGGCAACTGGATCTCGTGTAAGTTTAAAGAAATTTATAAAACCCGCTGCGAAAAACAATGGTTCCCTTGTTGGGTTTAAAGTGAAACAGAATCAAGAGGTTAAAGGGTTCGACTTCGGGCCGCAAACAAAAACGACCAATAATGGGAAATGTTTCAACTCAAGGTCTCCTAACAAACAGGTTATAACCCAGTCGGAGCTAGGTCCATCTGCTTCTGAAGTCGCGGCCGCCATAGCAATCAAGGAGCGATACCAGTTTAATAAAGTTGAACAATCAGAGGTTGAAGGATGGAGTTTGAACAACGAAAGCATTGAGGGTTTACAATCGAAACTAGAGCGGTGGAGAACGGAGCTTCCTCCAATATACGACAATGGTGGCGAATTCTCAAGTTATCCGTCAAGCAGAAAGAATCCGCCACCACCTCCGCCGCCGCCACGACAACGAAATAGGAGGCATAAAAGTGAAGGTGACGGCCTGTTTTCATGCTTTAGTAACATATGCGGAGTTGAATGCTCTATTGTTTGTGGTGGGAATGGTGCCAAGTCAAGGAAAAAGAGTGTAAGTAGACGAGCACTTATGAGTTCATCGTCCTTCGGTACAAGCTACGTTTGAAATAATGGTTGTATGCTTGTTTTTTTATCCTAGACGAGCTTCATATGTTGGACTAATGTAAATGGCTAAATCAGCTACTTCTTAATTTTTTTATTTATTTACTTTTTAGATTCTTTTCCTTCCGGTGGTTGTAATTGTAATTTAAGATTCTTTTCCTTCCGGGTCTGTTTGTTTTATGATATTTTGATTATTTTAATATCATATTTTTATTATTTTTATATAGATGTTTATCAAGAAAATAAATACTCATAAAAAGCTGATATTTTACTCATAAATAAACTAAATAAATACGATACATATATGAAACAGATAAGTTACAAATGCAGATATGAGACAAATATTATACAAATAAAAATAAATAATTCAAACAAATGCTAAAACCATGATTCTTCTAGCTTTTAAATCTATATACTAGAATGATCTTGCAATTTTCATCAGGGTGTAAAGGCGAAAAAACAATTATCATAAGAAACTGGAGTTTATTTTGATTAGAAAGGAGTTGATATTGAATTCTACCATTTGAATAGCTATTCTAGTTGAACTTAAATTAAATATTTAATTG
Source organism: Combretum micranthum (assembly GCA_024138025.1). Lineage (NCBI taxonomy): Eukaryota > Viridiplantae > Streptophyta > Magnoliopsida > Myrtales > Combretaceae > Combretum > Combretum micranthum. Next base: position 182,486 of record JAMXBD010000147.1, on the reverse strand, counting down.
CTCAACTTGAGTTTGTAAACTCAGTTCAGCTTAAAGCCAAGTTTGAATTCATATATAGCATTTGTGTTTATAAAATACTACAGAACATTATATTAGAAAAATTTCAAAATAATATCTAAAAAAATTGATATGCTATTTACGAGTTAATTTTTAAAAGTTACAAAAATGAAATATTGTAAATGCCATTGCCATAGCCAAGACTGATGGCTTGTTCACTTCACAGTATGGAATAAGGAGGGAACGGAATTCCAATTCAAAGAGAGTGTATTAAGACTGTAATGGCTATTACACCGTCCACTTGGTATAAAAAGAAAAACAAGTATTTATTGGAATAAAATGTGAAATATCTATAATGCCCCTTATATTTATTAGAGAGAGATGATAATTATATAGGTAATATTTTCAAGACAGGAGTATTTATGAAAAAGTTGAAAAATAAACCATTGAATAGCAATTCATGGAGGTGAGGACATGAATGGCTATCCATGATTTTACGTAATAGCAATTCATTATGAATTGTTATTCCTTCAAGTGAACATTGTAATAGCGCATTTACATAGAACGAGAGGGAATGAATAGCCATTCATGCCAAGTGAACACGCAGTGAATGAGATAGCTTCATCACATGCCTTTAATATGTAAAAAGCATGCAAGTTTTTTAGACTGTTAGTAAAATCTGCAAATAAAGTCTATTCACACGTATGTTTGTTGAGCGCCAATTTTCGGTTTTTATTTTCTTAATCCAATCAACACCAAACTCATTACCTTTAATGTGGACCTTCAATTATCCCTTAAGGAATATTCGAATTCTCAAAAGCTTGGAGTGGGCACATATCAAAATTAGTAAAAACAATAAGTTAGGAGGTCCAACCTAGGAAAAGGAAAAAAAAAATAATATAGTTTTTTTTTAAAATTAAAAAAATGCCATAAAGATGAAAATTATCTTAATTTTAGATAAGTTGACCTCGTCTCTTCAAGAGATGAAATTATTATTTTTCGAATGAATATCGTCTCTTGAAGAGATAAGATCAGGCACTAATTACCTTGTCTCTTCAAGAGACAAGGTCACTGGCTAAAACAATAACTTTATCTCTTCAAGAGATAAGGTCATTAAAGAAGGTTAACGCGCATTACATACACCGGCACCTTCTTCTTCCTCATTTCGCGCAACCCTAATTTTATGCCAATTCCTAAATCCGAAACCCTAACCCTAACTTCTTCAATTGTGACAACAAAAACCTCCAAATCACAACGTGATTTTGAATTGGATCATCACTAAGCGTTGCCAAAGTAGTTTGATTGTGAAAAAGCAAAGAAATTCGTGTAGAAATTCATCAAATTTGTGATGAACTTAATAGGTAAGTGGTTTGATTTTTCGCTTAAAATTTCTCTATTATTAATGTTGGATTATTGAATATTGAGTGTTGAGATCCTAAAGTTGCTGTTAGTGAGGTTGCATTGTGTCATTGTTGTTTGGGTGTTACTTTATCCGTTGTTTCCCACACGTCTTGTTTTTTTTTTTTCGTTTTCCAAAAAACCGACTTGGAATGAACTTACATTTTTTTATTTATTTTGATTAGAATTTTTTTGTCAAATTGTGAAGCACATTGTATGTTAGATGAGTGTTGTACGTAGTATTGGATAAGTTGTATTGTAGAGTGGGAATGTGATTTGTTTGGTAATCATATGTGCTGTTGATGCTGCCTTGTAGATAATGTCTAATATAATTATGATTATATCCTATAGTTTTTGAATTTATGAACCAAATTATGAGGTGAGTGCAATAGAAAAGTGATGGTGCGAATTTCATGAACTTATCCTACGTTTTATGAGATGATAGGGCAGATGAGGAAATGGATAAGGCTAAGTTTATACTATACGCTCATGACAACATTATGGAGAGGAATGATGGTTTTGGTTATGATAAGCGGCCAGTTGCGGTGGTCAATGTTAGTAGGAATTGAACATATAAGCAAATACTTGGCATAATTTATAATAGACTTAAAGTAAAAAGGTCTACACATCGGGTTGAGCTGTATCATAGGGCAGCTATTGGAAATAGGATGCTACATTATGATGTTATTCCAGTGACTAATGATGATACTGCACAGGAGATGTTGGTGTACACTGAAGGGTCGGTGCCTGTGTATGTGCAGATATTTGAGAATGATTTACAACAAGCACCTATAGAGGCAGTGGGTATTGATGGAAATATTGATAGTCAAGGGTTGGTAGACTCAAACTCTACACCAATTTAGACAATAGGTAGCACACGGGTGCAGATGGGAAACTTTGAAATTACTGTACCGGATTGGACATGTGATCATGAGACTGATATGATGCAAGAATCCTAGGCAAATAAATCCAATAATGACTATGATGATTATGGAAATGATAATGTGGAAGCTTTTCCCTAAGAAGATGTTGCAACTAGGGTACAACGTAACAAAAATGACTAGTGACGTTTTGTGGCTCTCACTTGTGATATTGGTAGTAGTTATGTTGTATTTGATGATAAGCAAGAAATGAGTGTTGGAAACTGGAGTTTCAACGATGAATTCAAGGTTGGGATGCGGTTTGAGACTAAAGATCATCTCATACGTGTAGTTAAAATGTGGCATATATTAAATCATTATAATTTTAAGGTGGTAGACTTGGACCCGAGGTCATGGGCAGTTAAATGTATCGAAATCCATAATAAAAGTTGCAAGTGGAGATTCAGAGATAGTTACAAGAAGTATGGTGGGTGGTTTCACATCACTAAATATGAAGAATCCCATACCTGTTTGGATGAAATCACTAAACAGGACCACTCTCGGTTATACTGTACTAGCATGTCTAGTTGCATTATATTGGAGAATTGTAATTCTCCAGATGTGGGAGTGAAGGACCTTCAATTGGCCATCTTAAAAGAGTTTGGGTACAATATTCATATAAAAAGAATTCGTGAGGTGAAGCGAAAAGCTATTGAATAGGTGTATGAAAGTTGGGAAGAGTCATATGCGGACTTCCCGTATATACTTAATCTAATAACGGAGGCAAATCCAGGAACAAAGGTTGAGTAGAGAACTATGGATTCAGATACAGCAGGACACGTCTTTCTTGACAAACTCTTCTAGGCATTTGCTCCTTGCATTGAAGCATTCCAGTATTGCAAATATGTTTTGAATACATGATTCAATTTAGTTATAAATTATTGAAATTGGTGAACTAAGTTATATTTGTTAATTCTTTGTAGACCAGTAGTCACAGTCGATTGCACCTTCTTGTATGGCAAGTACAAGCAGAAACTGCTCATCGCAGTGGCAATAGATGGGGCAAATCATATCGTTCCACTTGCGTATGCCCTTGTCGATGAAGAGAAAGAGGACACATGGAGTTGGTTCCTTCGAAAATTGCCGGAGCACGTTATCAAGGATTGCTTCAATGTTTTTGCTTGATATTCGATCGATACGCCGGCATTAAAAGTGCAGTTGAAGGTAAGAATGTTGTATGGCCTAGAGGTTGGCCTTAGTGGTGATGTATTAGGCATGTTGCTAGCAACTTCAACTCGAAGGCAAAATGTCAAGAATGTAAGGAACTAGTTAAAAGAATAGCATACCAAACCCAAACGAGAAAGTTCCATGGTCACTTCAATGCAGCAAAGTAAAGTAGTCCATGGACATTTAGGTATTTTCGCAAGTTGCATCTATGTATGTGAACTTTATCTTACGATGAAGGCGTGAGATTTGGAATTAGTACAACAAACATAGCTGAAAGTTACAAATCCTTTCTAAAAGATGTTCGATACTTACCTGTAGCAGCATTAGTCAAAAAAACCTTTTACGATTGCAAATCCATATTCAACAGGCAAAGAAAGGACGCAAGCAAAGCAATGAGTTTATGTAAGTTGTTAACTGTGTACGCTGCAACGAAGTTTGAGAGGTGGAGTAGTGTATCTAGTGCCCATCGTGTGACATGTTTCAACTATCAAGAACGAATATTTGAGATTCTAACTGCTCCATGCCCTACAATGCATCACCAAAAGATAGATCACATTCAAAAAGTGGAGTTGTGAGCAGATAGATGCACATGCAATAAGTGGAAGACATAAAATTTCATGCTCCCATGTAATGACAGTAATGGGTACTCTGCACATGGATTGTATTGGCTAAGTTGAGCAACGGTATAGATAGGAGAATCAGCTACGGGTGTATGGGCAATCCTTTATACCTACAGCAGATAAGGCTAATTGGGCTTTTCTTGACATTTTAAAATGGCACCTATCCTAGGACTTATTAGGAAAAGGGGTAAGCCTAGAGAAAAACAATTCTAAAATGAGATGGATATTCAATATGGTCTACGAAGGTATTCATGCGACTCATGTGGGTAGACAGGGCATAAAATCAGAAGTTATCCTAGTAGGTGACCGGCTAATAGGATAGTTACAGGCCAGTCTAATCGTAGTGGTATTGGTTTTTTTTTTTCTTTAAGTGATTTGTTTTACTGCACTTATGTGGCATACTTTATCTATTGTTGCTCTGTTTTGTACTTAAGCGTATGCTAACCTTATTTGTTACTTTTTTTCCTTGCAGATGGATCCAATACCTATCGATGACTCTATACTTACGGGGAAACCTAGTCATAGATCGAGGCTAGCATAGGACGGACAAGTAGGATTATTTCCTCATCCAATTAGATAGATCATTTATACAACGTTTGTGATGGATTTGGTTTTCAATGCAGGAGCACGTGGTATTGCAATATCGCCGTAGAGAGGCAAGTTTGAGACGGCAAGACAACATGCCACGGTTCTAAATTATCAACTTGTTCTATTACTATCTCAAGTTGGTTTCATAGGTGCTACTCGTATACCATTCATAAGCTAGATTGGCACCTCATTACAGCTCTGGTGGAGAGGTGGCATCTTGAGATCCATACCTTTCACATGTCGATGAGGGAGTGGACTGTGACGTTGCAGGACATTGCAGTGCTAACCAGCCTTCCCATCTATGGCCAAGCAGTTTCTGGCACAGCTTAGATGATTGGTTAGGGTTGTGCCATGAGTTATTAGGAGTTATACTCGAGCTTGGTATGCATATAGATAGTGGTCAACTAAAGATGTCATGGTTGGATACACATTTTAGAGCACTACCAGACTATGCAGATGATTTGATGATTCGACTCCATGCTATAGCATACATTCTTCTGCTACTGAAGGAGGGAAGGGGGGAGGGGTTATTGATGATTTAATATGGTTCATGTGATGTAACTCTAGTTGCTCCATGACTTTGAGAAAGCAGGCCAGTATGCATGGGAAGTAACTTCCTTAGCATAGCTATATAGGCAGCTATGCATGTTTGCCGATATCGATACAAGTGACATAGCACGACCCCTTATAGTCATGCAGATCTGGGCCTAGGAGTACTTCCCACACATTGCCTCTCCGCATCGACAGATCATAGTAGTTACTGAGGGGTGCCCGCTCATCAGTTATTAAGGTACCACATTTGATGTCACTCGATCCCCCTCACATCAATTGTTTGAGTATAGGGGGTCTTCCAATAGACAGCTTTCTAACCAGGTATCGTTTTGTATGTTTTGTCTATCCATGTGTATAATTTCATTGTCTTTCATAATGTATAGTACACTTTTTGGTTGAACAGGTTGTTTGGGATCCCTACCATGTCATTATGGATTCCATGCCTGTCTACCGCCGAGCTTGGCAATGATATTTGGCATACAAAGATTCCCCTTGTTTGCTTCCACATTGTCGAGCACCATTATCCAAACAGGATGCTCAAATAGTTCGGTGGTTTCCAGAGGATTCTAGCTCCTCTAGCAAATATGAGAGCCCTGCATGAGCTAGACTTACGAGGGCATTTCGAGTGGATCTAGAAAATGAAGCACGCCGGGTGGGTAGCTAAGTGGGATAGGAGGCACCATCGCATAGTCAAGCTACCATATATCTCTACTGGCACATCTGCAGATTATTTCAACTGGTACCAGTCGATCACGAGGTGCTAGATCAGTCGTATAGGGGCCATTGCTCAATATATGGTAAGTTCAATTACTACATAAGCTATATATGGATACATATTGTCTTTGGTACCTACTGATTTAAATATTTGCTCTTGCTTGCCAGCAGATTTCATTTACAAAATCCCGGACATGCCACCAAAGAACACTCCTACCATTGCATGAAATTTTATTCGTGTAGTAGATGAGTTTTTAGGGCTCAATTTGAATGATCCAACACCAAAGCCAGTATCAACACTAGCACCAACACTAGAGCCCACAGCCTCAGCCTGCAAAGAGACAACGGCCACACAGAGAGAGGCATAGGTGGGGAAGCAATTAGGCTCGGGAGCGAGAGCGAGCTAAAGCTGTAGATATCAAAGATGAGCCATTGCCCTTGTATGCACCTGCACCTGTTGAGCCCGGGCTTTTACAGTTCCATCACGATAAACCAGGTCCATCCTTATCATCATATGCTCATCTGCATGAGACCTCCATGTCAGACATCTTATATACTGGGTTCCACACTCTCCTTGCTCCACAAAAGGGGCGACTATTACTACCACATGATACGGGGGAGGGACTCGCTTAGGTGGATCCAAACCCTGTCCCATTTCGTCCTTACAGTGCTAGTGGTGGAGATGGAGATGAGACACTTACACATGTTGATCCATCTATGCAGCATCCCCATCAGGATATCCATCAGTATACACCATTCGCTCGAACTTTTAGCAAGTGAGACCGAAGGAGGCAGGGCACACAGTAATATACATTAAATAGATGATGATTGTTGTATATAGATTCTTCTCTTTTGTATTTGTTGTTTATAGCATTTTCACATACTTTTGGTGTAAATAACAGAATATTAATGCAATCGTTTCATATTATATTTTATGAGTTTTTTAATTATGTTTGTGGTGAAAGGTGAATGGATTAGGTTTGAGACTATAAATTAATGGATTAGGTTTGAGACTGTGTTTAGATGGATTGAGTTTGGAAATACAATTTAGGTTGGATTATAAAGTTTAAAAATTGGTGGATGGCTAATAAAATGTTTAATATAACTGATTGTGTATGACTTTGACAAGTTATTTACAAGAATTGATTTTCGTGAGAACTGATAAAGTGGGGAAGTAATTCCCTTGACTCACCCAAAAAAAATTCTCCTAAAGAGACGAGGTCGATTTACTTAAAAGTAGGATTATTTTCATCTCAATGGTATTTTTGTAATTTTTTGAAGAACTATATTATTTTTTTTCTATTTCCTTGTTTGACCTACCCAAACTTAGCTATTAAAAAGAAAAAAAAAATTTAGAAAAATTAGAGTTTTGTTAACTTATTAAAATCTAAACAATTTTCATATAAAATATTCAAATTAAATTGCGTTTTTTCTAATACCCACATTATATATATATATATATATTATTTTTATACTTTTTGAAAAATGCATATAAGAGACTAAGTAAACAAATTCTATTTTGTAAAAAAGGAAGATAGATTTTTCTTTTATTTTTTAAATTACCTCAAATGGTGTTTATTTACGCGTTAATCAAGAATAGACTTCCCATACTTCATTTTAAAAAACTTTAATGTGTTGGTATTTTTTTTTTAATTCTTTTCATATGAAGTATTTATACTTAAATTTTATATTTTTGTGTAAGTTTTTTCTTTTATTTTCAAAAAATTATAATTTTTATAATTCAGAAAATTTTCTTGTTTTTTATTTTTTATTTAAAAACAAAAACTCTTCTCTAAATGACAAAACATATATTAAAGAAACAGATGTAAAGAAACTAAAAAATGTATATATTATTTTTAAAATTTTTATTTTTGTATATTTTATGATTCTTTAATATTTTATTAATTCACTTATTATTTTTAAGTCAAATGACCATATCAACTTTGAGAGATGGATAAAGTACAGCTCCTAAAGTCTACATTAGAGCTAGTCTTGTTATTTTTATTGTTAGTTTCTCTCAATATTAGTTTTGATGATAACAAAAAGACTAACAAAGTTATTGAGTGTTCAGTAATCAAATTATAAAATATACAAAGAAGGTTTATGAAAATGTTTTTCATAAAGAGATCAAACTTAGAGAGAAATTCAGAGATTATCTAGAAAATTTTTCAAGAAGACAATAAAACTCAAAAGGTAGACCTACTACATAGAAATATTTAAGCATATTCAAATAGAAAATTACAGATCGTGTTTTCTTCAAATTCTTTTATTAATTCGAAGGTCAAGCTCCAAAGTTGAATGTATTTTGGTAATACATTCAAATGTTCCACAAAATCGGTTAATATATCTAGGTGATTTGAAGTTATAAAGGTCTTTAAAGATTTATTCTTAAAGAATTACTTTCGATAGCAAGTTCAAAATTTTCAATGTCCAAATTCGGTTTTCAAGACAAGCTTAGTTTTCAGATAATATCTATCAAATGAAGTTGGTCTACATAAAGTTTATGAAGCCATGTTTGAAGAACGAACAATGTTCAAATTCAAAAAAGAAAAGAAACAAAGATACACTCCTATTTTAAAGGGATACAAATCTGTTTCGAACTTAACAATATCATAGGTTATTTCTCATTAAGATTTGGTCAATAACTTTTTAAATATCAGTATCAAGTTTGATTACAACAAGATAAGGATTAATGTTTGATTTTACTATTAGATATATACGAAAATTCTTATCTAAAAAAAAAAAAGAAATATCAGGAACAAATATCTCCTAAACGATCTGCTTTATTTATTTTTCCCATCGGAAGAACTTATTTATACTTGAAAATTTTGTCAACAAGGAGCAAAATATCAGGAACAAATCTTATATCTAACATTGAAGTCATCCTCATCTAGTCGTTGAAGATGTGAAGATATATATCAACAAAAGTTTAAAACACACACACACACACACATGCATGCACGCACGCACACACACACACACGCATGCACACACTTGCGTGAAAAAGAAGCTTTCTCTACTGACTAGAAAACATCAGCTTACATTGTGCTAAACACTACTATGTTAAAATTTCATTCCTTACATTAAACTTTGAGAGGATTTTTCAATTCTTTATTCATCATTTACTTTTGATTACTTTGTGAAAGTTAGATTACAAGTAGACTCTGAGAATAGAGTAGTTAAGTATTTGTGTAAAGTTTGACGGAGTGAATTGAGGACACTATTTGTAATCTTATTTTGATAAGATATATTGGAACATGCCGGTGTGAAATATCGAATCCCCAACTTAGAGTTGGAAGAGAATACTGATAATCAAAGCAAAACCTCTATAAATCACTGCGCAAACTTCTCTTCTTCTTCTCTTTTATTTTTGTGCCTTTAATTGTTTGTTGTGTTTGCAAATCAAATTCAAATCTATACTTTATTAATAACTAATTGAGGTTGTGCCCTATTTGTTACTTTTTGGGATCAACATTTATTATTGTTATATGTATGTATATTTATTTCATTTGAAAACATTTTAAGTAAAAATATACATTGAGGAAAAAAACATTTTTTATTTTCTTTTCACTTTTTATAAAATATTAACAAATAATAAAAGAAGACTCCTCAACCAATTTCTGGAATGGAAGTGTGTATGAGCTTCAATTTAAAGTTTAGAACTTAGGTTGAAGAACAAGAACTCCAACTTTAAGTTGATTTATACCGAAGCTTGAAACATTGATGAAAATTGAAAATCTTGGGTAGGTTTTAATCCTTGGACCTTCAAGACAATGTTGGAACTTGGAAGCTTCTTTTTGTTTCAAGTTTCACTCAAATGAGAGAAATTAGGAAAAAAAAAAAGATACACATTAAAAGAAACTGCAGGGCTAGTTTGAGTGATTTTTGAGAGTTTCAAATATTACATCCTTACAAAAATGATTCCCTTACACCCTATTTATACAAATTCAAAACCAAACACAATTAGAAAATTCTTAATTTTGTTAAAATCTATTCTTCGCCAAATAGTTATGGAGCATTACATTCAATTGCATTGGTTAAAATTTACCATGAAATTGACATAGTTATGTGAAGCCGATGGTCTAAGTGGGTTTTCATGCCTCCAAATGATTTATTTTCATCATTTAGTTGAACTAACTTGTGACGAAACACATCCAGTTTGGTTAAATTTAACTCACCATCATGTATAGAATTTACTTTTTTTTTTTCAACTTTGTCTTTTAATTTAATTAATCTTCCTTGTTATGATTTAGAATTAAGGGGTCCAGTCGTGATTATGTTATATTTATGATGCAACTTCTTCATTAATTTAAGGGTTAACTAGGTCAATAGTTAACACCAACCCATGAAGATCTTGTAACTAGAGGATGAAAGTAACCATCACGACAATTGACACCACACGGCCTTCTTCTGTACCCTCCTTCCTATAGTACGTGCACCCTATTACTCTATGAAGTTCAGATGGTTAGAAGGATGTATCCTCATCAAGATTAGTCTACTTCCTTCCACAAACAATCCATAGTATACAAGACAAGGGCCCTTTGGGATTAACTCCTTCAATCTACATAGACATTACCCCACCGTTATTGACTAAACTCTTGGTTTGGGTAACTAAGACAACTCTACTCTCTAATTTCCCTTTTCTCCTTTGTTGATGTTGAATTTTCTACTTTCTAAAGTATACCATTAACTTAAGTATCAGAGAATATTCGCTTAGACACCCTCAACACATCTTACTTTATGTTTACTACTTGTGCAACCTCACTTTACCCATAATTTAAAAGATCCATTATGTCAAGCTCATGGGTTTATCAGCAAAGGTACACCATTAACATTTTGGTGCCTATTGTTTACAAAACAAATACCACCATCTCTACTATCATTATGGTAAAGACATGAAAACCAATAAAAGCCTCCAACAACCACAGAACACTAGCCAGGCTAACAAAAACAAATAGAATGCACAAAATTTTAAGCAAACACAATACATATAAAAGTGCTATGATGTGCTTGAAAAAGATATCAATTACCTTTGCACGAAACTACAACCACTCCATAACTACTAGGAGCACTACAACACATTATAACATCAACAGAACCAACACCATGACACCAAGTTATCTCTTTATTCATCACCTTATGGACAAAACAACCCATCAACTCAATAAGAAAACTCCTCATTCTTTTCCATGCACTAAACGCTAAAATGTGTTAGCTTTGTTACTTATACCACTTAAGTGATCCACATAAGGATACCTTTGAATCTAAGTGGGTCACTAACCTTTTTTTCTTTTTTTAACTTAAAAATTTGCAATTAATTCGATAAAAATTTCTAGTAGAGTTCAATCTATACTTTGGACATTTTAGCAATGTTCTAAATTAAGGGTATTTGATAAATGTGTAACATTATACTATTATCTTTACTAAAACAACACATTCATGCACATAATTGTATTCAATTTTTTCTTTTTTAGTTTCACTCATAATTGATGAATTACATTATTTTAGATCAATTGTGAAAAAACCCATCTTATCTCAATCATAGACAATTTACAATTTCAAATTGATATTTGACTAACTACAAGAGAAGATTCCTATTTTAGTAATTTGTATTCATTTAAAGTGATAAAAAGCTGCAAATTTAAAACTATAACAGTAGCCGAGATTAGGGCTTTTTAAAGGCTCTGACTCAGCTTATTTAAAATTTATTGAGTTGACGCTTGAGCCAAGTTTTTTTATAAAGCCTAAAATTTAGGCTCAAGCTTGGCTAATTTATGAAACGAGCTTAAGCTGAGCCAGGCCTTTTATCAAGCTTGATATTTAAACCCGAGCTTAACTCATTTAGATAGCTCATTTTCTATTCTTTTTCTCAAACCTTAAATTTAATATATAAGTATTATTATAAATATATATAAATATTAAATAGAAATTAATTTTTGTTGTCTTAATTATGTAGTCATATATAATATATCATGCATACAAAATTTTATAAGTCTGCTAACAAGCTTATATGCAAGCTTGTTTTACAAACCTAAATGAACTTGTACACGAGCCAGCTTGTGCTTCTAAATCAAAGCCCGATCTTCACTCACTTAGATAAGAGAGATTTCCTTTAGGCTCAAACTTAGCTTATTTACTAATCTAGCTTGAGCTACACTTAGCTTGAAGTGAGTTGAGGTCGAGTAGCTTGCAAGCAACTCGGTTGGTTTGTAACCCTAGCTAAGATGTTGTACTCTACATCATGATCTTTGATAAATGAAGATCCTAATGAATGAACCACATTTTGGAAAAACGATCCAACCTAAAGTAAATTAGCAACCCACACTTGAAAAACATCTTAAGCCTATGCAACACGGTGTTTCTCAATTAAAGCACCCACAATCATTGAACAGCACCCTTGAATCAAGAAATGATTGTTCAACAAAAAATGAAACATTTGAACCAAATTCCAACCTAAATAGGTTTAACAAATCAACCTTAAGCTCCATTAGAGTGTCCAAGCGTAGCCACCAATAGAATAGCAATGATTGAGCTTCTATATATGTGTCCTTAAGGTAAAAAAAATGCTACAGGACTTGAATTAAATCTGATTTGCTCATCAATTAGATGGCAATAATAGCAAGTGATAATTGCTATAACACCCTTATTTCTAAGATGATTTTGGACTCAATTAGTTGATATTATAAACAAAAATCATCTAAAAATGGCTTTTAGTTTTCTAATTGGCATTATTGATCTCCTCATGAAGAAACAAAACAAATGTAACAAGAATAGAGCTAAACAGTGTTGTCTAGAAGGAATTAGAAGGCCAAACAGCTCTCTAAACACCCCTATTTGAGAGGCTGTTTGGGACTAGGATCATCACCAGCAGGTGCAACAGCCCTCCAAACACCCTGTTTGAGAGGCTGTTCAGAACTAGGAAGACTCACACACAAACAATAGGTGCAACATCCCTCCATACAGGGCTGTTTGGAGCAGTGTTTAGGCCAAGAATTACCAATCAAGAAAAGGAGGCATGATCTTTTGTGTAAAAAAATCCCACAAGACTTTCTGATAGTTTTAAGAGAAGTTTTTGCAAAAAAAGAGACAAAGAACACAACTTCAGATCAGATTCGAATTTCTAGATCCAATTTCATTAACTGAGCTTCAATTTTACAGATTGTACTCATGAATTCAATCTCTTCTTTTGAATTTCATTTGTTCCCTGATATCAATATGGAGGAGTAGATCGTAGATCTAGATCTTGTTCGGATTTTAATTTCATCATGTGTTGAGAATTTGATCTCAATGAATTCTAATTGATGTTCTTATATTCAAATTGTATGTTCTTCATTGATTTCTTAGATTTATATATCCGAAATGCAAATTTATGTTTGATTTTCATTTAAGTAGATTGAGAAATCGCTTTCATGAATAGATCTATGCAATTTGACGAGATTTAATTGTGATTCTAGAGATAGGTTGCAAGAATCTTCCGTGTGTTCCCTGTTTTCTTTGAGTTCTTAATCTTCATGAGATCTTAGATTGTAATTAGTTAAGTAGAGATCCTAATTAATTGATCTAAGATTAGATAAAATGATTAATTCGAGAGGATGATCAATTTGCATAAGAAACTCAATGGTATAAGATCTCAATTCGGATAATCTTTAGTATTCTATGATTCACATGATGAAGTTAAATGAAGGATAAGATCTAACTCGTGTTAGATTTTGAATCTTTCAAATCTTGCTTTCTGTTTTAGTGATCTTATTTGTTGATCTACCTTAGTTAGTAGTTTCTTTCTTTAATTAGTGGAATTAATCAATCAATCTCTCTTAATTTGCTAAATAGTAGAAATAAAGTGAATACTGGTACTTATTCCTTCCTTATGGACAACCCCGATTTGAACATTATACTATGATTTGATAGGTTCGCTGCTTATTATCCTTCGTAGTTGATTGTAGAAAGGGTTTTATAAATTTAAACTACGATTGGTCAGAAAATATCCATCAGCAAGCTTGCACAAAGAATTTATACATGGATAATGAGGATCTAAGCTACCAAGCTCTTCTAATAGTGAACGCCATTAAGTCAAACCATTTAAGCATCATGATCCAAAGTTAAGCTAAGCGACTAACATCGAGAAGCTTTATAGCTGATCGAAATTTCATATTATATAATGAACAACATACAATTGTTATACAAATCAAACTTAATCATAAATCAAGACATATTTCCTCACTTCCCAGCTCATTCATAGTTGACAACAATTCATGTGACCAATGTGAGCTACCTTCAGGCACAAATACTAGTAAAATGAGGTGCAACTCCCAACTTCCTTTTAAGATTGTGAAGAATTCAAGCATGTTACAAGGAATGAATCAAGGGAGTAGTTATATGACACAAGTAACCCTATTATGAGAAGGTTTTAATGGCTACAATTTTCAAACAATTGATTTGAGAAGCTGAAACAAGGAATTCTCTTGAAGGGTCTTATAATTTTTAAAGAACTTAATTAACTGCCCATAAAATGATAGCATATGTGCAAAGGCTTGCTTATTTTTCTTTTTAAAGTTACCAAAAAGAGCTTCTTTTGTGGAGAACTACACTAATCTAATTACACACACACACACATGTAAAGGGCATGGGATGGGGGAAATAAAAACTAGATAGTAGTTGACATTTAAAGTATTCCATTCAAAAAACAAAGAATAGAGAGGACATGAACAAACAACATTTTAATTACTTATAGTAGCTTAATTTCTTTAGTCTTTCTTTTTCGTGTGGATTCCACTCCAAGATCAAGTGGATAACTTCATTTGAACATAGATTCATACATAAGATCTTCAAGATAAGGTTATTTTGTTTCTTTTCATCATTCCATGTTATGGATGACATCCAAAACTTAATGCTTTGTGTTTATTTGAGGTTGTGAATCAATGATTATTGAGTATTTAGTTAGTGGTTTATGCTCTTAGTTGATTATTTGTTTATATTTAAGTTGTTGATATGATTTCACCAAACATGTGTTTTGAGATATTTAAAAATTCTTACTTGAAAGTAAACATTAAAAAAAAAAAAAAAATACACATTGTCCAAAGAGAGAATGCCCTTTTAACTTTTCTCTAATCTGTCTTTTCTAACTCTTCTCATTCTCCTCTCCTATCCACCCCCATGCCCAAATGGAAATTTATTATCCACATACTATGTCAGCAAATAAATGATTGTCATGTGTTATAAAATGATAATAACTGTTTGTTTTATTTTAGGGATGTTTTTATTTTTTAAATTTATTTAATACATAGTAAGTGTTTATTTTTTAGGACATGATAAAGACATCATTCACGAGACAACAAATATTTATCTCCCTTCTCCACCCTAACCTCTCTTCATCTTCATCAATCTTTCTTCTCGTCTCTTTCCTCTTACCATTTCTTTGAACTTTCTAAACCTAAATTATGTTCCTACCAAACAAACTTTACCCTCAACATATCCCTTTCCTATCTTTTTTTCCTCTTTCCTTTCCTCTCCCGACAAATCCTAAACTACCGATCGTCCAAAAAAAACCTTAACCAGTCTAATGTTAAACACTTTTCTCTCCCCCAACTATTGCTAAACCTTCATTCCCCCAAACAACTCTAACTCAAGTCTCAATCTAAATAACCCCAAAAACTTTTTTTCTCATCATTTTTCCTTCTATCTTCTCCACTTAACATATCGTAAACCCTTCACCCTTTCTTTTGGTCCCCTTTTTTCCCCTTGCAACGTCTTCCAAATCACCTCTCCTTTTTAACCTTAAACCTTTTGTCCATCCTTTCTTCTCTTTGGCCATGGTGTTTTCCTTTTCATCCATAGAAACCATGAAGACATTCATGCACCGTAGGAAGAAAGTTATCTTTGGTGATTTTGTCTTCCAATCCATTGCATTAGGGGTAGTCATGTTGTTTACTATAGCTTTAAGCAACTTTAGTTTTCTACCTCTTTGACTCTTTGGGAAGAAGTCAAGTTAGATGGCCTTTATGGTCATTCATGAAAAGATTCTAAAGGTAATTTAGTAGTTGAGGGGTCTAAAAAGAGTCAAAAGAAGAAGTCTAGTAGAGTAAATCCCCGTGTAAAGTTGGTCCAAGCCCTCCCCCTAATAGCCAAGTAGGTTTCTCCTATAGCAATAGAAAAAAAAAATCTTTCTCTGTTTTGATTTTAATGAATAAAAAAAGGTGGCAGAGAAGCCTTATTGGCATCCTCCCTATAGAGGTAGTTTTGGGTCTCGAGGTTAAAAAGACTCCCAATATCTATGATGAAGTTGCATCTGGCTAAAGTCTTTAGTTAATTTCCATAAATCTTTGATATCTCCTTCGTGCATCTTTTAAGAGTAAATGACACGCTTAATTATTATCTACCTAACCCGATAAGTGGGAGAATTAGAGTCAAACCTTTAAAGTTTGTCTCAAAAGTTGGAGGACAAATTTGGAGGAACACCCTAGTTGATTAATTTAAGGTAGAAGTCTCCCCTTCCTAATGGTTCAGTAGATAATCAAATCAGTTTAAGGGTAGCGATGGACTTGTTAAAATAATTTGTACTAAAGTGATTTTGATGAGTACAAAAGTTATGTAAAAGTACAAAAAAGATATAAAGATATTTGTGAAATCATTTAAGGAATTACGCTAACAAAATTTTGTTGAGATACAGAGAGAAAGGACCGGAGAGTCGGTGCCTCTGGGATCGGCAAGCCAGTCCAATTTATACTCATGTTTTGGACTTGACTAAAGGCCCGAAGAATGCTTTTCAACACACCGAAAAGCCGATACATATGGGACCGGCGAGCCAGTCCACTATTCTTCCCAACATCAACATGTCGAGGCCTAATTCTTAGGACGCGACAAAGGCTCGATTAAGAAGTTTTGGGCGTGATATTTGATCTGACCGTTACAGCATTAAATGCATTCATCTGATAAAATCCAATAGGATTTTTTTTTTAAAGCTATAAATACTTCTTGAGTTGCAGATTCAAAAGTGACTGAAAACTTAAAAAAAAAAAAAAAAAGGAGCTTTCATTTGCAAATAAACAAACTAGCTTGCTTATTTAATTTTTTGTTCTCTCTTTCATTAATTTGTAAATCTCTTGTAAGAGAAAAAAAAATTATCTAGAGCTTTGTTCTCATTTCTTCTTATTATCAGTGAGCTTCTAGAGAGAGAAAGGAAATATTTTATTTCCAAGTGTAATCACATGTGTTGTATTGCTCATCTTGAGCTAATTTTTGTGGTGATTAATAAAGTAGTGGTAAAGACCTTGATAGAGGCAATTGGTGGACCGTGGAGAGTAGAAAGTGGGTTGAATTCCACATTAAAAATATTGGCTTGATTTCTCTCTATTCCTATCTATTTATTTAATATATTAGATATGCTATTCTTTGACTACCTACTATAATATTTTTATTTTGTTTCATCTAATTGCAAATTAATCTATTCTTGGGCAAATAATCAATTCACCCCTCCCTCCCCCTCCCTCCCTCCCCTTCTTAAGTATTCCTAGTGTATATTTTCAGGACTAACCGAAGTACTATCTAATGGCCATGGGTACACTATGTTCAAGTTTGCTAATTAGGATTTGCTCATCCAGGTGTTACGCCAACCTTGATTCTTTCCTAATCACCTTTTAGGGCCTAAAAAATGTCATATTGGAATAGTTTTGAACCATATTCATCCTAAGAAAATGCCAGTATAGGTCAAAAAGTGGGGAATACCCATGAAATTCTTACATAATGAAGGTGTAGGCTATGTTATTTCAAAGTAAACATAGTCATAGTTATAAACTCTCCAATTTGACATGTTAAAGCTTTGATTGAAATGAAGGGAGATAGTAAGTTTGTTAAAGAGTTAGAAATGGAATGTGTAGATGGGTCGGTTTAGGGGTAGAGGGTTGTAAGGTTTTTGGACATAATGATGCCAAATGTTCTAACCTATGTGAAAAGAAGATTGATGTTGATCACTACCTGATTGGTCTTTGTTGGACCCAAAGGAGGTGGAAATCCATGTATCCTCTTTAACTTCTTATCAAAGATTAGTTATTAGGGCAATTTTGTTACTATTACCTTAGCCTTTCCTCTAATGATGCCATAGGAAAGGAAAACAAATTATGGAGATGGTAGATTTTGACTCACGAATCCATTGTCTACTCCTCTAACCTATTACAATGTCAACCCTTCTATCTTTATGGAAGACTCCTAAGCCTCTTCGTGCTCGCCATGGAATCTAGTAACCTTGGTGATAATTCTTGTAATGGAGAGGAAGTTTTTGTTACTGCTTTCATTTCAATCTAAAGTGTCAATGAAACTCTTTTATTGTCTGAAAAATGGGAGTCCCATCAGTCGAATGATAAAGAGGATGCTATTGGAAATTGTTCAAAGAAGAAAAAATTTAGGAACAAGGTGTTCAAGAGAAGAAGCATCATGAGTTAAAGGCATTAGCAAACTATCTTATCCTCTAGGTTCCTAAGGGATAGTTTATATGCCCCTTTTTCTCTCTTTTTTTTTTCCTTTTTTTCCCCTTAGTTCATTTGTGAATTTGAGCATTAAGGGTCTCCTTGCCCTTTAAAATGTAAAGAGGTGGTTAAATTATGTAGAGAAAATTAAATTTCCCTATTGGATATCTTAGAAACTAAGGTAAAGCCCCCTAAACATCAGCAAGTTGTGGGGTCATTTATTTTCAAATTGGTAACTATTCATAAACCATAGCACAGGCTGTAGTTTTGCTAGAACTCAGTTGTTTGGAATGTGGATGTTATTTCAAACTCTAACTAAACCATTTGTTGTTATTATATGTTAATTAGTTATAATTATCTAGTTCTTTTTTTTTTTCAATTTATAGAGCTAACAATTTAGTGGATAGAAGAGTGTTGTAAGAAGAACTCACTAGTTTTAAACTCACCATATCAAACTTGAAATCATCCTAGGTGATTTTGATGAATATAGAAGTTTAGAAGACAACATAGGAGGCAATGCTATTATAACGAAGGAATGGAGGATTTTAGTAGTGGTGCTTTCCCCTATTGTTTAAGAAGTGCCACACTTTCAATCTTTAGGAGGTTAGATAGAGCCCTAATAAACCATCATTAGCTTCAAATTCTACCAACTTTGGAAGTGCATAGTCTTAGCTCAAGGTAATCAAATCATAGTCCAATTAAAGTTTATCTCAATCTTAATGCTTCTTTGTGAAAGCCTATGTTCAAATATTTTAATTTTTGGGCTTCCTACAAGGACTTCTTCAATATTCTTAAAATATTAGGAAGACACTATTAAGGGTACTCTAATGTTTCAAGTGGTGTCCAAGCTTAAACTATTCAAGAAGGAATTAAGGAAACTCAACCGTGAAGTTTTTGTAAATATCTAACATACTAGGGAAGGATTCGTGGTTTATGAAAATCCAAACCTTAATGTGTTGGTTGTGGCAAAAGTTGTTGCAATTTTGACCTCTTGCTAGAAATTTATTTAGATGGAAATTTCAAAATGGCAATATCTCTAGATGGTATGACAAGTGGCATAAGGGCATATTGGCAAAGTGGCTAGGTGAGAGAGGGATTTATTCTATTGGTTGCCCTAAGAAGGCATAATTGAGTAGCATCATCAATGATAGAGGATGGAAGTAGCCTATGGGTGATGCCTGGGATTGAATCAACAGCAAGATATCTATTGATTTTCGACTAGATTTCAAACTAGTAGACAAGCCAGTATGGAAGGATCATCCAAAAAAGAAGCTTTCAATTAGTGAAGCCTATAAAGCTATTAGAGGATGAAAAGCAAGGGTTATTTGATATACCTTGGTTTGGTGTAAGAAAGTGGTCACTAAACATGCTTTTATTTTATGGCTTGTGGCTCAACAAAAGCTCATCAATTTGGACAAATTGTATTATGGTAGAAGTGGACCAAATCATTGATTTTTTGTGGAAGAGAGAAAGAATCACATGACTATTAATTTCTCCAGTGAAATTTCATTGTTGAAGTATAGAAGAAGATGAAAGAGAGATTTTAATGTAGATGTTGTCCTTTTTGAAGCAAATGGCATCCATGAGTTATTTACTTCTTTCAAATCACAGCTAACAATTCCATGGAGATTCTTACTAGCACAGTCATCTATTATATTTGGAGAGAAAGGATGAGAATAGGCTGGATAATCGCACTAAATGTCCTATGGATGTGAGTTGTTCTATTCAATGTAATTATTATTATATAGATAGATTTCTAGTGATGTGAATGCTACAATCTCAATTTTAGCACCCTCCTTTTTTGCTTGAGTGTTTTTGCTTAAGGTTTTACGCCTCTTATGAAGTCTATCTTTGTATAGCCTTTTCTTTTCTAATTGCTATATTTTATATTATATAAATAAAAATCCTAACCTTACAATAAAATGTGTGTGTGTATATACTTTTCGAATGCATATCAAATTAAGATAGTATTTGAGAACATCTTTACTAGTTGATTTTGTGAATGGCTAATTCAGATTAAGGTTAATAGAGAGAGAATTTCAATTTGATTAGGGGTTTAGAAGATTGAAAGGGGTTTGTCGATTAATTACTTCTCCAAGAAAGAGGATAGCTTAATTGATTAATTAACATCTCTGCTCTCTGGCTATGGAATTAAAAAAAAAAAAAAAAAAAAAAAAGAGTTTGTATCTCATACTTGGTTCTTGACAAAGTCAATTTAGATGTTGGATATTCTGATCCTGAAAAATAATTTAATTTTACTTTTCAAAATATAAAAATTGACCATATCAATTTATCTAATTATGAATATGACTAATATAGCGAGAGCTACTACCCATTTCCTACCGAATACAACCTTAATTCACCTACTAATTACTAAACCCTTGTACAATCCAGTACACTTGCTCATTTTCACTTGCTTTCAGTCGATTCTTATACAGTTGTGACTTTTCTTGTTGAAGGGCGAGTTAATATATTTAAATCTTGTTAAGATACTTTCCCGCCCTTTCCTCCTCCCCTGAAGAGCTTGATATGATGCAGGGCATCACGATCAAGAAATGCTCAATTCTTGGTATCAACTCCTTTCTCCAACAAGTAATCAGGATTCCAAGCAATTAATAGCCGAACCATCATATTTTAAGGTTGTCACCCTTACATCACCATTAAACTTTCATATGAAATAACAATTTAGATTACACAATTGAGCAAATGAGGCCTGACGGAATTCACAGCTACTCCATATGATGAACCCATTCTACAGTTTAAAAAATTACCTGTAATACCTTATCACCAGCGCTATGTATATCAAATCTATAGACTACTCTATACAGTAAATAACAGGAGTACCTAATGTTCTTATTAAAAGTTCTAGTTTCTCAGATGGAGGCAGTGATCTCTGAAGTAACTGCTGGTGAAGTACTTACTTGGCATATGTTGTGACCTGTGAGTCTAATGAGCTTAAAAATATGTTACTGGATTTGATAGATTACAATGAAGACATAGAGGCTGTGTTAAATATATTTCCTGGTGCCATGAGATTCATTACTTCTACTGTAACTTCATCAAATTGGGCATCTCCATGTTTTGCTGTATTAGGGTCAAGAAGACATATAAGCACGAACATACTAGAAGTACTCAGCAGTAAAATTACCCCACCATACTATCAGCATCAGGTATGATTAAAATGAACAAAATAGCCTATCCATTCATGTGCGGATTCGATATCCGGATCTCAAGCGCATGTTAGCTTGGAACATCTGTAGATTAAATTGTAGAGAAGACCACAAATATGACAATCTTGTCATAAACAAATCATTGTATTCTCTTTCTCCAATATCTCCCCAATGCAAATTTCATAAATATTCATTATCCAATGAATATTAGGCAAATCACGGGATAAATCCCCGTATCAAACTAACTATCCTCACTAAATCACATAGACAAAGACCTAAGTGAAGAAATCAGCAATTAAAAATCACTGCCAAATTCACAAACTTTCTATAGCCTAAACAAACCCATAAAGCAACAACTCAAAATAACTAACAACAATGACATGAGCCTAGTCTTACATATTTGTTACTTCAAATCCTGTACATTTCTGGATCCGATGGAATGATTCCGAGAATGAACACAAGCAATTGCAATAGCAAAGGACTGCAGAACTGATAGCGTTGATTGAAAATGAACCAGATATAGGTCCTCACGCACATTCATCATACGCAAAGTGGGAGCACAGTGTTCTGAACCCTGAAAAGAGATTGATTTGAGCTTAGTGACAGAAATTTTTAATGCTCAAGACAAAGTTCATAAGTATGTCAAAATGTAAAATGTGAAGTAGTAAAACGTCTTAGGATTCAGGCAAGCTCAAATTCATGGACTGTCCAGCCCAATCCTGCAAGGGCATGGGACAGGCTAAAATTCAAAAATACAGGCCCCAAAGAGGCTCAATCCAATTTTGATCATTTTCATTGATCAGCTACAGAATAGATATTATCAAGTATTAGATAAAAAGATTACTCAAAACATACTTGTACATAAAGGTCGATGTCCTTGCACTTCACCCATAAATCCACAACAGGTAAACTGTCTCCATTGCCAGGGTTGGTCTTGAGGATCGTGAGTGGGCATCCCAAGTCCCAGCCTCCACAATCACAATGTCCCCCAGATCTCCACCTCTCAGTGAGACTGGATGGGCCACCATTTCTGGTCCTCGGTCCACCATGAAGACCTACTGGTATTATAACATCTAAACAAGTTGACCAATGAACAGCATTTTGAACAGAGTGTTTGCTCAGTAGCAAGGATTTTGGAGCTTTCTGGATCTGATTGACCCCAACTTTTTTGAGAAACTTCAAGCCCCAACCCCCACCTTCTTTCTTATTATCATCTTCAACATGCTCCTTAACAACAATAGCAGCCAGTTCAAGATTGGGTGGTAGAAAGCAACTGGACATTTTATCCCCACTTAGTTTCAAGAAGCTGCTACACTTATCTTGGCATGAACATGAGTCAGATGGATAAATTTCTGTTGCAAAATTTTCTCCATATTTAGACAAACTTCTTTGCTTCAATGACTGGCTATTCTTAAATACTTCCAGAACCTTCTTAGATAACCCCCTTTTTTTCCTAATGCTTGAAGGTTGAGCCCCTCTAATAAAGGTTTCACATCCACCATAGAGAACAAACTCAGTCTCAATAGTTGCAGCATCTGGAATTATTCTATTTAATACCTTCATTCTACCAACTAGACGTGCAGCATTAGTGGGAAGTGCATGATCCTTCTGACCTTGCATTTTCTGGTAGAATGAGTATATAGAATATGGAACTTCACTATCAGCTGGCTGGACTTTCTTAAGATCCGCTTCATATAACTCACTGTGATCATCTAAAGAGAACACAAAGTGAGGATTTCCCACCTTCCATGTGCAATGGAGCATACCTTGAGAAACAGCATCAGAGGGGGTGGCAGAGGATGTGGAGGACGAGGATGGCGAGGAGGAACATTGATCGGAACTCATAGAGTTAGTGCTTGACATTGAAAGAAACCTTCTATGTTTTGGATTATTGTGGCGATCGGCTGATCTTAGATTCCACATATCCTTCTCGACCCTTGGAGGTTCACCAACAGATAACTGAGCAAGAGAATCAAAACCATTACTTGGAGTACCATTGACTTCATCAAAGGTCAACTTTTTTCCTTTACCATTACCATCTAATGCCCTAAACTGACAAAATATAGGGCTTTTCATTATATTTAGCATACTCTCACTTTCCATTATTGACCCCACAATCCCCTGCCCTGGGGAGCTTACAACATTACTTAGGCTTCCATGCATTGAGTTATCAGAACCAGAATTGCAAATATCCAGTGCACTGTCACTCATTACATATAGTGGATTCAAGCCATCAGACAAACTGCCCATCAATGACCATTGTAAGTTAAACAAAATATTTGATGGATCAGCATTTAATGCACTTAGGTGTATCAACTCCATGCACTGTGAAAGATATTTCTCATCCAGGCTTACCATGTTTTTTGGAATTCTACTCTCTAAGGCACTAAAACTGTGGCGCCAAGAACCCCTGGGAAATCTTTTACGGCTTTGTGACCGCTTCAAATTTAGTACAAGGGCACCATCTGAGTTCTCCTTTCCTAATTTTTGACCGGAGAAATCTAAGCAACTCTCATCCAGTGATTTTGTGCTTTTGTTCATCGCATTACGTGAATCCTTCTTCTCCCCATCATCATTTCTGCTGTTAGTAGACACATTTTCCATATTCTATGCCAATGAAAACCTTAAATCTAATCTGTTAATATTCTTTTATAAACTACTTCAGAGATTGGTGGTTAAGCACGGCTTCATAGGAACCACACGGTGTTGCAGTAAAACTAAAAATTACTGTCCACCTCAAGAGGAGCCCTTCTTGCCAGATTGAAGAAGACGAACCAACACAGTTATCTAATCTTTCCGCCGTGTTTATCCTGCAAGAAAATGGATAAAAAGGAAAATAAGATAATACTATTTAGGACTATGAAAATATACAGAACTCCAGCTCAAGCTCAGCAATCCCTCCGAAGTGAAGGGCACATCTCATTCCTTTGAAGCAGATTGTAACTACAGCAATGGACCACCAAAAATATAAAATTCAAAAAAAAAAAACAAGAAGAAGAAGAAAACTAATATTACGAAAACTACTAACTAGAGAGCTGGAAAATAATAATAATAATAATAAAAAACAAGATTACAGAAATAATAAGAAAAGGCAGAGCTTTAATTGATGAATGAACCGAACAATTTCAAGCAGCATTGCTTAAACCCAACTAAATAAGTAGCTCACCAGTGTGTACTTGACCCTGCAGTTCTTTAGCTATAGGACAGACAGACAGAGATGGGTAAAAGAAAACCTAAAACTTTTTTATAGAAAATTAGAGAAAAGCATGGACGCAAGTAAAAGATTCCATCTTTGTGTTCAACAATCATATTTTCAGACAAAACCCAAAAAAACTCAATCAATTACAAACGCCAAAAAGCAAAACAGTGCTGATCCAACTACAACTAGACCCACATGAACATATAATAATCGATGAAAATCCAACGAAAGTAGCCAACTTCCAAACACCCATTATCATCATCATCTATATATTAACTTTTTTTTTTTTCTCTTTTGAGCATTTTACCTTAGAAATGGATCCAACACTCCCCGAAAGAAGAAGCTGCTCCTATTGACAAGCTCGCAACCATAAACCTTAAAAGGGATCAGACCCAACGAAACATGAAGAGATGGTTCCGTGTTGAAGTCAATAAGTTAGAAATGGCAATAAAAATACGGCTTGGACCAAAAAAAAGCCGCAAATATGGTTAGAAGTGAAGCACAGTGAAACAGGTGCTAAGAGGTTTAAGGGGTCACTAATGACTAATCTAATGCTGTAATGTAGTAAACAACTTTTTTCGTCTGCTAATGTTAAACCCCCGACTAAGCTAAAAGTAAAGAAGAAAAAACAGCGAGGGAGAGAGAAAATAATAACAGAAATAAAGAGTGGTGGAGTGATGGGTCATGGACATGGGATCGTAAGCCACGTTTTGGTTGGAAAAAGTCATTGAGTCTGACCAAGCTATTTGGTGATAGGTGCTGGCTAGGAAGTCCTCTTTACAGCCCTCAAATCCGGACTTCAGATTATGGTGCGGGTCCCGTTTATTTTGGAACATGCTCTTTTCATTCCGAATTTTCAAGATATACTGCTTCTAGACGTCATTATGGACCGATCCAGTATTGAAATCGAACCTATAAAAGCCAGTCCGATTTTCGATTCTTTAAAATCGCCAGTTTTCGTAGTTCGGCTCCGTTCTTCTAAACTTGAAAATCATAAACCAAAAAATTTAATTAAATATTTATATTTCATTTAATTAAAAAAATATAAAATAAACTTTTAACTTGAAATAACATTAGTTATAATAATCATTATTTATAACCCATCTGTTAAAATAATTTTTCAATTATATATTTATTTATATATAATCACTTAAATTTTTTTAATTGTCATGCTAGTAATAGGACAATATAAAATATTTAAGATACAAATAAGTCTTCTAAATATAAAAACAAGTCCCATATTAATAAAGGAAAATCCACTTTAATTAAAAGTCTATATAAACTCAACAACATATTATTTTAAATATATTTATTACTTATATTATTAATAATAACACATAAAATGTTGTGAATAAGAAATAAATTTTTACCAATTCAAGTGTAAATAATTTAAATATTTTTTTATTAGAATTTTTTATAATTTTCTTTTCTTCTTTTTTCCTTTCTTTATTTTTTTTTTCTATTTTTGTGCATAGAACCACAAGAACCTCCGGTCCTTGAACCGACAATTTCAAAACCATCGGGCCAAGCAATTTTAGGGGATGGAACCAGATAGACCTACTAGAACCGATGGGTCCTTAGTTTGTCAGACACACCATTCCCAAGCTGGTTTTTTTATTCAAGAATAACATTGACAGGGTCAGGTCGGTTCCTAAAGGAACTAACCCATAATGATATCTAATTGCTTCTTCATTTGCTGTAAAATACTTTTACTACAATCCTTTATTTATCAAGAAATAATGCGGTATTTATAGCCATTCACTTTAAAGGAATAATTATTCATTACGGGTGCAAACGAGCCAAGCCGAGTAGGGTTTTTGAAGGCTTGAGTTTGACTTGTTTAACAAATTAACAAGCTCAAGCCAAGCCTCGCTTTTAACGGGCTAAGAATGTATGGGCTCGAGCTTGAGCTTGTTAAGGATTGAAAGCCCAAACTCTGAGCTTGTTTAATAACTAAAAGTCTATATAAACTCAACAACACATGATTTCAAATATATTTATTACCTATAATGTTAATAATAACACAATAAATATCGTGAATAGGAAATAATTTTATAATTACAATTTTTTTATAATTTTCTTTTCTTCTTTTTTCTTTTCTTTATTTTTTTCTATTTTTGTGGCACAGAACTATGAGAACAGTGGGTTTTACTAGTTTTTGAACCGGCCGTTCCAAAATCATTAGGTTAAGCAATTTTTGGGGATAGAACCAACTAAACTCACCAGAACCAACGGGTCTTTAGCTAATTCAGACTCGCCATCCTTAAGCTGGTTTCTAATTTAGGAACCAACAATGCCGGGGTAGCTTAGTTCCCAGTTCAGAGCCAACCCATGATGATGTTTAATTGCTTCATTATTTGTTGTAATAATACTTTTAATACAATCCTTTATTTATTATCAAGAAACAATGTGGTATTTATTGCCGTTCACTTCAGAGGAATCATTATTTATTAGGAGTGCAAACGCGTCAAGTCGAGCATGGCTTTTAAAGGCTCAGGTTCAACTTGTTTAACAAATTAATGAGCTCGACTCGAGCTATGCTTTTAACGGGCCTGAAATGTTCAAGCTTGAGCTTGAGCCCATTAAGGATTCACAAGCCTAAACTTGAGGTCGAGCTTGTTTAACTAAATGAGCATGAAGTCGGGTCATTCACGTAAATAATAATATATAATTATATTTATAATATTATATTAATATAATAATTACATATAATATCTTATCGATATATTAAGCAAGCCTATTCTATGAGTCAACTTGTGAGCTAGAAGAAAAACTCAAGCTTGGCTTGTTTAGCTAAATGAGCTTAAATTTGAGCTCAAGTTAGGCTTGCTTAGCTAAACAAGCCAAGTTGGACCTTTACAACCCTACTATTCATTCCTTTCTTCATAAAGCTGCTCTTACAATGTTTATTTTAGGAAAATGACAACTCATTATGAATTATTATTACGCAAAAATGAATAGTATTCTATGTTCCCACACATATAAATTGTTATATTTCTCTATAATAAAAACCATTGTTGTTAAAACCAGCCCGAACCGACCGGTTCGACTGGGTTTGACCGAAACCGGTACTAATACCGGGCCGGGTCTTGCCTAAAACTCGTTTTTAGAACAAATCAGCGAGACCCGGATTGACCTGGTCGACCCGGGCAGTCGAACCGGGTTGGACCGGTCGACCGAGGCGGTCGAACCGGGTTGAACCGGTCGACCCAGACTGGTTGACTAGGATTCAAAAAAATAAAAATAAAAAATTAGAAATTTAAATATTTATTCATACTTTATTATAAATTTATAAAATATAATCATTAAATCATATTTATTTAATAATTAATTGATGAATTTGATCCAAATATAGATTTAATTGAGTGATTACACATATATTGGTCTTTTATAATTAAATTATTCCTTATATTTTTAACTTTTCGTGATCCCGGTTCAACCTCTGGTTGAACCCGGTCCGACCCCTCATCCCCTGACCCCCTAGCTTGTCTGGGTCAAACTCTGGTCCGATTCTGACATCATTGATAAAAACAAGGGGTATTATAAATATTTTACTTTTACTCCAACAGTTATTTATTTTATTTTTTATATGAAGTGAACATTGTAATAGACATATAATAGTCATTACATCTCTATTAAACTCCTATTGTTGAATTGGAATTCAATTCTCCCCCATACAACGAAGTTCGTTAGTTGTTTATAATAGTAATTATATAATGATTTTAAGTAAAAAATATTAAATAGATATCATTTTTTAAATATATGAATAATATTTTCATGTTGGAATTGATTTTTTTTTTCAAAATACTCTTATTAAAATAAATTACTAATAAATAAAAATATTATTGCATATTTATTTCAGTCCTAAGCAATAGTAATTATATTTCAACCTTATTTCATTCAGTTTAGTGAAGGATAGTTGGTCTTACATTTTAGGATAGAGACGTCATGAGCTCCATTATATATGTGTGTCAAAACACATAGGTAACATATATGAAGGCTACTAAAACCTATAAAATATTCTTGAAGCACAAATAAACTTCATAATACTCTCAATCATTAAATCTCCAAAAAGTAATACATGAATTTTAGAAAAATTATTCAGCAATAATAAATTCATAATCTAATCTAATAAATAAATCTAAAATATTTTGAAATGGGAATTAAACTAAACCATATTCAACCAAATTGTGAAATGAATCATCCTCAAATGCATTGCTATCATTAAACCAACTACCAATGTACAAGTTACAATCCATGTGATCATGTCCATCCTCATCATGATCATCAACACTTAGAAAAGAAAGAGTGTGTGCAAAACATCTAATATGGAACATTACACATATATACACACCATGTCATATTATACATGATCTAATACAACTAGATCTAGGCAAAAGGGTCGTGGCCTATAGGTCGATCTGTTTAACCTGTTTTAAAAATGGATTAACGCCGACCAAAATCGGCCTATTTAAAAGTGGGATATTTTTTATGACCCGTTTAGTCACGGGCTATCCTGGGGTCCAAGATTGTAAATAAGTAAAGGAAAAGTTTAAGAATCAACCAAATTTTCAAATTAAATATATATACACACATATTAACACATTAGAAATCCTTTATGATATCTTATAGAGAAGGATGGATTGATACACACACCACATGCATTATAACGTTCTTTTTAAATAAATATTTCTTGGTTTAAACGTAATAATATCTAAGAAATTATTTTAAAAACTTGTTTTTATATGAGTATTAAAATACCAATTGAATTAATCATTTATATATATATATATATAACCCTAAATTACTTAAATGTTTTAACTTTCACACATATTAACATAAAAAAAAAACACTTTGGCCCATTTATCCAATAGGCCAAAGTGGTTCGGCTCAAGCTAGGGCCAAGAAATTATAGCTAGTTTAACCCGCGAGCCAAAGCGGAATGGCCTCTTATGCCTACCTTTAAAACCAATAAAAGCAGAAAATAATATATCAATAATATATCAACTTATTTTGGTAGCTTAGACATCAGGAACAACCAAAATAAAACAATTGACACATCCCACTACCTAGGGTAGTTAACTAGGGGCGGTTAACTAACAGCTCTTCAGCTAGTCTCCTTTAACCGGCCTTTTTAGTCAGCCTCTCATCTCTCCCTAAGATCCATTTTGTTCCTTTAGGTCTTTTGAAGTGCAATAACACCTTTGACCTTGAATTTTGATTTCTTCCTTTTATCTTCATTGTAACTAATTTGATTCCTTTCACATAGAGATTGATAATTTGAAAGAAGCAAAAGAGATGTATCCTTTTAAGTATTCAAATGCAAATCTTATCAAAGCCTGAGCATGCATGACACATGATGCTCAAATGTGAAAATTATACTTGTTCCATTAATATTCGTAGTGGAAATGATCAATTCCCACAATCTTGGGTAGTCTTAGGTGCATGTCAGTCCTTGCTGGCTAGATTTCCCTCCTGATGATGTCTAATTCTTTTGATCCTAGGATATGCTAAGTGCATGTTTGTGCATGGTGGTTTGATTTTTAACATGATTATAAAGGATAGAGGCAATGGTGTAAGGAATTGTACTTCTAAGGGAGTCATGTCGAGCAAGAGCATGTAAATAGTGATGATATGGGATTGAGACCCACATTGTTAATTTGTTAACAATTAATCTTATCAAAATGATCATAGACATGAGAATAATAGATAAGCTAGGAACATACTTGGGTTTTGACTTGAATAAATATGATAATTAAGAAAAGGCTCAACAAATCAAATTTTGCAAAAGCTTAGACAAAAACTGACTAGATGGAAGTCCAAATTTTTATCAATGGTAAGAAGACAAGTTCTATTAAAAGCTACAGTGGAGGGTATCCTCAATTATTATATGCAAGTGGCCAACCTACCATGAGGATTTTTAGCCCAAGTAGAAAGATTGATAAGAAACTTCTTTTAAAGATACGTACATAACAAAAAAAGTTCATGAGATAGGCTGGAAAGAGATCATCAAACTAAAAGAAAATGGAGGTTAGGGACTATGGCATCTAAAAAAAAAAGTGAAGAAGAAATTATCCATATATAGCAAAGCTTAACTGGAGGATGAAATCAAAGTACCTATTGTGGACCCAAATCACAAAATGAAAGACCCTCATACATAAACAATAGGAACATGCAAAGGAAGAACAAATCACAAAAAAAATGGCAAAGATGACAAATTAGGTTGAAGAAAACTACAGCTATAGACTAAGAAATGGGAAATCTTGCAATTTTTGGCAATGCAAGTGGATAATCGTAGGAGCATTAGCAACTTTTATTCATGGACCATTCATGAAGCATATGCCGAAAGCCACTATAGCAAACACATGGACTAATATTGATTCTTGAAATGAAGATATTATTGGATACTAGCTAGACGAAGACATCAAAGAGAAGCACACCTTCTAATAGCTAGCAAAGAGGAAGATGATATATGGGCTTCGAAAGAAGACATAAGCAGTGAAGTCACCATAAAATCTTCTTATGACAACCTCCATAAGAAAGTAGAATAGAATAGAAGGGTGCAAAAAGAAGATTAGTATGGAAAGCGTAAACAGATCTAGAAATCCAATTTTTCCTTTGGAGATGCCGAAAGGAATCCTATTGATTAGAGACTAATTTGCAAAGGAATGGACCTTATCCCAATGTCTCCTATGTGCCATAAGATAAATGAGACAATTTAACATCTCTTTATGAATTGCAAGTACACAAGAGAGAAATGGAACATGTGTAAAGAACTTAATGAACTTCTAATGATCCCTTAACATGCCTTTCCAAGAATGGCTAAAGGAAAATGCAAATTTGGAAAAAGTTAATTGGGAAGCATACATGACACCATGACCAATTATATTCAATTTTGCTCTTTGGAACATATGAAAGGAAAGAAATCATAAAATATTCAAAGATGGTAATAAAAGACTAGGGGTCTGTTTGGATTGTCTGATTTTCATTTGTATCTTATATATATCTTATCTGTATTTTGTATGTTTTGATCTGTTTATGAGTAAAAATATCTATTTTCCGTCAGGATCTATTTCTTGATAAATAATCTGTTTGAAAACAGTAAAAAAAAGATCTCAAAATGATTAGAATAAGATGAACTAATCAAACCTTAGACTTGATAGAAGCCATTAAAATAGGAGCAAAAGAAAGTTAGTTAAGTTTAAAAGTAGCAAGGATGTGAAAGAAAGAACAACAACAGGTCAATCTTTGGTGAGTATCACAAACAAGATAGATAAAACTAAATGTAGATGACCTTTAATGAGAATAACCAATGGGCTAATGTTAGAGGATACATAAGAAACATTGAAGGTGCATGTATTAGAGGTTTTGGTAAGAAGATAGGTATCAGCTCCGCCCTTGAAGCTGAAATATGGAGCATGTATTGTGAATTACAAAACACCATAAATCCACTTACACCAAACATCATTATTGAAACAGATTCTTTAAAAATAATCAGGTGGTTAACTATTCAAGAACAGACTATTAACTTCCTATCAAACTTGTTGCAAGCAAATAATCTAGATGACCTACTTAGTCTAGTGAGGGATGTAACCAGGTTGGTTGTTATAGGGTTTCCAACCAGCCCAATCTAGCAAAAACCCTATAGAGCTTTAGAGTTAAGTTTAGATATGGAATAAAAACCCTCTAGAGTTATAGAGTCATGTTTGAATACTACAACATACACGATGGATACCTAAATCGATTGTAAAATTAAAAAAAATAAAAAATAAAAACATTTATAAAAGTGATGGTTTTGGGTGATAGCTCTCTTAGTGATGGCTTTAGATAGTATTTAGAAGTTGAATTGATGCATAAATCATAACGATCTCATCTATTTATTTACTATTTGTTCAAAACTACATGAATCTGAATCATGGAAGAAGTATAGATAATACAATGATATGGAACATTTATAATTTGATCGGGAAAAAAAATAAAGGAAAAACACAAACATGAGTACTTCAAGGCTTAACCCATCTCGGTCGTTTGCTTTTTATTTAGATTAATATGTCAATTTTGGTATTTATTTTTTCAATTTTGTGTATATTGATTGCCTCTTCTATAGGCTATCGAGTTTTAATAATTTATAATCCTATAGTTCTACTTCTAGCTCGGTTTGTATAGGCAAGTACACCTATCATTTTATAGCAAAGGATAGAGTATAAGGTCGTCTCCACATGGAGCTTTACAAACACTTGTACTCTCTAATCCTCCTATTACCTAGCCAATCAATTTATGGATCGGTTATGAGTTATTATTCTTAAATTACTAAATATTACTTTAATTGACACAAATGACTAAAGCACAATACACAATATACGATTCAACAATAGATTTGCTCATCTCCTTAACATGATCTAACAATAACTAATGTTCTAACAATTAATTATTTGCAGGAATTCATTAGGTATATAAATGCTCTTCTCAGAATCATTCAAATCTAATTTTACTTGAGTCTACTGGGATCTCTCCTAAGTTAACAGCCAACTAAAATTGCTTTAAGTCTAGTAATTATCAAATTCCTATAAAGAAACATAGAAAGTCTCACCATAATATATCTATTATTATGGGCAACTCGTTCAATAAATTAGATCTATTCGATAGAACCATCTCTCGATTTTTTTCATTAAAATCTAGTCAAGAAATGTGTTGCGCGCCTACACTACTCCTTGAATTTGTTAAGTTCAATTTAATTAATCTAAATAGTTATCAAAAAATTGACAAATTTAAGATCAATTTCATGTTGAGGTGATAGAACAAATCCTACTTCTCTACTCAGACATGATACAATAATAGTAAACACAAACAACTAATAAAAACAAAAACATAACAAGGAACAATAAGAGTAGAGAAGAAAAAAAAACCCTTCTAAATGAATTTGAATTAAGATTATGGACTCTTTTCAATCGAACAACACACTTCCTGGACTCTCTCGAGTTCTTCAGGACAACAATTACAAATCTGAACACATGGATGAACATAACACTTACTGTGAACACACTCTCTCCCTCTTACAAGAGGTCCTATAAAATGTCAAGATCTTGAAAAAAAAAAAATGATACACTGGAAAGATGAGAGGGTATGATAATGTGTCTCTATTCATTTTTTTTCCTAAGTGATGCAAGGTATTTATACTCGTAATAGGATGGGCATTCGTATGTAACCATCCGTGGAAATGTTTCACATGTGTTTCCCTTCAAAGAAAGAGGTTCATTCTTTAAAAATTAGTATATATAGCCAATCACACCCTACATCACGGGAGTGATAGAGGGTGTGATCATTTCTGACTAACAAATTTCTTCTCATAATGCCCATGATATGCAAGTAAATGGATTTTCCTTCTTCATCAGCAAACGATCACGCCCATGATGCATCCGGTGATGGTTGCTGATCATCTTTTTCCTTGAAAACGGGTGTGATAGGTTTCTACCCTTCACATATGGAGTTTATTACTCCTGATAAAGCCCGTCATTACCTAAAATTGACTTGATCCTTTGCTAAAAGTAGGTAATTGTTGTTGACTTGGTCCAAAATTACCTGAAATGTATATATATAGTAATTAAGTATCAATTATTGAATAAATTCTCTAAATAAGCACTAAATTGCACTTAATATCCTAAGGAAATAATAAATAATTTATGCCTATGAATAATGTATTATAACTTTATAGTTCTTTTTAAATCACTTGTATCATTATTATTTAAGACTCTTAAATTTATTAAAATATTATTAGTTGAAAATAAGTTAGGAAAGAAAAAGAGAGGATTTAAAAAAAAAAAAAAAAACAGGGTGGGTTTTGGGTTACTGAATAAACCATAAGGCGATTTAAATATAGTATGAAAACCTTATAGTATAAGGTCGGATTTGGTATACCTGTAGGATGGCAGATCGGGTTTCATGTTTGTGTGAGTATGATTCCGGATGCAATGATTACGTATGTGACGCGTGACTATCGCGCTACACGTGACCTGAGAAAACAACACGAGTAAGGGCGATCAGGAGAGAATCGTGTAGAGGAGGAGTAGGCAAACTCAATAGGCTCTAACACAGACGTGACAGATAAGGGAGCTAGAAAGCATCAACCTCACTAGATACCAAGAATGTTGTGTGCGTTCTTGAGTGAATCAAGTAATTGATTCACAAAAATGGAAATCCGGCAGCACAACGGTGTTTGTCCAAGATTTCAATTCCCAAATGAGGTAAGGACTAAGGGTATTTATAATAATTTAGTTGTCGATGTCATCCGTCAGATGTGACTTATGACCAACGGCTAAGATAAGTCCTTCTCAAAGTGGATATAGATGTGGGCTCCCTTGTGGACTCAAGTCCATTAAGGCCTTCATTTGCAATGTATGTGAGCCAACTTGAGAAAGGTTGGAATTGGGCGACCAATTCCAACGAAGCCTACTCCAAGCCTTCTATGCCAATTCTCCCATGATTATCCCAATATAATTGGGCCTAACTCTCTAAGCCCTGTCACTTTAACTCAGAGAGTTAAATTCAAATAATAACTCGGCTTAAAGCTTTCATAATGAAATCCATACATCTACAATGTTCATATGATCCATCCGAAACCCGACCCATTTACATCCCTAGATTCGGCTATGGTGGATCCTTAGAGAAGACAATACCTCTATACATGATATGGTATAGGCCAAAGCTACAGCAAGCCGAGACTTTTGTTTTGCGAATCAAATATATTATGACATTTTTAAGTTTTTTATCTTGTTGTAAGCAAATGTTGAGACTTTTGTTCTGCTAATCAAAGAGATTACGACATTCTTAAGCTCTTGTCTCTGTTGTAAGCAAATTTTGAATTCGAGAATTATTGTAAATGATCCTACTAGTAGTAGTAGAAAAGAAATCCTTGAATCGGATTAACCTCAACTGATGTACTGTTGTATGACTTGCATTTGAGTTTTGAGTAATAATATTACGAAGTAATTACTACCGAAAAGGGGAAAAAAAATGCAATTAATCTTATTTATAACGAGCAATTGGAGAGCCCATAATTGTAGTAATGAAATTGGAAGACATATGTGAGCTTAATGTATGGTATGTTAAATGGGCTATATATTATGGGCCTAAATGCTTCTATTTTTGTAATAATATCAGTAAGAGACTAATGTACGCAATGTATGTTTAATCTTTGCAAAAATCTGTCTTTCACCTCCCCTTCCTGTCTCCATTTTGATTGATTTGCTTCTTCCTTCGTGATCATGTACATAATGTATGTCTAATATTAATGAAAAAAAAAAACAATTAATACTTGCAAATATTTTTAAACCTAGCTCGTGAGGTTAACCTAAACATATGAGAAGATTAAGGGTTGAGTCTTAAGGAGTTGAACCGGGGTGAATTAACTAATAAAAATATAAGTCATATTATAATTATAGTGAACAGTTGGATTATTGTGATGAAGTCATTATTATTTCTTCTAATATTATTGTATTCATATAACAAATACAATAGCATGCAAAAACAATACATTTTATAATGGTATTACGATATCCAAATTGGTATTGTTCTATCATTTACGCCTCTTAAAAAAAAGGTGAGGCTATTTTTCAAGCAAATAAATAGTCTAATTATTTGTCCGGCCAATTATGTATATCTAATAGAGAAGAATACAAAATAATAATTACAACTAAATTACTTGATTTTGTAAATTTACATTTGTGAGATAAATTCGCCTGGTGAGTTGTATGATTGGTAGGGGTGGGCGCAGTGCAGGTTAATTTGGTTTGCCCCACTAATTAAATCAAACGAGTAAACTATATATTATGGTTTTTTTTTTAAGTTTGAATCTAATCACATAGTTTGGTTCATAATTTTTTGAACAAAAGGAATGGTTCAGTATTTTTATTTGCAGTTGAAATCATTTTTTTATTCATAAAATAAAAATATATTTTGTCAAGAGTCTTCAATTATATATTTCTTACCACTAATACATATATAAAATATCTTTTAAAATTAATTATTTACCTAAATAAATAAGTAAAACTTATAGAATGGAGATATTCCATCAATCTACCATAAAAATATAATAGTATACTAGTTTTATTATCTCGCATTATTTTGAACTATAATGATAAATTGGATTCGATAAAATTGAATATGCATGTCAATATGAGGCACAAATTTTAATTTGTTATACTTCTAGCTCTATTTGTTTTATTATATTCTGATTATTTTTATATCATGTTTTTATCGTTTTTAAAAAGGTATTTATCAAGAAACACATATTGATTAAAAACTAACATTTTTACTGATAAACTGACCAAACAGAAATAGATATGATATGGATATAATAAAAATAAATTACAGATGCAAATCTGATACGGATACGATATAGATAAAAATCTATTGATTTGAACAGACTTTATACATTATCAATTACATAAACTAATAAGTACCTAGGTAATAGAATTGCACTAATCAATAAGACAAAGAGGAAAAAAGAAAAAAAAATGTTTAGACCACTAAAAACTAAAATCTATAAATTATCTTATTCCTATACACAACATAATAATCAAAACATGTTAGGACTTACCTAATTTCATTCTTGTAGAAGATACACATATGTAAATCAAAATTTAAAATAAAAGTTATTTTAAAAATATGCTTGTGTTTTTCTTTTTTTAATATATAAAGCAATTTGGTTTGAACTATATGGTACGGTTTAGGATCTTGATATGAACCATGAATTATATACTTTTTATCAAACTAAACCGCAAACCAAACTATTTAAAAAAAAAAAGAAATTTTGCTATAATTCGGTTGGATCTGATTCGATTCATCATCATCCGATCGGATTTTTTTAGAGTTCAATTGCTGGGGCATCCACGTGATACAGCCATATATTTATATTCAATATTGGTTTGTTCCTTTCTCTGTTCCTACTTTTGTCAAAGGACACACTCCAAAGGGAGTTGAATAGGAGTGCATATAGAGGAAAGGTCCACCGTATTTTGGCATTTTATGTTTGTTAAGAGAGATGACAAGAATATTGCATTTAGAAATTGACAACTTATCTAGGCGATTTAGTTTTACAAATAATTACCACTACATGGTTATATAAAATGGAGTAAATATCCATTTTAATATCTAAATTTTATAAAAAAAAAATATTAATTTAATATATATTTTAAAATAATCAATTTAATATTTAATTAAACTTTTTATGATTTTTTTTATTACTACTTTCATAATACTATTTGCTCTTAAAGTATAAGAAGTACTATTTTATTGAAATTTTACTACCTCTTCTAACGTTGTCTAGCATTAAATATTATCTCTTCCATATTAGCAAACGGAACAAATCAAGTTAAGTAAGATAGTAAAATTAGTCACAAAAAAATTGATTAGGTATTAAATCGATTATTTTAAACTAGTATCAAATTGGATCTTCATCGAAAGTTGAGTAATAAATTTGACATTTTTTCCACTAGAATATATCTAAATTCCTCAATAGAAATCTCCCATAACAGTATTCAGAACATAATTAATGGTGGTCGATTCCGTCCAGGTATAAGTCCAGCGTTCAACGTCGAGCATTTTAAACACTCCACGTCGTTAAACACATGATGCTCGTAAGGCAAAGCAATGCAATGGAGCGTAGATTTCACGTAGGCTCTCTAGATTTTGTTCCCTTTTTATCTGCAGCTTTGAGTTGATTAACTTTTGGTACAGCAAGGCCAGCTGCGTCAGTGTTACCTTGCACGGGACCGGGGTAATGGTTAAAAGGGTCTGGTTGATAGGCTAATTGGCTCAGCCCGTAAGGGTGTTTCCGTCATCATATTTTACAATCTTCAAGACCTCGTACAAGTTCTGCAGAAACAACCTCTAGAGTAGGAATATTAGATTGGATAAACATTGGAAGAAGATGAAGATAGGGAGATCATATAATACATTAGGAGAAGCAATAGACATGGACAGAAATGTAGAGATTTATTCAAACCATGCTATTACTCTTTTAAATTCTAAAGGATTATACCAAGCAGGAATCTTAAGTTGGAGAACAGGATTGTTTAGATCAAATAGGAAAGAAAGGATTTCAGTAACAACAGGACCATTAAATACAAGGTTAGTCACAAATGAATCTTTAAGGCAATCCACCTTGGACTAATAGTCATAAGAATTAGAAGATTAACAAGAAAAAAAATAAGAGGAAAGGTTTTGGTAATGTTAATAGATAAATCATGAAAAGTAATATAAGAAAGACTATATTTGCAACTATAGATATATATGTAAATGGTGGAAAATGATCGTTTTATTGTGCACCTAATTTTATGTTATCCATAAACAATCTTAGTAATATTGAAATAGGACTTTGAAGCAAAGAATATGAGGATCACATAGGTGAAAACTTTCTTATCGATATTGGCCTTATTTGTAAAACAACAAATAATAGTGAAATATCCTATAAGCTTGATATAAAAGGAATTATAGATGCGATGGCAATAAAAGGAATAAAAATAATAGAACCAATGGAAAGAGATTCTTCTTCTTTAGAAGGGAAAGAATGGAATGTAAATAGGAATATGGAACGTGAAACACAAAGAGTTTCTACAAGAAGCTTGATGTACCCAAACCCAGATGACAAATGTTCATTGAGATTTAGATCTTATGATGACAGACCAAGAACCACAGGTGAAAGGAAACTTTAATCAAACATTGGAAGAAAGGGAAACATTAGGAATGATAAATGTTCAAGGGCAGATAGACACTTCAGGATGGAAAGGAAATAGGACATCAACCTCTAGTTGTGTATTAAGAAGATAAAGAAAATGGAAAAGTATCTTAATGCTAGATACAATTCCTACACATAGGAGACAAAGGTTAACCAATGGAGTCTTAAAAAGGAAGAAGAAGATACAAATGAGTAAAGGCCATTAAGACCAATCCAATATTGGGAAGACGGTTTTTTGATAGGACACGAAGAAGATCCTATTCCTTATGAAATATGGTTAGAAGAAAAATGAATTTTAGGAGAAATGTAAGAAGTAAAGTTTAAAAAGAAGATAGAACAAGGAGATGTTTATTGTTTTAAGGATTATTTTTTGAAGGAGAAAATAAAGATGAATAAATCTTGTTAGAATTGACAAATGAAGTTATGCAAATAGAGCAAAATTTTGAGTCTAGACAAGATTTCAGGTCAGAAACAAGTTCACAAGGAGATATTAAAACCATAGGAGAACAATCATGTGTCTAAAAATGCTATGATGGTTAACAATGAAGACACAATGTCAAATACACTTCCCTCTACAATAACACATAGAGGCCAAGATATATGGGAAGGAATCCCAAGCAGAGTGCCTCATACTCATTATATTAAAAGAGAACCAGGTGATATGATGTATAAAGGAAAAGGGATGTCATTTGAAACATTAGATAAAAGAAACTTGATAGACAATGGAGGAATACTGAATGTTAATGCGCATGATCTACAAAGTTAGGAACCTTTAGTTGTCAATTGGATGCAAATGGTTATTAGGGCATGGAGAGGTAGTTCTTTAACAAAAGACACAAATCATATGTACATATGTTTAGAATCTTTCTCCACAACATGTAGCCACAGATAAAAGCTTTAGGGAAAATTCATATAATTTTTATGGTGATATGTATAGCAATATTATTATGGTGAGTTGATACAATCATACAAGGTAAATAGAGTGTGAGACCCTATCTATATATATTTTTTAAATTTAAATTCCTAATTTTTGAAATCAAAGTCTATATGCTACCTGAAACCATTATGAACTCTTATGTGTGTGTATGTATATATATATATATATATATATATATTTGGCCATGAGAACTCTTTACCTTATACAATCGACAAGTAAAAGATACCCTATAAAATTTCTAATTTTTTAATTTTATTTTTGTAATATCAAAATTTTGATGTAAATTTTCGATAGCTTTAGCCTATTAATTTCTAAAACAATTAAAAAGAGCAAATTTTGTATGAAATTTTATGGCTATATATAAGTTCACACTTTCACCAGTATTGAGTCATATTTTATATTTCAACTTCACACTTCTACTTTTATATGCATAGTCTTAAACTGATACTACAATGGATAACTTCAAATTACTTAGCCCCTTATAGTCGTATTTGACTTTTTATTGTTATATATATATATATAATATATATATATATAAGTAAGTTATATGAGAGTGATTTTTATTTTAGGTATTTTTTTTAAAACAAGGAGGTAGGGGTAAGTGGGGTCATATAGGTAGATCTTGGCACCCAACTCGGTCCGGCACTGGTGGGCATGACTCATCGACTTGGCTTGGCCGTACAGGTCATGGCCTATTAATTGGCCCAGTAGGTTACCCCATTAGGATCCTAACCCATACGATCTGCCAAGTTGGGCCGGTTTCGCCTAGAAAATTAAAAAATAAAATAAAATGAGGAAAACAAATATATAGATATAATAGGAGAAGAATGTTTATATTACTTTCTACGACTAGTAAAAATTTATTACTATTCATAATATTAAATGTGTTATTGTTAAAAACACAAATAATATATATGCTTAAAAAGTTGTTTGATTGTATATTTATATACTTTTAACTAAAGGAATTTCTTATTTTTTAACAATTTGGGTCTTCTTTTTGTCCTTGTAAGAGTTACTTGTGTATTAAGTATTTTGTATCCCCACATTGCCAATTTCATAAGTATAAGTAAATATAGTTGTGTATAAATAAATACACATGTTGAAAAATATTCAATAAATGGTAAAAGACTATTATTCTTAAGTCTAGTTGTATATTAAGTTAAAATTTTACCTTACTTAATTTTAAAGTTATTTTTAATTTTTTTCATCATTTTACTTTCCTTTATAATTGTTTGGGAATTTGCAAATTATCCTCTGAACTTTTACCAAGGTGTGGATTTACCCCTTTAACTTTCGAACTTTTAAAAATAAGCATAGTTAATAACAGTTAACATTTTCCATGAATATAGGGGGTAAATTCACACATAGATGAAAGTTTAGAAGGTGAATTTTTGCATCGGTGAAAGTTCAAGAGGATATTTTCCATCTCCCTCATCTTAATTTAATAGAAAATATTAAGTGTCATTAACTATGACAATTTTTTAAAGTATAAGGGTTAAAAACCTCACTTTGAAAGTTTAAGGGGTAAATCTAAAAGTTTAGGGGAGTGATTTGCAACTTTCCCATAATTATTTTATCATTAATAAGCATTTTCAAATTAAAAAGAAAAGAAAAGAAAATTGGCAAGCTCCCTAGCCATATAATAACCCATGAATCAACAAAAGGCTTAGGCTAGCCTGACTCGTCCAAGACCTAGGTTGGTTCTAAGTCAGACCTCACCAAACCTATGACTCGACGAGTACGAACCGGTTCAACCCAATGCCAAAGTCTACATACAAGGTACCTACCCATACCTTGCTTAATCTAATAGGGTTGAAGTAGAAATTAATGCTCACAAGGTGATATACAAGTACAAATTTCCTATAACATGCTTTTTCAAGCTAAGGTATATAAAATCTTCATACCTTGGAACCTATGTTTTGAATCTCTAATATATAGAGGATAGATTACGGGTTCACTATATCTTGTACCTAGTCTATTAAAAAATTATAAAATAGTAATAATATATAAAAAGATAATAATACTCCAATTTTTATTTTGTAATAACTTTTGTTCAGGATTGCTATTTGTAAACTACGTTCTACAAAATTTTATCACAGAACTTGTTATTTTATTTTAGAACTCACATTATATGTATGTACCTAAAATTTTAAATTATATAGAAATATTTTTTTTTCTAAAGCTAATTGATATAAAAGTGGCTCCAAAGTTTTAAGTTTTGGAATTTGTTATATTTTCTAAAATTTTGTTTAATATCACATAAGCAGGTTCTACATGTATTTGTTATATATTTCAAATTTTACACATAAAAAAAATTCCACAAATTATAGAAATCATGATATTGACATGTTACGTTTTGATTTTATTTCAATGTGTTGTTTATGGTAAATATTTGAAAATATAATAGTTTTACATATCACACAAAACCATATATAGCATTATAGACTTGAAATATAAAAACAAGAGTAAAACTATACTAATTTTATTAAGAAAAATCATAGGTTCATAGGATACTAGGGTACAGAATATCCTATGAGTTTTATGGGGTACAGGCTATAAGGTGAATACATGCTACCACAGATATGATCCAAGTACAAAATTTTGTACATTGTATCTTATAGGTAAGGTATGGTAGAGCTCCATACCCTAGCCACTTTGTACCCAATCACTACTACAAAGAGTTATCCAATGTTTCTTTTATTTTTTAACAAAGAGATGCAGTACACATTTTCTAGACCTATATTTTGATATTGAATGTTAAAATTAATTAAAAGGAACGTATTTTTTATTGAATAAATTAATTTGATAAAATAATATTATTAAATAGATTTTAATCATATAATTTCATTAAAATAACTAAATTAAAGATAAAATAAAAAATGAACAAAATAAATGATCAAAGCTTTTGAGTGTTTTCAACCATTTTAAGACCTTAGGGTGACATACCACAGGATACGTCGCATAACCATTGAAAGGGATCATTGGTACATTGGCCATAGAATGTCATACAAATGGTTACATGTATAAATTCTATTCACTTTATCCATATCACCAGTTATGTACTATTTTGCTAAAACTACTATTTCATATAAAAGTATCCATATATGCTAATGTCTTGTGTAGTATGTAGGACGGAGTAAAAGAATTAATGAAAGACTTCTATATATTGCATAGTGGATGTAGTGGGTACTTCATGGGGTGAACACTCTTGGGTGATATTAAAGCACTTGTACGGATAAATGAATGGCACTAACATAAACTCTTTCAATTCCTTACACTTGGGAGCATAATGGAAATGACTTAAAGGAAGTGGGCGAAATTAAGGAGGAAAATATTGTATTTTATTTTATCATGCTTAACGCATGACTAAAATACATTGTAGCTTCTTGGACATTTGGAGTCGAACATAAATGGCAATTTTTTTCCATATCTAATGTGAAAAACATAACAAAGTATAGATAATGGCTAAGGGTCCTAGGCGAGGACTTGATACTAAATAGATATCCAAAAACATTAACCAAGGTCTTTATAAAGAGGAATGAGGGTCAATACTTAAGTGCATCATGGAATAGTTACATTACAACAAGACTACTTTGATGCTATCAATGATTTAGCATTCATCATTTCACCTCAGGCTCAACCTATAGCACTCAACTTTAGATATTAGATATATATGAGTTATTATCCAATTTAAACCAAAGACTATAAGCGCGATAACTTAGACATCCATCAAGATGGCTCTTTCTTAGCAAATGTTGACTAATTAGTATGTGATTTGGGTTTTAGAATCATTATGAGTTTCGAAATGTTGACATGAGCTCTCACTATACTAAACAAAACCCCTCCTTGAGTAGCATCCTAGCATCACCTATCAGGCTCTACAATGCCTATGTCCATTATGCCCACACCACGCCAATACATTGGACTCCTATGATAAAAGCCTAAGTGAAAGCCATAAATACTATATCTCATCCCACATAAGTCTTCCTTCTCTATACCTAATTTTCGGAGGATTTGAATTCACTTTTCACAAAAGAAAGGTACGAACTCCTCTCAAACCCTATCCTCTCTA
This sequence comes from Combretum micranthum, assembly GCA_024138025.1. Taxonomy (NCBI): domain Eukaryota; kingdom Viridiplantae; phylum Streptophyta; class Magnoliopsida; order Myrtales; family Combretaceae; genus Combretum; species Combretum micranthum. Next base: position 137,960 of record JAMXBD010000147.1, on the reverse strand, counting down.
CTGTTCATCTTTAAGGTTTCTTACTTTATCTTTGTGATTGACTTTGTTTATTCAATTTGTTCCACTATTCTACTAACATTAATTTTTCTTTTGTGTATTTTGTAAGGTACAATATGAAGAAAGTAAACCGAGATTCAAGTTCTCAGGAGACTCCTTACTCTACTTGTTTAGTAAAACTTCTAGCTAACTCTTTCTCATTTCATATAATGTATTTATATGCCTATGTGCAATAGGTAGTTACAACTATACGACTTGTTCATACAAGTCTAGATGCCACATGTAATTACAACTGTAACTTTCGTGGTACAAAACAAATGTCATGTACAAGTTTTGATACTTCGTGAGCTAGCCTATCTTAAGTAATTTAATATGCTAAGTGTTGATGCTTCCTCCTTTGTCGTCTATTAGCAATCATAACATCTTTCTTACTAAAGGAGCTATTTCCTTTAAGAGTGCTACTATTATGAGGCATCTAAACATGATATATGACTACAAAATTTTGTCAATGGTAACATAACATAGAAAGACCACTAAATTTATATTGTAACAAAAATCAATAATGCTATATTCCAACAACAATAAGAGCTCATCAAAGTCAAAGTGGTTAGATGTTCATAAAACCTATTGAGACAAACTCCATGGTTTCAATATATTGACTAAATATTTATTGGCCAAGGTCTTTCCTAAGCATACTACAATATGTAATTTGGTCACTCTATACTTTTATTAGTTTTGTTTTATCTTACTAAGGAATTAACAGAAGACTAGTTGGAAATAGGCATTTTCAAATCACATGGCATGAAATCCCCATGCTAGCATCCAAATTTTATTCATGTCATTAATTATATTGATATATATAATAATGGGTTTAGTTACAATAATTGTGACAAAGATCTAATCCCCTTCTATCCTATGTTAATATTATTCATGGATCAGAATGGTTAAAGATGATTTTTATATATCTATAGCCTAAGTGACAGATTGCTAGAATTTTTATGGACTTACATGTATTAGTAATAATTAAATGTCATAAGCCATTATAAAGTTTGGCTTAAAATTAAAAAAAAAAAATTCTAATAAAAATTCAGTGAGCCTTAGAATAATATTCTTAATTTATAATGGACAAATTAATAATAAACGCACATGTTTATATACAAACAGTGATGATATGCAAGAGAGCCTGCTTGCTTATTTCACATCCTATCATTAGAAAAAGGATCATCAGGCTTTACAAATTTTTTTGGATGACACAAACCAAGGCCATAAAATTTCAATCATGTCTATATGCCTATAGACTATGGTATGTTGTTAAATTTGTATTCATTGTGTCTTAATTTTATATATGAGACCTTGGAATATTTGTGCATAGAAATCTAAAATTCGTTCCAACATGTATTATATATCAAACAACGTGATAATAAATTAATATCTCAAAAAAAAAAGATTTTTTAATATGTGTTTCATCATATCGCCATTACATACTACTATATTATTTGCTAACCATATATTGGTAATAAAGCTGCAAACAAGTCGAGTCGATATAATATAATGTTAAGTTTAAGCTCACTTTAACTAAGCTTAAAATTTTAAACTCTAGTCCAGCTCAATGTAATATTATATAAACTGAAGCTCGACTTGGTTAAACTCATTTAGACTTGATTTATTAAAAAATAATTTTAATTGTAATTAGAATAATATTAATACCCAAACTCATAATTCTAATTCAATTAATCTTTATAATTGATTCATGCCTAATAGAGCTCGATTAGCTAGAGTTTGATTAAACTCTGAGCTACTCAAGCTAAAGATATGAAGCTTGAACTCGACTTGATAAACTACTTAAATAATTCAACCTTGAGCTCAACTCGATAATGCTTGAATCAAACTTGAGTAAACATCAAGCCGAGCTCAAATAGTTTGTAAATCATGTTGGTTCATTTACACTTCTAATTGATAATCTATTATCAACCAAAAATAGATTTTATTTTTTTTTAATTGTGCATAATATCACAATTAATAAAAGGGTTAATTACAAAAACATTATTTGTATTTTGGTCAATTTACAAACACATAACCCTTGTTAACTTTTTTGATAAATAGGTGATCTCAATTTCATATAAAAGTATCAATATAATTAATTACTATTAGAGAGACATGTGTTAGAGTCTTATCGGTCTAAAAAAATTAATTTAATAAAAAATATTACTAAATAAAATTAAATAAATAAAATATTAAAAATTATTTTTTAATTGGAAGATTAAAAAAATATAATTAATTTTTAACCAATAAAATATTGACACGTATTATTCTAAAATTATTAAATAATATTGACACTTTTATATAAAACTCGGATCATCTATTTGTCAAAAAAATTAGCATGGATTATGTATTTGCAAAGTCATTAAAACACAAGTAAGTTTTTGTAATTAACCTTTAATAAAATATTGGTTACCTGACACACAAAAAGATTATCTTTTTATATAATATTTCTTATGTAGTTAATATTTTGTATGTTACTATAACACATTTTAAACAATATATTAGTAATCGATATCTTGTAATATGATAAGAGAGTCGTATTAGGTTATTATAAATCAATGCTTTATGCTATATGTAATATAACATTAACTATATAAGAACATGAATCTCAATATATGCTTTTTTTATTAGTTATTTACGTATATTATTACATATTATGTTAAATAACATAACGATAATTTCATACGTGGACCCATGGTAAAACTTATAGCGTAATTAATTACGATACGAGGTTTCATGGATCTAAGATAATGATAACCTACTCTTCGACGTATTTTGTTGTGATATCTACTAAAAACTTACATTACTTAAAATCATATCTCTACTTTTATTTCATTTTCACACATCATATAAATATCCATTCTTGAGATCCGAGGAGCGAGGCAAGAATAGGAAATTAAATAAAATCTTTCCGTTGTACCAAATTAAGACAAGGCGGAGACGTGTGAAAATTTTATGGTTTTGTGTTAACTTCAATGAAATTGGTTGCGGCTCAATTTATATGGAATCATGATCACAATATTAAAATAATTACTGACAGAACATGATATAAATATTATATTTATTTCAAGTATATTGTTAAAAACTATTATAGTATAAAGTTTAAGAAGTGATGAGACCGTACAATTAACATCTAATCGTTAAAATAAATATAATAATTAGAATGTAAACTAATTTAATGATTCGATTATGATTAGATATGATGTTAATGATTCAATTATGATTAGATATGGTGTGGATTATTGAATAATGATAGAACTAATCCTATCAAAATCGATAATATGACATAAAATTTCCCCAAAGTTCATGGCTTCATGCCCAACTAAAAGAACTTTCACACTTCGGATGTCCTGGCCTTGGCTTAATGCCTCCCACCTACGCTAGCCTGATTTATACTAGACTGACGCTATATAATCTCTGTTGGCAATCTGCTGCCACAGTTGTTCCTATCAAGACATTTATTACGCTTGTACAAATAAACATGCACAATTATTATAATAATATGGGTTCGTTCCATCCCAGCACGAATTACCATCGTCAATGGGCAACCTTGAGAACTCCATATGTCAGGAAAAACTTCAAGAAATGGTTTATTTTCAAATCGAAATATCTATTCTAAACCATTTATTAAGAATCTTTCTGTATAATTTAGTTTGAGGACATATCATTAGGCTTGTAAAGTAGCGACATTATGTTACAATAGCCCACTTTACTGGCACTTTAGAAGAAGTTGTCGTAGAGGTAGCCTTTAGAAATATAAGAAAACAAAGGATTTCTCTGTGAAAACTGGAATCTGTAATAAAATGACAGATCCACCAAATGCGCGTCATGATAAATGCAAGGGCATTCATTCATTCAATGTGACGGCAGTTAGTAGTTACGATCATTAAATGGTGAAATAATTTGGCTATAAAAAAGTACCCGTGCTGTTGTGTATTTCACATCATTCATTGGATCACATTCCACTGATAGAGGCATCATGGTACGTGGAATTGCTCTCCTATCTTTGCTATGCTTAAATGTTCTAGTTTTGAGGATATGTGCTAAGGATGAAACGAAAGATGATCAGGAAAAATTTCTTGGTTTTCACAAGGGAATAGGCCCCTTCCATAAGGGGATAGGCCCTTTCCATAAGGGAATAGGATTTGGGAGTGGCGTTGGAGGAGGTGTCGGTGGTGGTGGCGGTATTGGTGGAGGATATGGAGGAGGTGGTGGCTTTGGCGGTGGAGGTGGCATAGGAGGTGGCGGTGGATTAGGTGGTGGTGGAATTGTGGGGTGTAGGCAGCGGCTTTGGTAATGGAGGAGGACTAGGAGGTGGAGTTGGTGGAGGCCATGGTATTGGTGGGGGTGTAGGTAGTGGGTTTGGTAAAGGTGGTGGAGTGGGAGGTGGTATTGGTGGAGGCTTTGGCGGTGGAGGTGGCATAGGAGGAGGTGGTGGACTAGGTGGTGGTCATGGAATTGGTGGTGGTGTAGGCGGCGGCTTTGGTAAGGGAGGAGGACTAGGAGGTGGAGTTGGTGGAGGCCATGGCATTGGTGGGGGTGTAGGCGGTGGGTTTGGTAAAGGTGGTGGAGTGGGAGGTGGTATTGGTGGTGGCATTGGTAGGAGGGGTGGTTTTGGTGGAGGTATTAGAAAAGGTGGAGGATTTGGAGGTGGAGTAGGTGGTGGTTTTGGTAAAGGTAAAGGCATTGGTGGTGGAGTGGGTGGTGGTATTGGGAAAGGAGGTGGAATTGGAGGAGGGTTCGGAAAAGGTGGCGGTATGGGTGGTGGTGCTGGTGGTGGTTTTGGTAAGGGTGGAGGAGTTGGTGGAGGCTTTAGAGGAGGTTCAGGAGGAGGAGGTGGAATTGGTGGTGGTGGTGGAATTGGCAGTGGTGGTGGATTTGGGGGTGGTGTTGGGGGTGGTAGTGGCTCAGGTGGTGGTATTGGTGGAGGATTTGGTAAGGGTGGTGGCATTGGAGGCAATATTGGAGGTGGGTTTGGCGGTGGTGGTGGCTTTGGAGGAGGGGCTGGTGGAGGTGGTGGGTTTGGTGGTGGTGGCGGTGGTGGTTTTGGAGGAGGAGGAGGTGGTGGGATAGGGCATCATTGAACCTGACTTTACTTGCATAGGCTCCTGGACCAATCACCTGGATAACCTTTAAAATGGTCGCATTAATTACTTCGTTATTCTTATATGAATCTTCACGTTCACATGTTTCTAAAATCAATGTATTATTAATAGGAGTTCATTATAGTTTTAGCGTCATCATTTCCTCTTAATAGTGATGGAGAAAGGTTTCAGTTGGTAACACAGGTGATGTGAGTATCTCAATCGTGTATTTTCGCTTTCAATATTATCTTATTTGGCTTTAGAGTAGGTATGAATCCATGTTTATGTTGGCTTTTAATTAATCATGTATCTTCACTTTCAATATTATCCTTGTTTAATTGAGTTTCTATTTATATATTTTGCTTGAATATCCAATATTTGAAAGCTACATATTAAGAAGGGCTGAGCATCGACATGAATGCTATTATTGAAAATCCAAGTTATAGAACATTTACGAAGTTATAGTACTAATAACTATATGCAAAAACCACAAAAAAAAAATAATCTCTCTCCTCCCGCAGTACATGCATCCGATCAAATGACAGTGGGATACAGAATAGGCTTGGTCATCATCTCCCAATTTTACTTGAGAAACATCACGTAACATGAGTATACTAGTTTTAAGAATGTTCCTCCTTCATTAGCTATCTGTTTCATTATCTTGTCTTTGCTAACTTGAATGACCTCTTTAAGAATTGATTTGCTGTTTTGTCATTCCTATGGGACATAACCCTTAATACCGTATTAGGATCTGATCTGTTCCATCTTCTTGTTGTTGGAGGCATTGGTAGTTTCTGTCCTGCGCCAAGTACCCCCATCCCACTCGTTTCACATGTCAGTATGCTGAAATCCTCGATTAGTTGTTCGGTTGATTGGCCCATCAATGCTATTACACCCTCAAGTGCCTCTCCCTCTTGCGCTACAACGTCCTCGGATATCAATCCTTCTCCATAAGTGCAAAACACTCGTTTCAAACCATTAAAATCTTCCTCTATCATCTTATGGTCCGATCTGTAAAATACTCTCGAGCTTCCACCAGCAAGTAAAACCATAAGATGGCCTCATAAGAGGCCTTCATGACTTCCCGCAGTGCTAATGGTTGCGCTCGGTCTGTTAAGATTGCGCACAACAGAGTCAAGTTTTGCTTGAGAATTCGCAGTGCAGGTTTTATGCGTGAGTTTGCTACCCCACCAATATAAAGACCATCGTAAAAGACGGAACTCGAATCCAAGAAAATCAAACGATAAGCAGCAACTTCAGATACATGCTGGCAAGCTGCTTGGATTGAGGAACGCGCAATGTCAAAGTATGAAGATGAGTTTCCTTGCTTTCGACGATTGGTGAAGCGATTACGGGCTGGAGAAACACGAGGAGATAAGGATAAAGTTTTGTTGAGGGAGTGTATATGTGTAAGGAGATAGTGTAAGCTGTTGAGGCGAATATAGTGGCGTTGTGTTCCCCGGCTTGTGGATGGACGAGGATTTTGGCCTTCATTTTTTGCACCCTGATTTGCATCCTCCTGGACTACACCGCAAGGAGTAGCTTTTTTCCAAAGTTTACTAAATTTCGAATCATGATGACATCTCGTTAGAGGCGGTAGAGAGGGGATGTAGCTTTGCTTTGATCCTGCCAGGAGATAAATTTGAAGATGTTGAATTATTTAAACCAAAAACTGAAGATGAGAATCTAGAAGTTTAAATATCACATTGTTGGAAGTTTGCAAGCTAAAGTCACTTCTTGAGAGTAATTTGAGCAAGTCCATGCAATTTGAGTTAAAAAGATTAAATGCAAAAAACTTTTCAGCTAGGAGCACAAAACATCTATTGGAATATGTTTCATTAAAAACATAGCAACTTGTCTTGTTTTATCATGCCAATGGTAAACCATAGGTCATTAGGAAAATTAAAAGGATGGATGATATAGGTAGTTAACCAAATTGAGTCAACTTGGGTGTCTCAAAAGGAAAGGTTGACCATGAAATTATATAAAGAAACTAGGCGTAATGAATTAACAAGAAACCTTATTTCAAAATACATAGGAACAAGTTTGGTCTCACCACAGGATGCAGCAAATGAGATGTAATCTTGGAACAGGTGTCCTAAACCATCAGCAAGATCTTGAACCAAATCTTCTGTAATTCCAATCGGAATTTCAAAGAAATCTTCAACAGTTTCACGTACTAATTTCATTATCTCCACAACAGACTGGGCATACGGCTCAGTTTTCGACTTGGGATTCCAGGTCTACATCAAATAAATTATCAGTAAATTTTATTTTGGCATTAAACCTAAAGGGGAAAATGGAAGAGAAAACATAGCAAGCACTCACCTCGGACTCTTGTGCCCTGCGAAGACAATCTCTTCCTTTCTTTAGTCTCTCATCGATCCATTGTTTCAATAGTTTCAATATAATGACATCAACTTCATATGGACTCATTTCCCTCACAATTGTTTTGCCTCCATCTTCACAATCAGTAGAGTCTTCGACCACCATTTGCACTAGGAAGTTTTCCAGCTTCCCAGCTCGTTGAAGTACCGCTACGGTCTCATTACTAAGCCGCATGGAGCTAGACATGTATCGCTTCAATATCTCTCCATAACAATTGTGCAGTACTACTGCTGCTACACCAGCTGCAACGGGATGCCATTTTTTCAGTATAGGGCTAAAGTGTTCTCTTTCTCTTAAAGCTAGATCTTCTGTCTCTTTGGCCAACTGAAGGAGAGAATCACTAGCATCTCGCTTTGCATCAGTCGTGAAATTAAAATTGCCATTCTCGAGTATCTGACACAAAAACCAAGGCCTATCAATAATAGGTGAATCCTTAACCAATGGCTTATCTATAGCTTTTTAAATAACAAACCTTTGTAAATGCATTTTTGAGAGAACTTCTAATGTACTCATCAACACGATCTCCAGAACGGTCTGATGCAAGGTCTTTCTTTTCTTTTCCAATCAGATTAGGAAGAACATCATCATCACCTAGAATCTTTGAGGTTGTTAATGCCATGGGGAGGATATTCTCGGTTAGTCCAACCGTTCCTCTGTGAAAATAGTCATGATAGTGATGCATCCTCTTGCAAGACCACGAGCGCATAGAAGTCAAAATCGAGGACAAAATCCTAAGAAATATGGGATCACGGTCTGGTTTCTTCGCATCTTTTGACACCTCTGCCAACATAGCATGTGAAGCACTAAGAAGGTCTGGCTCCATTTCTAAAGTTGCAACATATTGTTGAAAAAGCACCCATGTAAAACACACATTATGTATGGATTTGTTAATTCCTAGTGTTGACCATGTCTTTTTCATCAACTCGAGAAGCTCATCAACCTCGTCAAGGACTGATGTCTCATCCCTAACATCAAATATTGACTGTAGGAGAGCAACATAGAGATGAACGTTGATGGGGAATCCATCTGCCCAGTGGCAGACGTCTGTAGAATTTCCGGTCGCGCTTCTCCAAGATAAAGAAACCACAGAGTTGCATAATGTTCGCATGGTATCAGAGGATTTTCCTGTGTCTATGGGCTTTGCTTCCACTGCTTTAACAACATCCCTTAGACGAGATGCAAAATTGTTTGATTTTTCTAATGGTATTGAAGGATGGAGAAGGAGTCCTGCTTCAAGAATTTTCAGTTGACGCTTCTGCCAGGCATGGTACTCAATGGCATCGCTAAATTCGGATGGCTTAATGTGGCGAAGAAGCTCTAGAGGTAGAATAATTGTCTCCGCACGCCTGCCTGACTGCAATCACAAACACAAATGTTGCTGTTTTCTTGAACAAGGGAGGATATAGCATGTGAATGACAAATCCTTCGTTACTAACGACATTACATGGTACATGCATGAGAATCGACATCAACTACTAATAACAAAAGTTAAACCAGAATTGAAGTTTCTTAATTCAATCCTCTCTTTCCATAGGAATATCATTATCATAAGAGGTAGTAAATTGAAAATGCGAATTTAGGTTTCTTAATTCAATCCTCTCTTTGCATATGTTAAACTAGAGCTACCATTTTACCAGATCATATATACAAATAACATCAGCCAAGGTACCTGACCGACAAGGGTCCGCATGAGCGTTTTCCTAAGCCTATTATCACTTTGCTCCGTAACCTTCATTTGTTGCCTCATGATCTCAGCAGATGTTAGCGGACGTCGTGCCTTTAAAGGCGGCACGGTGTGTGCGATCGCCGCGGGACTCGACGGCCCAGCCGAGGTATGCCAGCTCGGAGATGATGGTGCTGAACCGGTCGAGGTCCAGCCTGACACCATCCTCTTGCAAGGCGACCTCTTAAGCATCTTGAGCCCAAGAGCCCGTTTTACCCTACTATTTGGTGCCATCATCCCCACCCCATAGCGTCCAGAAGAACCTCCTCCGTGACCACCTGATCCAAACACGTTTCCATCTCCATTATTATTACCAACATTGTTGTTGTTGCTGCTGCTGCTGCCACTGTTGTTGTAGTTATCATTGTTGTTGCCATGCAATGATGAATAAAAACTGAGCGCATTTCGACCCCCGAACCCTGGTGATGATCGGCACGCCGTGAAGAAGATCTCATAGGCTGTTTCACGGATCTCGTCTTGGCTTAGGCCCTTAAGCGTCTCAAAGGGCCACTCCAAGTCCGTGATAGCATCAACGGGACGATGTCTCTCGGATTGAGAAGTGGAGAGGGAACCAGCAAACGCGTCTCGTGGCGCAATGGGACTCGGACCCATTTGACCAAGAAATTGAGACTTGTGAGGTGGTCCAGAATTCGCTCAAAGATCCTGCAAGAGAGAGTAAAGGCAAGATGTATGCATGTTCTTGGAGGGGAAGGGAGGGTGAAAGAGGGGGGGAAGGGGAGAGAGAGAGAGAGGGACAGAGAGACAATAGATCAACGATGCATTGTTATTTTGTTAGTTATGACAGCATTCTTTTACAATGTGGGTAAAGCTAAAGAATTGGTAGATGTTTTGCCAACGTTGTAAACTTAGTGCATGAGTTGACGACAGTTAAAAAGGGAAAGCATGAAACATGGATCCTGTTAGGCGTTAGCCATCAACTTACAACATATATCAATTTGGCAATATATTTTATATAATGTTGCAATTATTTCGGATAAAACAACAATAAGATACAACGTTTACTTAGAGCCAATAAAAGAGGAAATAAAATAATTATTTCCCAAATACACCTCATTACTTTGTTTACTTGCAATAATAACACAAAAATTTTCATTTTTAGTAATTCGCTTAGCAGAGGGAATAATTAAATTCACCTATTATGTGGGCTTTTTTTTTTTTTTCTCTTCTTTTATTTCCTCACTAATGAGAATAAAAAAAATTAAATAACTCGACCACTATATCCATTACTAAATTAAAAATTGGAAAAATTATTTGAACAAGAAACAAATTATAAATAAATATATAGTTGGTTTATTTGCTCTATATATTTAACATATGTACACATATATACACAGCATATATAGATAATATAGCATGTAAACTAGAAACCTGTAATATATGTGTGTATGTTTGTAACATAACATACATATATAAAATCTATAAGTTATAAAAAAAAATAATCTATATGTTAAATATATATATATATATATATATATTCATTTATCACATAAAATGAATAAGATATGTGCATGTGTATGAAATAATATATAGCTTATATAACATATTACACAAATTTAAATTAATATATATTATATGGTCAACATATATATTGTGCAGATTGTATATAATACTTATATTTAATATAGAGTGCATATAAATATGAAGTATATATAATATATATTATATTTATGTGTAGATAATTAACATTTAATATTAAATATATATATATTAAAATATAGATTATATATATAACATTTATAAAGAAATGAGTTAATGACAAAAATGGTATTTGAACTTTCACAAAATATTTAACCAGGCATCTAAAGTTTCATTTTGAACTATTTGATAAATAAACAAAGTTTTCTTGAACATTTTTCACACCTAAAGTTTAGCTTTAACAATTTTGATACGTAAACAAACTTTTCATAGACTTTTTTCGTACCTGAAGCAAGTTTAATCAGGCATGAAAAAAGTCCATAAAAATCTTATTTATGTACCAAAATTATCAAAATCAAACTTCAAATAAGAAAAATGTTTACAAAAACTTACTTCAAATATCAAATTATTCAAAACCAAACTCTAGATACCTAATTGAACTTTTTGCAAAAGTTCAAGTACCATTTTTTACAATATCCCTAAAGAAATTTATCAAATTGGAAGTTTTGGCTTAAAACATGACTATATTATCAAAATGATTGAAATGTCATTGTCTCTTTCAAATAGCAAACATGAAATAATTCAACTATTTTCTAGGGCATTGATTAGAAAATATAAAAATATATATAAATATCAAGATTCTTACAAAAGAAAATAATATAAAGAGCAAAAAACATATAAGCAAAAGAAGAAAACTTTCAAAAACGATACTCGATGTTATTATGTGGAGTTAAAAGGGAGCACCTAAATGTTCAAAAAATATAGAAAATAAATATATGAAGAAATGAAAGAATAATTGCTCAAAATTATGAATGAAAGTTCTTCATAAACCAGTGAATCAAGCAACCAAAATGATTGTATTCAAGAAATTAATAGCGACTCAAATATATTAAGTGAAGAATCTAGATGTCATTGATATTCTAATAATATTTGTTCATGTAAATGGGTTTATGTTAAAACTAATGTTTTAATCAAGATATGGACAACCAACATGAAAATAAAATTGTGGTGATCAGATTCTCCAATTATGAATTGTATAATCTCCACTACTTATGAACAATATAATCATAAACAAACCCTAGTAATATTACAACTATGATATAAAATTTGCATATTAATTTGACTAAGATATCGCTCTTTACTTTTTATTATCTTAGAAGTTAGTGATAATAATTGAGCAGTAGCATAAAGATTTTATGTTGTCCCTTCTAGATATTCTATTTCAAATTCTAAATTTCACTTTATTCCTTTTAATCTTTCAATGGATTGTTTCTAAATTTTAATATACCAAAATATACTTCCATAAATTGCTATAAACTCACTTTCATGATACTACCTCGACACCTTTGGATCCCTTCAAGATTTTCTATTTTATCTTCTACTTTAGAGATGCGACTATAATATACATAGATTATATAGCATGTAAACTAGATATCTGTAATATATATGTATATGTCGGTAACATAACGTATAAAAAATCTATAAGTTATTAAAAAACAATCAATATATATGTTATATAAATAATAGTCATTTATTAGGTAAAATGAATCTGATATGTATATGTGGGATTAAAGAAAAAGTCCCAAAAATAGACAAGTTAAACTCATCTTTTGAAGAGACGAGGTTGTAAGTGATCAACCTCTCTCTTCAAGATAGGAAGTTGTTATAAATACAACAATCTCATCTCTTGAAGAGATAGGGATAGGATAAACCTCGTCTCTTGAAGAGACCGGGTTGCTATAAAATACAACAATCTAGTCTCTTGAAGAAGAAAGATCAGTCACTTATGACCTCGTCTCTTTAAGAGAGGAGGTTAACTGCCTAATTCTTAGATTATTTTCATCCTAAAGGCATTTTTGTAATTTTTTAAAATATATATATATATATATTAATTTCCTTTTCCATGTGTATGTGCATGTAATAATATATAGCTTATATAACATACTATGTGAATTTATATTAACATATATAAATATTATATATGTTAAAATATATAATATAGCATATATAAGAATATGAAGCATGTATATAATATATGTAATATTGATGTGTATATAATTAACATTTAATATTGAATATATGTCTATATTAAACTTTAATATAACATTTATAAATTGTATAGATCATATAAATACATATATAACTAACAAAGTATATATTGTTCATAAATTATATAGGGAACAAAGATCCTTAATTTGGTATCAGAGCCATGTTATCTTTCTATCTTAAAACTTTGTTTAACAATTTCTTTTAAGTTATTCAGTCTTATGTTATATGATTTTTAGTTTAGTTACTACTTTAATATTACCACTATCCAGCTTTATTATTATAATATGTTCTTATATTTTTATTGTTTAATATAAGTGGTTTATTTTTTTTTTACTATTTTTACTAGGCTTTATCTGTTTATATTTTGTTGTTTAAATACTGTTTTACATACTGTTTAATTTTAATGATTATCTAGCTTATATTTTATGACTCTTATGCTTATGTTTATATTATAGAAGAAACATATTATGTTGAAGAAATTTTAAATGATATGTTTGATTACGAATGGTTATAGTAAATGTTATTTATCAAGAAATACATCAAGGATCAAGGAAAGGAAATCAAAAGGCTAAGGAATATTAAAAGGAGAACGAAAGGATACATAGAACAACTTGAAAGTCTTTTGGAGTTACACTTTGAGGACCCAACTTCAAGGAACAAGAACTTTATAAGCACCCAACAAAGAACAAGGATATACAGTAATTTACATAGTAATTATAATGTTATTGAAGAAGTGAGGAATAGAATAAAGATTTGCGAAGATAATATAATAAGGTTCACAAGATGATATGGTTTTAGATTTTACGTTTATTTGGTATCTTTATATAATAGCTGTAATTTCTGATAATAGATGTAATATGTGATATAATAGATTTGTTAATAAATTCCAGAAAACATTTGATGTTTGAAGATAATGACACATAGATATATAGAGTATATTAAAAGATATAAGGACGCAATAAAAAGGTATAAGAATCTTGTAAAAAATATTGAAAAGGATTTAGAAAGGGTTAAAAGGAAAAAGAAAGAATTAGAACGTAGATTAAATGAAAATATAATAAAACCAACTACATGTTCACAATTTAGATTTATTTTTGATGTAATTTATACAAGAGAAAAAGAGATAATAAGGTATAATGAACTAATAAGATATTATGAAGAATTGATAAGTAGCATGATAGTGTGATGCATAATTTTGTTGAATACATAAAGGATAAAAACCAAAGGATAAAAAGGCTAAAGGATCACATAAAAGCAGAACAAGGGAGATTAGAATTTTAGAAAAAGGATATAAAAGGAATAGAAAAGGCTTTGAAAAAGGGAAAATATCATACAGAATCTGAAAAAAAGGAACTAATAAAGCATCATAAAACGACCCTTTGGATCATAGACCAAATTGAAAAGGATATAGAAAGGATAACTCAAAGGATAAATTATTATGAAGGATTGGTCATAAGCATGACAGGATGAGTGCGAGTTTTGATAGGAATTATAGAAAGTAGTAATTATGACAGGAAGCTTTATGATTTCTTGCAATCAGTAGATAATTTAGAAATTTAAAGTGTAGAAAAAGTAGAAAGTTATATTAGATAGTTAGGTTTAGAAATAGAAGTTAATCTTTCAAACTTGAATGAAAAAATTAAGGAAGTAGGAGAAGAGTTCATACACATCCACCAGTTTTAGCAAAAGATAGACTGTATATATATTTAAAGGAAGGTTTTGAAAGGTACCTTACAGATTTAAAGGACAAAGAAGGTATAAATGGATTAGGAAAATAGTTAAGTCAAATTAGGTTAATAGATCCTTGCATATTACCTAGTACAAAACTTCATGAGTAGGAATTTTGATTGGCTAAATCTAGAAATCAAGGAGCATAATAGGATACAAGTAGGAAATAGTAGTTTTTCTCATCTTTGTTATTTTAAGCATTCACCGCATTTGTTGCATTCAGATCACAAACAGTTGAATAGCATAGTAGACTTAATAATATCTTTTAGTACAACTATTCATAAGGATTTAGATAATCTTTACAAAGCCCACAACTTTTTAGGAAATTGGATGAAAGCAAAAGATAAACAAGTAAACGAGATAATGATAAGGTTGATTACATAAAGCAAACACTGGTCGATATAGAAAGAAAGTTAAAGGAGTTAGAACATATAAAGGCTATAAGACAAGCACAGAAAGAAGAAGTAAAAAGAAATCAGGATCTAGTAATAAAGGAATTAAGGAAAGAAGCAACAAAGTTAACTGACTTAGGAAAAGGAACAGAAAGGATGGTACAAGAATTAAAGAAGACATTCTTAAGATGACCAGTCATGGTGGCTTAGATGCAGATGAAGACTACATATTGCCTTAGAAGACATAAAGGAGTTTGTACAACCACCCAAAGGGTTTTGTGGAAAATAGAACTAGTAAATGATGTCATAAGGGCCATAATTAGGCAAAACAACACAATTATAGCATTGTTAGTTAGGCTTCACCAAAAGGTCAACAAGTTAAGTCATAACTTAGAGGAAGTCTTGAAAAGAAAGGGCATATGAGAAGATAGTTATAATCATCAAAAGGAATTAGAAGAAATAATAGAAAAGCTAGAAAGGTTACCAATTGAAAAGAAAGAAGGAAACAAACCAAAGGCTTATTTTATGAAAGGAGAGTGGAAGTCTCTTTCAAAGTAAACATGTTTAGAGAACCACAAGAAACTAGGGTAGTAAAAGAAGAAAGTGAAGAAAGGAATAATAGGCAAGGTAAGAGGTATAACAGGTAAGACAATGCAAGGTTTTTAGATAGACTTAGATCATTCACAGGAGAATCCCATGTTTTACAATCTCCTAAACCTAGCACAAGTTCTATAGAAACTACCCCTAGAGTAGGAATTTTGGATCGATTAAACATCGGAAGAAGAAGACAAGGAGATCATATGATACATTTGGAAGAAGCAATAGACATGACAAGGATGTTGAAATCTATTCGAACGATGCCATTACTCTATTAAACCCTAGGAGGTTGTACCAAGCAGGAATCTTAAGTTGGAAAACAAGGTTATTCAGGTCAAATAGAGAAGAAATGATCTCAGTCACAACGGAGCCATTAAACATAAGGTTAGTCACAAAAGAATCTTTAAGGCAGCTAAAAAAGTCAAGCAAAACTTTAGTCCATCTTGGGCTAATTGTCATAGGAGTTAGAGGATTAACAAGAGAAAAGATAGGAGGAAAGGTCCTAGTTATGCTAATGGATAAATCATGGAAAGGCGATATAATTTCATGGTTTCAATAAACAATCTCAGCAACATTGAGATAGGGCTTCAAAGTAAAGGATATGCAGATCACATAGGAGAAAACTTGCTTATAGATATAGGCTTTATTTGTAAAACAACAAATAATAGTGCAATATCTTATAAGCTCGACATAAAAAGAATCATAGATGTTATGGCAACAAAAGGAATAAAGATGATAGAACCCATGAAAATAGATTCTTCTACTTTAGAAGGAGAAGAATGGAATGTAAACAGGAACATGGCAAGTGAGACACAAAGAGTTCCTATAGGAAGTTTGATGTATCCAAACCCAGACGGCACATACTCATTAAGATTTAGGTCATATAATGACAGACCAAGATCCACAGGAGATGAGGATGATGAGTCAGATAATTTTAGTCAAAGACATTTCAAGATGGAGAGGAGATAAGATGTCAACTTCTAATTGTGTTGACGACACAATTAAGAAGATAAAGGAAATGGAAAGGTATCTTAATGCAAGATATAATCCCATGCATAGGAAATAAAGGCTAATCAATGGAGTCTTAGAAAGGAAGATGAGGATCCAAATGATGAAGAACCATTAAGGCCATTAGTATTGGAAAGATGGTTTTTTAATAAAACATGAAGAAGATCCCATTCCTTATGAAATATGGTTAGAAGAAAAAGGAATTTTAGGAGAAATGCAAGAAGTAAGGTTTGAAAGGAAAACAGAACAAGGAGATGTTTATTGTTTTGGAAAGAAAAATCAAGAGAGGGAAATCTTGCTAGAACTGGCAGACGAAGTAATGCAAATAGAACAAGATTTTGAGACAGAAATAAGATCACAAGGAGATATTGAGACTTTGACACATGTATCTGAAAATGCCATGATGGACAACAATGAAGATACAGGTCAAATACAATTCCCTCTATAGAACACATAGAGGACAAGACATGTGGGAAGGAATCCCAAGTAAGTACCTTATACTCACTATGTTGAAAGAGAAACAGGAGATAGGATGTATAAAGGCAAAAGGATGCCATTTGAAACATTGGATAAAAGGAATTTGATAGACAATGGAAGAATCCTCAATGTAAGTGCACATGATCCGCAAAGTTGGGGACCCTTGGTAGATAATTGGACACAAATGGTTGTCAGAGCTTAGAGAGATAGTCCTTTTAAAGAAGACACAGACCAGATGTACATATATTTAGATCTTTTTTAGGAGAAACAGCAAGAGCAATGTGGAATCTTATAAGAAAATTTTCCACAACACGTAGCCATAGACAAGGCTTTAGGGCAAATCCATATAATTTTGTAGTAAGATAAGAGTAGTTTTAACAAGGGAAGCACCACAGATTGGTGGATATGACCAACAAAGGGATGCTATAAGGAATTTAGAGCAATTGCAAATAAAGGATTGGTATTTTGTTAAAAGGTATATATAGGAGTTTTTCTATAATTGCACCATTGCTGGATGCTATTATGAAAAACTGATAGCAAAAATTGTTTTTAAAGTTACCAGGACCATTAAGAGCAGAAGTGTACAAAGAATGGAAAGAAAAGATCGAACCAACTCTTGGAGAAGAGTTAAATAACTTAGGAACTAGGATAAAGTTTCTTGTAGATAAGTTAATAGAAAAATGTACAGCTTTACAAATAAATAGGCAATTGAAAGGAGGAAATTATAATTTCTGTCAAACTATTTATACACCACAGGTGTATAGAGCAAAGGAAAGAAACAAAAGGAGGCCAAAACCAAAGTTAGGCCTAAAAAGAAATATTTTGCAAAGAAAAGCAGGCAAAAAACCATGGTTAAAATAGGACAGACATGTAAGGAAATACAATAAGAACAGGGTTTACAAGAATAAACTAAAGTGTTACACTTGTAATGAGGAAGGACACATGGCAAAGGCATGTCCTAAAAGGCATAATAGCAATACTATGGCCAGCATTTAGTGGAATGCATGAATGAAGACATTTTGGCAATAGATGAAGACATGAGTGATACGGAAACAATCTATAGTATAGTTTCAATAATAGATCCACAGGGAATGATGGATGGAGGAATCTGATAGTGAGGATGAAAATGATATCACAGGTATGTTCTTAAATCAAAATTATCAGAATCCTTACAAAGAACAAATAGGGATAAAATATCAAGATGAAAAGGTGAATTGCTAAATAGGATGTTACAAGACATAGGGAAATAATGATGAATACAGGAGAAAACATAGAAGGTTGTAGGCATAATTGGACTCAAGGAAGTGGATCAGAAGACCATCCATGCAAATTTTGTTCTGGATATCCGATAACAAAACTCAGATTAGTGCAGAAGCTGCATGATGGAATCTTGTAAAATATGCCTAGAACAAAGAAATGAAAGGTTTCAGTTTAATGAAAGGTTTGTAGTCAATAAAGTTCTCAACAAGATGCAATAGGAGAAAGGGATGTGGATTGACAATAAGATAGACAGGATAGAAGAAGAGATATAAGGAATAAAAGAAAGATTAACAATTTTAGAGAAAGGAAAGGCAAAGGACAATATGAATAAAGGGATAATAATAAGAGAAGAAGGAGATGGCCATGAAGATACAATAAGAAGCTACATGGGAGCAGCCAAACATCTTTAGAAAGGAAAGAGAAAGGCTTAAGGAGTTAAAATGTCGAATCCAAAGAAAGGCATATTACAAAATTTGTAGGTATTATATAGGACTAGGCTATTCTTTAAGACACAAACAATAGAACTAGATGCATTAATAGATACAGGTAGTACTGAAACATGATAGATGAAAGGATAATACCTGTAGATGAAGTAAAAAATATGGAATTAGTTCAGATATTCATGGAAATAAAACAAAGGAATGTAGGTGTATAAAGAAACATAAAGTAAGCTTTTTCACAGGGAAGAATGGATTGTACCTATGCATAGTGGAATGATACAATTATGGAATTTTGGTAGTTCAAAAATTAGATGTATAATAGGACTAGATTTTCTTTTGAGTAATCACCATGGTATCTTGATCACTAGATATACTGTAAATATTTTAGGACATCCAGCCATAGTATATCAAAATTATTTAGACAATACAGAACCAGACATTACTGTTGGAAAGCGTAATGAAAAGGATTGCGAATGCCAAAGGTTAGGAGAATGTCAAGGAAAGGAAAATGGTAAACAAGGATAGAAGAAAATTCAAAGAGTTTGAAGAATTAAAAGAATTCTTAGAAGAAGAGGTTGAAGAAAAATAGAAATAAATAAAGGAAAAATGGTAAAATGGGAAAAGGTATACAGGATTTTGGAAAATTCATGCTTGGAAAAGGTTACCCAGATCTTGATCAAATCATTAGTAGCCTGGAGAAGAAGAAATTTTTGAGAAAACCAACAAGGTTTTGGGAAAGGAATAAGATAGTATGTAAATTAGATATAATAAACCCTAGCTTAAGAATTTATTCTAGAGCAATAGAGTGTGATAATTTAGATGAGAAGATTTTGAAATGCACATAAAGGAATTAATGGAATTAGGGGTCATAGAAAGTCGGACAGTCAAACAAAAGTCCTGTTCATTGTTAGAAAAAGGAGTGAAATAGCAAGAGGAAAATCAAGGATGGTAATAGATTATAGGAAATTGAATGATAACACAAGGATGATTCTTACAATCTTCCTAACAAAACTGAATTAGTTAACAAAATACAAAATTGTTACATATTCAGTAAATTTGATTGTAAGTCAGGATTTTGGCAGGTTAAGAGATGAAGAGTCACAACCATGGACTGCTTTTACCTGTCCACAAGGACATTTTCAATGGAAAGTTATGCCATTTGGATTAAAAAATGCACCTTCAATTTTTCAAAGAAAAATGGATATAGCTTTTCAAAATCTAAGGATTTCACTACAATTTATGTGGATGATGTTCTTTTTTTTCAAAAGCGAACATGAACACGTAGGCATTTAAAGATGGTGCTTTCAGAATTTCAAAGACAGGAATAGTAATAAGCACAAAAAAGGCACATGTTTTCAAAAGGAACATTGAATTTTTAGGAGTAGAAATAGGAGAAGGAAAAATCAAGTTACAGAAACACATAGTCAAAAAGGTGATAGAATTTCTGAACAAATGAACAAAAAGCAATTACAGGCATTTTTAGGTTTACTAAATTATGCAAGACCTTTCAAAAGATTTGAATTCTTTAGTAGGACCTTTTATAACAAGATTTCAGGTTTTAAAAGTTTGTCCAAGAGGACATAAAACAAATAAGGAAAATAAAGGAACAGGTCAAAAGGTTACCAAGGTTAAGATTACCCCTAGACACAGACTTCTTGATCGTTGAAAGTGATGGATGTGATCTAGGATGGGGAGGAATTTTGTTAAGAAAACCTCATAAATATGCTGAAAGAAAAACTGAAGAAATTTGCAAGTATACAAGTGGAAATTTAAGAAAAGAATTTACCAAGTATAGACAGGGAAATAATGGCTGTTGTAAATTGCTTAGATAATTTTAGATTATTTCTGATAAATAAAAAAGAGATGTTAGTTAGAACAGACTGTGAAGCTATAGTTAAATTCCATAAGAACATAGGGAGTAATAAAATGAGTAGGAGAAGATGGTTAAAGTTTAAAGATGTAATAATAAATAAAGGCTATAAGGTAGAATTTGAACATATTAAGGGAAAACATAATACTACAGCAGACGAGTTATCTCGCTTACTAATATAAATAATATTTTTTTTCAGGAAAACATGGAATTTCAAAGGAACAAAAGGATTAGGCCACAAAAGAGGCCAATATCTTCTCAAGGATCACAAGCAAGCAGTTCTAGTGGAACAAGTTATCAGAGGTTATGGAAGGACCACAGGTTATGATTGGTGAGATAGCTCTACCTATAATACCAACAAGTTCACCAAGAAGTTTCAAGTACCATTCCCAATTAATGTCAAGGAGAGACACATATGGCTCTCATAGATAGTGTATGGTCCCTGACTAGCCAAGACAAGTTCAAATATGTAATTTGTTGTGCTCTGGCTAGATATTTAATGAATAGAAACAGGGTATCAAAGGAACACAAGAAACTTGCTACATGAAAGGCCACAAGATAATGAATCATACAAAGGATACAAGGGCATAAGGGACAAATTAAAAGAAAATATCAAGTGTATGGAGTTGCAAAGGACATTTAGGAGTTTTTGCTATTGGCATGACGTTCAAACCAAATAACAGATTATCAAATCCTTCATGGAGAGGATTCCATGATCTTGAAACGCAGCAAATTAGGTCAAGCAAATAACAGGAAACAGGAAATTTATGTGGATCCTGCACTTGATAATTTAGGAGTGTTAAAAGTACCACAGGGTATGTCAAGGACACACAAAGTATACAGATTTGAACTCTTTATAAGAAGAACAGGAAAAGAAAATATCTTCTCTTAAAATCAAGAAAGCCCAAATAAGAAGAGAAGTATTGAAAGCATTAAGGAACACAGTAAGGATACAGGAAGCGTTCCCATTTCAAAGGAGGAAAATAGGAAAAACACCTCAAGAAAAATATGAAAATGCAACCGCATTCCTTTTCTTCAAAAGAACTGAATTTATTTCAAAACTTCCATCCCTTCCAAAACCATTGATAAAAGATATGCGAAGGAAGCATTTTTAAAGCCTTTTCTATTGCTCCAGAAACAATACAGAAAACACATATGCTTTGATGGAGTTGGATTTGGGACTATGGTAAGGGTAAAGGCTTTTCCAAATCCTCTATGTTGCTCCTGTTTGGGAAAGGACTCACAAGTTGAGATGAATAATCATTATCAAGATAAATATTATTGCTCAACTCATGTGCGTTATAATATACATACAGCGGCTATAGATCTCAGCTATTTTAAAGGATTCAGGATTGAAGACCAGGAATACACATTAGTTACCCTTCTTGATTATGGGCTTGTCATAGAAATTGTAGGTACATTTCCACAATTTATGAATCAACCCATGGGGAAAATGTTTCATGAAGTTCTGGCAGCCTTAAGAGATATAGAATGGGAACATGAGGAACATGATATTCTTGTAAAATATTATGTAAAAATAAAGGCAATACCACCAGAATTGTTAAAATTTAAATCCAGACCAGTACAAACTTGGTTTTGGATTTCCCCAATTAGGGAAGGTTTCAATTATCCAAAAAATCCACAGGTTGGAATCCACCAACAGTTTGGAAGAACAGCTGAAACTATACATTGCTGAAAAAATGAGCATGTTTATACCAGAAGATCCACAATTTCATCTTACTGCAACCACTAAGACGAAATTCATCTTCACAAAGCAAAAAGGAGCAATTTGATCAATATATGAGACAAATTTGAAGGAACTCAAGGAAAGCTTAAACAAGAAAGATGAAAAGGATAATCCATATGATCCCAATTATACAGAGGATGAGGATGAAGAAATGGAAGCACAAGAAGACATAAACAGGCTCCAAGATTAAAAAAAAAAAGGAATCAGATCAGATCAGAAGGATCAAAACAAAGGAAATAATTGAAGGATCAGAACAAAGGAAATTCATGGGCAAACAGGAAAATAAAAAGGAGAAAAACCCGGAAGACAAACGAACGGGCAAAAGACAACACAAAAAAGGCAAAAGAAAAATCAAGAAATTACTATAGCATAGGTACTGTAGCAACTTTTTAGGGGGGGTACTGTAGCACTTTTTAGGTTACTGTTTTATTGTAGCAATAGGTCACTGTAGCACTTTTTACTGTTTTTGTTCTGAAAATTTTCTTTATATAAAGCGAGCAGGATTCAGGATTAGGTTTGGAGAAATAGAGAAAAAGGAGAAATTATCAGAGAGTATCTGAGTGTTTTATAAGAAAAATTTCTGAGTGTTTTAGTCCTGTAAGTGTATCCTTATAACATATCTCCACCCTATTCAATAAAGCTTTCGTAAGTTTCCTTTAACCATGTCCGGCTAATTTTTTTTTTTAAAATATAAAGGTAATCATGCTCTAAAACCTTATTAAACCTTTGGACCATGCAATAAGGTTTTATAGCATGGGTAAACAAATTAAGGCATTGTACTTGAGTAGTAAAGCTCTGGTTGCTTTAAAAATTATACCAAAAAGGTCGGCCTAAAAAACCTTTTGATAAGGCTATTTAAGGCAGGGTTTGTCGTGATTTGGCTTTGTGGATTATGGCGTGGACATGAGGTTTTTTTCTAGAGAAAACATTGCTCCACTGGTCAACTATCTTCACTTTAATTGTTTACCCCTGTCATGAAGTCTTGTCCCGTGGCACAAAGATCCTTAATTTGGGAAACCTTTCTACTGTTCCATGAATCCAATATTTATTTCATATCTTTCGAGATCCACCCTACAATATGGGGTCAAAAAGCCAAAATAAATGATTTTAGCCCTTATAAAAGATTACAATATATATATATAGATAACATATATATGTTCTTGTATATAATGTATCAACATATATATAATCTATAGGTTATAAATACATAATTTATATATTGTATATATTATGATTCATTTGTTACATAAAATGAATGGGTTATATATCTGTATGTATACTATAATACAAAGATTACATATAACATGTTATATAAGTCTATATTAACATGAAGATTATATACATAACACGCACACACACATATATATATATTGTGTAAATTATGTATAATATGCACATATAACATACAGAGTATGTATATAATTTGAATTATACATAACATATATAGTACTGACATGTATATAACTAACATTTAATATAGACTATAAACTATAAATTATATCTATATAACGTTTTTGGATTGTATACATTATATAAATACATATATATAACTTACACAATATATATAATATAAATTATGTATAACGTCTACAATATATGTAAGTGCGTGCTGTGATATTTATATTATATCAACATATAGATTGTATAATTAACATATATGTTGTGTAAATTATATATAACTCGCATAGTCTATGTTTTATATATACATACCATATTATCATGTATAACAATGTCTAAAATATATGTACACAATTTATGTATTATATTTGTTATATATATAACAAACAAATAGATTTTATCTTTATTTATCTGTATATATAATTCATTTTTTATATATAATCAATATGTTTTATGTGTTATACAATATAAATTACATATGTAACATATACATTATACCATATTACATGTTTATATATCTATAATATGTGAAATAAATCAAATAGAGATATCATAGTTTATTTAGTTGTAATTGTGGTTTAATACTGCAATGAATAAGTTAATTGTAAACATTGAAATATGTAATCTCATTAATGGAATTTTAGATGAAGTAAATACCATAATACAACATACTTAATTTAATACTAACAATACTATTCCTATATTTATATCTAAACAATTGGACCGTTAGTTTCTACTACATCCAAACTCTATAAATTTTAAGAATAATTGCATTTAAAAAAAAAAATTTCTCTCTTATGATACGATTTGGATACTCCCTATTATGATTGCTGAAATATATATATACATATACACACACTAAATAATGATGTTGGATGTTTGATGAAAATGTACTAAATAACTAGATATATTTGTTCGTTCGTTTATAGAATTATAAGGGGTTCTACATAAAAATCTGAAAGCAACTAAAAAGATGAAATATTGGTGCACAAAATTATTAATTGTCTGGAAGAACCAGTTGAATTTGTGACATATCATACCAATATGAGATCATATGGTTAGGAGTTGAAAGTTCAATTAAGATTGGAAAATCATATTTCTTTCAAGAACTTCGGTATATATCTAATTCTTATGAACCCATTTTGCATCCAAAAGCTACAGCGCTGCTTATTATCCTTGGTATTTATAATTTGAAAAGCACATGCATCTATGCTATTATACATTGATAATCAGATCTGAACTTCATAGTAGGCCTTAGATATTGTTACATACATAACATAAGTATAGACTAATTAAATTTGAAAAATTGTATCTCTTTTAAGAACTTTGATATATTTAATTCTTATGATCTAATTTCTATGTGCAAAAGCTACAGAAAATGCTTATTATGTTTGGTTTTTATTATTTTAAAACCACATGGATCTATGTTGTTATGCATTGATAAATCAAAATTCATACATCGTATTATTGGCCTCATATATTTTTACATAAATATGTATGAAAAATAGCCAAGTCACACATTAGATTAGACTAAGCCCGATAAAATTCCTACTGTAAGTTTAGTTTATTTATTTGGATTAATGACTGGATTTAAATAAGTATTTTCAATTGGTAGCTTAGAGAACGACTCAGTAAAATCAATTAGGTCAATTCTAATCTTTCTGAACAATTTTTAAAAAGAAAAAAAAAAACAAATATCAACAGGATTTGATTTCAATATTAGTCATGGCTCTTTATGGACTCTTCAGTCTTAACCCAATCCCCAGCTACCGGGACCTTTTTAGACTTCTAGGCATGATAAACTGCTTACCATGTCCATAAACAGGCGGTCTATGTTTGGTTTTTTACTAAAGCTCTCCAATAATGGTCATCCTTTACTTTTTCCAATGACGCCCAGTAGTTTCTCTCAAAAGGATATCTCATTCCAAACTTTAGCCTATAGATTGCTCATAAGTCCAAACATCGCCAAACTTTCTATTCATTTTCTACTATAGTAATATGAGAGATTGTCAAGTTTGTTTGCTTCGCCTCTTTAATCCCTTTCCATTTCATTTTTGGAGTGTCGAGAACTACTTTAGACAAAGATATATATATAGCATACAGTGATTTCAACAAGTAAATCCCTACATCTGCATATTCACACATAGAATAGCTAAATTTTGATATTGAATTTCCTCTAACTTGTGTCGTAATACAATTTTAGAGCCCAACAAATTACTTACACAGATGCTACAGCCTTTTTTCTTATTTAATTTGTTGGGCCCTAAGTTGTACTGGTGCAACTAGCTTTTGCACAGAGGGAGTTGGGTTGAGATGGAGAAAATCCTAAAGTGAGAAGATAGATGAGTTAAGGTTTTGATTATTAAGAGGAATAGAGACCGTAATGGTGAACCCTCCAACCAATATAGATGTTTTTAATATTGATATATAATGTTATTATAACATATCTCACACATAACATCTGATCTCTCTTTCTCGGTATAGTTTGATGCATCCATCATTACTTCTACCAAAGAATCCTATCAATGGTTGGTCTTTATTTTCTAATTGTATGTAAGAATACTATAACTAGTTGATCATGTCAATTAGCCATAGAAAAATCTTATGCTAGTGGCACATGAATGGGTGTCATTAGAAAGAGGCATGAGAGAAATAATAGACAAACTCAATATGTTAGGTGCCCATGTGTAACAGTGGGTCAAATTTAGTGTTCTTAGTCATTACCAATTGTTCTTAATCAATTCAATGTTTTAATCCTATATGAAGTTATTTTGACATTTTATTCAAATTAGTTGATGCTCCAAATGTTCTTTTTGAAATTTTATACAATCTTAATTGTTGGTTGGTTTTGAGATCAACAAATTAAAATAAGTCGTTGACATTGACCAGTAGATTACTTAGAGATCAAAGCCTCCTTTTTTTCATAATGTTAGGAATTAGGCTTTCCAAATAGGCTTAGTCAAGACCAATCTCTCAAAAGGCTCATAATGAGATATCGACATCCTTTAAAATAAGCGTAATACATATGAAATTTTCTTAAGGCCTGTGATTGACAAAAAAGAGATTTACAAGATCATAAGGCCCTTTTACAGGCTTATTTTTATGTACAACAAAAGCAAGTTAGGTCAAAAAGGATGTATGATCAAGCTATCCTTATTTTGGGCCTTTAAGTCATATCTCTCTTAGATATCCTTAAAATTCAGCGAGTCGTACCATTAACAGTGCGTTTACTTTACTAAAATGAAATTAATAACATGCTTTTCTTATCGAGAAATAGCTATTCCTTTATTTAAATAATAAAAAATTATACCCAAAGGAATGCAACTAACGAGGAATTTCTGTTCATTTCTTTCACTAGAGGAATTGCTAGTTCTAATAGATTTTTCTTTTCATAAATAGCCTTAGTTATAAAATAAAAGAGCTGCTATTTGTTTTCATTGTTATTTCATTCCAGAGTACCATACATTTTTCTTACTTTAGCAAATTTTTAATTGGTCAAATTGCATTAGAAGGTATTCATGTTTAGTGGTAAATTTATTTAAGGTATCAACGTTTTAAATGGTTTAAAAAAAAAAAAAGCAATGTTTCATTAAGTATCATTTAATTAATTTTTTTTTATTTTCACTAATGGTTAATTATAGACACCTTTTTTGACTCACTTAATAAAATGTGTTCTTTTTTCAATCAGCTAAAATATTTATACCTTAAATGAATTTATTTTTAAACGTTGAAGATTGGTATTTAAATAAATAATAAATACCCTCAAACTAGCTTTTGATATAATTTATCATTTTTTTTTAATTTAATGACAGGACATGCCATCGTATCACACTTGTAACAAAAATGAAATCAATGGTACAGATGAACATCATATGGCACCTTAAGATTAAATTGACCCAAAATTGATGATTAAGAATTTGATAGCAATCCAAAATTAAGACTTTCGAGGTTTTTTTCTATCAATAGTTTATTTAACAATATGCGTAAGTATTACAATCGTACAGAGCACATTTAAATTAACTATGTTGGATAATTATTCAAAATTCACAAATACCTACGCTTGACCTATTTCATAGGATCCCAAACATCAATGAGAACTTTTTAGTTTTTTTCAATGTCACAAACTTTCTTATGAAGTAAATTGTGTCTGGAAAGAAATAAAAATATTGAAGTGATTCAACATTTGGATATTTACAAGCCTAAGGAGGAAATGGAATAATTCTTCATTCTTTATTACCTATTATTATGTTAATTTACACTGTACAAGAAAGAGGGAGGGGAGAGAATGTGACAGCAAAAGCAATAAGAAATTCATAGTTGAGGCTACAACCATCACTTCTACCTGACCTGCATTGGATGGACACAATCAACAGGGATAGTACACGTCATGCCTGGCAATATCGGATCAAGGTCGCCAATGCCTCGGCATGGTAGAGATCCTGAATGGCTACTGTTAAGGTCACAGATGCTAATGTTTTATAGAGATCACGATGGAAGGGGATCAAGTGGAAGTCATGACCAACAAGGTAAAGCGATGGTAATAGCTAGAATTTGCTGGTATCGATGGCATAGGCGGTTGTAGAAGTCTATGAATGAAAATCGCTAGGGGTAGCAATCTCGTTGTATTTCTACCTTGTTCAACATGAATATGTTCAATTTTTATCGAATGGAGGTCATTCAACTCGTACCTTAATCCATTCGATCAGGCGAATGATCCTTGTAAGAGGATAAGAGGGTCCTTGGAGGCTAAAAGGCTGGCCTCCAACAACTATGAAAGCTAAAGGTTGAAAAAATGCCCCAAGTAAAAGGACACTAGACTAAAGGCTGGCATTAACCCCAAGCTGCAAAAACCTAATCTACTAGCCAGTGTTCAAATGTCTAAGTTATAGGCGTACGACTCAAATCCTAGGTCCGACTGTCAGTAGACAGGATCCTAAAATAATGACATGAAGAGGCTCTCGGTCGATGGCCTTTGAGGCCCTAATCTATGCAGCCAAATTGAGCATCCACCACTTGGCAACAAAACAGAAGAGCAATAAACCAATGCTATTTGCTCGATAATCGACTCCTTCAAGCTCCCTCGATAGTCTTTTCCGATCGGCCAAAGCCTAGCTGCGTTTTCAAAAGAGCACGCCGCCGTGATTTACACCTCACTAGATAATTTGCTAAAGCAAGAAATCAAGAAAATGAAAAGCATGATAAAATCTTGAAGCATTGACGAAAACCAACCAATGAAAAGGAACTTAGCAACAGCCTCAAAAATGAGAATACAAGTAGAGATTGCAACCAACACACACCACGTGTTATTGCTAGCAACTACTTTTCACTTACGCAAAGATATCTATGACAAAAACATTTCAAGAACCATTTATCAAATAGTAACTCATCACATCAACCTACAAGCAACAATGGTCACTCCAACTACAGTTTTCCACTTGCTGCATCCACATTTCTGAAAAGTAAATGCACGTCTCATCTCTGCTGCTTAGACCTGACAATCACTTAAAATGAATAAATAAATACATAGAAGAGAGAGAGAAGCCGGAGGAGAAGGAAACACTCATTATCACTTTCCCGAAATACCTAATAATAACTATATATAATCTATCAACAGCAACACATTCCCTGACATGTGAAAAAGTGAAGACTGCACCATAGCACTAAAGAAAATTATAAAAACCGTATGATAAGATTCAAAGACAATGAGAATGGATCTTAGTACTTCAAAAAAGAGGTGGAGCTCAGCCCTAACTGAAGAAGAAAATCACCCCCTAAAGACATAGAAGTCAATGTACTTCATACCAAAGAAGGGCTTCAACGAGATTAATCTACAAGTGTTGCATCTGAAGCTGCAAGCCACATTTAATAGAGGAAGTGCCTAGGTAACCTGTACAATTCTTTTGGAAAGTAACCTAGGAAACCCATAGTGTGTAATCATACATTATGTAACCTGTATGGCCTGAAGGAGAATGGAAATCCATGACTTCAATGCCAGGAATCTGCAAAAACCCAACATTTCTGACACCCTTTTGTAGGGAAAATGGCCTCTCACAAGGAAAATGCATAATTTTGAACGAGACAAAACCTCCACGATCCATTCCATGCTTAATACAGACACCACTATAACGCCCATGTTCAGCAATGCATGATAGTTGAATGCACTTTAGACCCCGAGCATATCTCCTCCTGTTTAACACAAGGGCAAATACAGGGGGAAGTGATTATGCCATTTTGAAAGTCAACTACGCTACGACTATTGCTATCCTTAACGAAGTGAGCTACAAAATGTTCCATGGCTCCGGAGAAACTTATAAGAAACCTCAGAACTGCTAGTCCTTTTTCCTTATCTAATCAAGTATGACTACCTTCTTAAATGATCAAAATCCTGACAGAAAAAAATTGGAGGTAAGACAAGGAACAGTAGTAAATGACATTAAGATCTTAACTGTAACAGATAAATGGACACACTAACATTCAAGCACTACGATAGATATGAAAAGGTTCCAGATAAGTAGACAAATATAAGCACGCCAAATTTAAAACTACACTCAATCAAATACGAAAAAAGGGGCATCTAGAACGCCTTGAAATGTACTACTTATTATTGACTACCAAAATAGATATTGCGAACTACTAGGATTCAGCAATCCAACCCGTCCCAAAATATTGACATCCAATTTAAGTCGCTGCTTCAATCAACAGAAAGGAGTAACCAGTGGGGCACAAAGAGCACAGAAATGAGAATCCTGCTGGGACTTGAGTCAACACAAAGGAATCATTGCTGCTGCGCTTGCCGTCCTTGTGCACCACCATATCCACCACCATAGCCAACCTGCCCACCATTTGTCTGAGACCCATAGTTCCCAGAACCTTGTGCTGGATCAGATCTCCATCCTGCATTTCCATAACCTGAATTTCCATGAACATCACCATAACCGCTTCCACCATAGCTACCACCACCCACCTGCATTTCTCCACCACCACTTCCAGTACCTGAACGCCCTCCAACAGCACCATATCCAGGCTGATTTCCATAAGAACTATCACTTCCACTATAACCAGCATAGCCATATCCTTGGTTCCCGTAGGCAGCTGCTCCACCAGGAGAATGGCCAGAAGCTGCAGAACCTGGACCTCCACCACCAGCACCAGTGCCACCACCTGGAGCACCCCAAGGTGCAGCACTTCCATAACCCATAGCACCATACCCTGATGGTGCCTGAGATCCCAGGAACTTCTGGGGCCACCCTGTGGACCGCCTGCATAACCAGAACTAGGCATGTTGGGATTACCATAAGCTGCACCTCCAGGACCACCATACCCTGTACCAGCTCCAGCATAGCTTCCATAACCACCATAGCCCATTCCATTATTAGCAGGGCCATATGCATAGCCAGGTGCACCATATCCCGATGAACCATACGGTGCGAAACTGCCTCCAGTGCTCTGCTGCTGCATATACCTACTGGAATCCATCCGACCATCATACACGTTGCCAGAATTACCACCAGAACCACCATACCCTTGGTAGCCCCCACCACCTCCAGATCCCATGGAACGGCCACCACCTCCAGGATTGGCATCTTTAGGAAGAGCACGCTTAACTTCAACTTGCTTTCCATTTAAGTCATGAAAGGTCTTGTGTAGAACCCTATCTACAGCATCTTCACTATCAAAAGATATAAAACCAAATCCTCTAGGACGATTTGTATTCTGATCATACATAATCACAACATCAGTTACATGGCCATAGCTCTCAAAATACTGTCGAAAACCATCATCAGTTAAAGTTGGAGGTAGACCACCAACAAAAATTTTCTTTGTTCTGATATTTCCACCAACTGCAGCACCTCTATCAGAATTTGGGCCTGTTCTGGCATTGGTCTGCTGTTCCTCTCTTGATAGAGCCCTCTTAGCCTCAACCTAGAAAAATAAGACAGAAGTGTCAGCTTAAGAGAGAGGAAAATTCTTGAGCACTACTTTTCTCAATTCATTCATACATGGCTGGGGCTTCCCATACGAATTCCAAGTTGACACCAGCATTATTTTTTTTTTTGTGGGGTGTTTGGTGGGGGTGGTTGTGGTTTTGGGGGGGGGGGGTGCGGGTTTGGTTTTGGGGTGTAGGAAGTGCAACCAAATCAACAAAGTTTATATTTCATGCTCCAACACAACAAGATAAAACATAGCTGGAGATGCAAATAAGTCATTTGTTCCAATGGCTGTAAAATTGTAAAGCTAAAATGAAGACTTAAACCAGAAAAGAAAGTCAAAGGCTAGTGTATAAATTAGCACTAGAGAGAGTGCCTATTGAAAGCAAAGCTTGTTAAAGCCAATGAATTATTCAAGTAAAACAAAGAAACTCAAACTGTAAAAGTCAGTTGTTGTTACAAAGAATAACAAGGCTCAAATGTATCATAACTCAAGTACTGAGAAATGTACATGTCACTGACATAAGCACGTGAAGCTTCACACGTATGAATCCACATTCAATAGACAATTAAGTATTTCCTTTCATTTTTTAAAGCGAAAATTTTGTTATTTACTGTACAATATAGCATCAAAATACAAAAAAATTATCAAAATGGAAAACTAGCAACCACTTGCAGCAATCACAGAAACTAATTGCACAGAGAGAAATCTTCCAACCCACAATGGGGATTCCAATTCAACTGCAGATTTGTTCGAGCTGAAGTAAAGCAGGATAATTAATGCAGATGACATCACTGGGCATCCACTGCATATATGTGCGCAGTTAGCAGATAGATATATCTACCCAAACCCAATCACTATACAATAAACTTGATGACCTCGACTAGAGAAGACTTGCATCGCCTTCTAAATACAGCCAGCGAAAGAAGAAACTCCAAAGATCAGATCTGAAATCCAAATCAGCCATAAAAAATCTCCTCACCGTCAAATTCATCTCAAAACTCGGTTATAAAACAGCCATTTAAACAACATCCTCGGGCCCTTTCTACCTCCTAAACAAATCAATCAAGTTATCCACCAATAAAACGCAATCTCATCCCCCCCCCCCCCCCCCCCCCCCCCCCCCCCCCCCCCCCCCCCCCCCCCCCCCCCCGCCCTCCTTTTTCTTCCTCTCAAAAATAATATTAATTATAATAATGAATAAATCCGCAATTAAAACCTCAAAATCAAACAATACAAAACAGCGCCTCTACTGTCTCATATCCAGATTGTCACCGCAACAGAACCTATTCATCAATGCCTTGCTGAACAATACCACAAAAGGTACACATCAAAATCCTAAAACCAAACAAACCTGTAGAATTAAATGCCTGAATACATGACTCAAAATGACACCAAAAGAAAAGAAAAATTCATAAGAGGAGAAAAGAAAAACAATATCTACATCTTTCCCTTACCGTCCTTCCGTCAATGGTGTGTTTATCTTGAAGAACCCTATCGAGAATAGCCGGGTCGGAGAAAACAACGAACCCGAAGCCGCGAGGACGACCTGTTATCTTATCTCTCATGACGGTGGTCTGCAAGACGTCACCATACTGACCGAAATAATCTTTGAGCTTATCATCGTCGGTTTCCCATGAAATCCCTCCGATAAAGAGCTTTCCCTGATCCGAATCCATTCAAAATCGATCCCTAACACTAACCCTAACCTTAATTGCGGGCTCTCTCTTGGTAATATTGTGCCGATTGGAGGGTGTATTTTGAGTTTCGGAGATCTTTAGGGTTTTAAGGGTTTGTGGGGGAGGGGGTCGACTACTGCCTAGCGCCTACTACTGACTTGGGTTGGGGAGGCAGAGAGAGAGGAGGGAGGTCGTGGGTAAAGTGGGACGGAATATGATGAAATTTTGGGGTGTATTCGATTTGGACGGTTCGGATTTGAGGTGGAGAGGGAAGAACGGACGGGTGAGATCTGAAGTGGTGTTTTTGGAGGGATGGTGCTTTGGATTTACATGCGGAATTGGGAAATGTTTTTCACTTGAAATAAAAGCAAGAAGTGGGTAATTTATAAAATCCCATCTTAAATTGTTACTTCTGTCAATTAATGTTTAAAGTTCTAAATTTATAAATGGGAACTGTCTTTTAGCAAAAAAAAGAAAAAAAAAACGAAGTTGATACTCATCCTTATGCACATCCTTGATTATTGAATTTTTATCTATATTATATTTATATTAAATTAATATTTAATAAATTATTTATATCATATTTGTATAGATCTATTTGATGGGATTATGAATAAAACTTTCATTTTTCCATTGCTATCAATTTATTGATAAATATATGTTTAAAAAACAACAATAAAATGATACCAAAATGATCCAAAAATAATGAAACAAATAGACCCAACAATAATAATCCTTTTAAATGGCTTCTTTATTTTCATTCACTTAGTAATGTTGTAGCATGAACTTAAGTAAACATATTTATCTAATAAACAAATATCATAATATTAAGGATAACAAAGATGTATACCTCTCTCTTATAATTAAATATTGATATTTCTCAAAACATCAATTAAATTATTTTTTTCAACATATAAAATATATATTTTAAGCGTATTTGTAGTAGATGTACTTAAATTCTTATACCTTAATTCTAACGCATTAATAACATTTATTTTAATTGTAAAACAAGATAAAGATAAAAAATAGTTTTCAATCACCATATTTTAAATAAATAAAGATATTATTAGGCTTTTCTTAAAATATTACTCGCTTAATAGCAGTGATAAGCAAGTAACCTTTTTATACATGATACCCACTTAGACACTCTTGACCAGGTAAGATATGGTTGGGTTTTGGAATCTACTTTCACATGATAGGGTATGAGTATGAGTTTTCAATATCCTATACCTTACTAAATGTAGGGTATAGGTTCCTAAATACCATGTACCCATCCCCCTAAAAATGGGATAAAATAATATTAAGTTACTGACAATAAAATAACATTATTTATTCTTACTTTTTTTTGTCAATATAAATATTATTAAAGGCAGTGATACTTCTTAATTGTTTTGACTATTTAGTTTTTACTAATGTTACATTCCTTTAATTACCCTTATGGCTTAACTTAAAAGATATTTTTTGTATTATCCAAGAATAATTAAACTAAAATACAAATCTTTTAATGAATTTTTAGTAAATACATTCGTTCTTTTACCATTTTTTTTTATTTTTGTTTTTGTTTTTTCTTCAATTAAAGAAAGCTACAGGTTTTAACTTTCACATATAAATAATATTCTCATACTACAAAACTTGTGATATTAAAAATTTACTTTTTAAATCACTTTCCACTAATTGTTTATTGTAAATATATGGATATG
Organism: Combretum micranthum; assembly: GCA_024138025.1. Classification (NCBI taxonomy): domain Eukaryota; kingdom Viridiplantae; phylum Streptophyta; class Magnoliopsida; order Myrtales; family Combretaceae; genus Combretum; species Combretum micranthum. The sequence goes on along the minus strand of JAMXBD010000147.1, from coordinate 102,796 downwards.
TTACAACACAAGCACAGACCAGACAACATCCTGCATGGATGGAAGATTACATATTAGTGTAGATGCATATAACAAACAGAATAACAAAATAAAAACATGGTTGTCATGAGCTGGTGAATTTGAAATTCAAATTACATATCTAACGTAGTGCACTAATTTAAAAGGAAAATAAGAAGTGACAAAGGGGTATCAGTTGTACACACTAAGAAATATTGTATGGAGCTAGTAGAAGCTCAAATGTCCACATTTTACCTACAAGACAAAGTTAGTGTACATTAAGGTTTCATAGACGTAGAGTAAACGAAGAAGACAAGTGAAAGTAAGAGAAACTTACGAGAGAGAGTGTTATATAGAAACTTTGGCTAGTTATTCTTATCCAAGTGGACTGGGCCGAATTTTGATAGCAATGATCTATCAATTGGTGCTCTCATTCCCGAACTCCATTACAACGAAGTTTTTTCTTGGACTCCAATGGATCCTCCAACAAATGACACTAAAGTGGCAAAAGATTGGGATTTAATCAAATCCACAATGTTTGCTATTTAAGAAAGTTTGAGATAACTGAATGCAATAGTGAATAAAATTGAAATGAATCAGAATCTTGATAGTAATGATCATAGTAATCATCATGATCGAGATTCATCATCTTCGAGATTTGAACTTGCTCGTTCCAAATATGTACAAGATACATCTAGAACTACATGAGAAGGCAAGTTTGTAAATCTAGGGCAGAGGAATTATGCTTTTCAAGACATTAGTTGGATAAAGGAACCGTAATCCAAATACGCATAAACTAAGTTTGATCTAGCCAGAGATACTATTTTGGTTAGAGATGATTCAGTGTTAGAGGTATGCAAGCAAAACAAAGATGTTAGGGACAGGACGTTACCACCTAGTTTAAGTGGGGATACACTAGTTGTTATTCATAGTGATATTCAACACTATCCCACAGAAACTATAACTCTGGTATCAGAGAAATAAGAGGAAAAGGTGGAGTTTTTTTTACATATCTTACTCGGATTTCAAAAGTAGATGATTTTATCTAATTTTGATAAGCTAGCTCAGGAGGATTTTCTTCATCAATGCATGATTACCACCATCAATTTTACTCTCGAGCATCAATTGGCAACCATCATTTCTTAGGTATTGTCCTCTCATAATTGTAGCTATCAAGACACAAAATCTTGGTTTGGCATAAGACTTAAACATTTAGTCCATCCATCGAATTTGTAAGCATTATAATAACTCATAGCAACAAAGCATTTTTTTTGTGGCTCAATTGGTTTCAATAATAATTTTAGGACATTTAGTCCAGCAAGAGACTTGTTCGATGATAGAACATCATGCTTATTAGTACCTACTACCAACATTCTTAGGGAATGGATAGCTGATATTCTGTTTTCAAAATTAATTCAAGACCATCACTACCGATACGAGGATTCTTTCCACTACCCATTGAATATCAAACTAAGGGTTTAGTTTCATTGGTCTTCTACCTAGATTATAACAAATTAGCTATGAGTGCTTCCATCTACTATGGAGATGCACGTTATTTTGTTGATATGGTACGGGAGTAGCTAGTAAAGCCTAATGACAAGAATAACAGTAGTTTTAGGTTAAGGGTTCTAAAATTTCAACCTTGAGGACAAGGTTTCTTTTCCAGCAGCGAAGACTATTGTCACAACGCAAGTATGGACCAAACAACGTCCTGCGTAGATGAAAGATTACATGGTAGTGTAGATGTGTGTAACAAATAGAATAGAAACACAGTTGTCATGAGCTATACGAATTTGAAGTTCATATTACATATCTAATGTGCATGCATCGATATAAAAGGAAATTAAGAAGTGATAAAGAGGTATCAGTTGTACACCCTAAGAAATATCGTGTAGAGCTAGTGGAAGCTTGAATGTCTACATTTTACCTGCAAAACAAAGTTGGTGTATATTAGGGTTTCACAAACATAAAGTAAACGAAGAAGACAAGTGAGAGTAAGAGAAACTTACGAGAGAGTGTGTTGTGTAGAAACTTCTGCTAGGTTGTCCTTATCTAAGTGGGCTGGGCTGAATTCTGATAGAAAGGATCTATCATGATATAAGGTATTATATATTATATATAAACTTGAAACTTAAGAAAGGCAAAAAAAAAAAAAAAATCAAAGGTTTCATACAAAAATTATAGGTTTCATACAATACCCTATAGGTTTTATAAGGTATATGGTAGATATGAGATGCTACCGAATAGGTTTTGGATAAAATAATTAATACCATGTACCTTATAGGATGGGCATGAGTAAAGCTTCATATCTTACCCACCTTGTACTTGATTACTCCTACTTAATAAATATGACCCGAGTTTTCAACTTCTGATTAATGTTTCGTTATAATCATCATTTTAGGTTACTAAATTGAAGGCCCTCTCTTAGTTAGATGTTTTTTTTCTACTTCCATAAGCTTTAAAATGAAAAACTTTACAAATTTTCAAGCATTGTCACCAACCCTTTTTTTTTTTTTTTCTTTTGTTACTATCCATATATCTTAACTGGCAATTATCACTATTACTTTTAGGGTAAGTTCCATTCGCATAGCTAAATATTTTAGTTTTCAATAGTTTAATACCTAAAGAAGATTCATACCACGATGGTACCCAAACTTTTTAATTATTTCGCGTATGGTACATTTGTCGGAATCTGACTATTTCTCACATGACTCATTGACATAGAATAAGAGCTTCATTAAAAAAAATGATTTCTCCCTCCTAATCACATCTTGTTTATTTTTTTCATTTTTCTTTTTTTAGTTTCTTCTCTATCTCTCCTTCCCTTTCTCTCATGTGCTTCTTCTTCTTCTTCTCCACTTAAATTAAAAAAAAAAAAAAAAAAACTTCTCTCTCCCCTTCTTCTTGTTCTTCTTCTTCTTCTTCGTTGCTACATCATCTTCTTCTTGTCTCTCTGTGTTATTTCCTATAGATGATGTTGTTTCACCATTTTCCCATCAATAAAAAAAATTAAATTTAAAAAATATTAATGGGTCTTTTTCATTAAAGGTTTCACATTTTCCATCAAAGGCTCCACCTTAACACACTACTAAGGTAAGAACATGTTTGTATTTTAATGGATTATTTTTATTTTTATTTTAGGTTCATATTATTTTCCTTGAATTAGCATTGATAAGATTTTTTTCTTTTTTTATTGTTGGGGTTTTAATGGGTTGGTTTCTAATTGGATTTAATTTCTGATTGTATTTTGATTAATTTGATTTTAATGGGTTGTTATATTTTTTTATATGTTTTTTTTTCCTTCGATGAGGGGAAAAAGGGAAAGGGGTGAGAGAGAGAGGAGAGAGTGTGAGTAAAAAAAAAAAAAATGAAAATATCAATATTGTAAAAACTGACAGGTTCCAATTCGGTTTTAGCGAATGGACCGATTTTTTGTTTAACTAGCCAGACCTAGATAACCCGGGCAGTCCTACTATGACCAAATTGACTTGGGCAAGTCATCCTGGTTGAAATGCATGCTTAATAAAAAATATAAAAGCGAAGAAACCCTTAAAAAAACAAAACCACCAACAGTAGGCAGCATCTAGAAAAAGCTTAAAAACATAAACTTTAATATTAGTTTAGGCATTCTTGAATCTTAGTAAAGCATCACACTGCTACTAGCATAGGTCAGTAAGATTTTGGGGCGAAGGAGAAGAAGAAGAAGAAGAAGAAGAAGCCAATGATGGTAAAGGTGAGTGCTATGTCAACTCAAACTCAATGTCAATATATTAGAAATTCATATTATATATATATGTAAGAATATAATGTATTTGTATAAAATAGTACCAATACAACCGGGTAAAAAGAAATTATAATTTTAAAAAATTAAAAAATTAGCACTTTTGATAAAAAAAAAATCCCCAAAAAAAGAGACATTTGCATAAATTATATATATACATTTTCATAATTAGGATACAAATTAAAAGTTTTATTTTTTATCGTCCCCGATTGAACCTGGTTCAACCCCCGATCCCCTAACATATTCAAGTCAATTCCCGACCTAGTTTTGATAACACTTTAAAAAAATTAAATAAGCATATTGATTGGGAAAGAGAAATATTTTTTTTAAATTGAGCTCTAGTTCCATATTAACTACTCGCTTGAGAAATGATGGGATTCCAACAATGGTACTGCCATGCCTTGAGAAGCATCCTAAACACAACAGTCCGCCGCACGTAATATCAAAGCCTATGAATGACTTATTTAATCACGCAAAAACTTTTATATCATGTACAAGGTGTCGCGCCTGGATTTTTCATTTCTGATTTTATTTCTTTTAATCCAATCTGTGTTAAACCCGAACCCATTTAATATAAGCCCTTGACTAGGAATTGAAAAAAATTTAATTTTTTGAAAAACATTTTGGAGTCGCCCAATTGAAATCGGGAAAAATTATAAGTTAAGATTAATGGGTTGGTTAATTATAACTTAACTACTAGTCTGTGAAAAAATTGATTTAAAACTAAACTTTATAAACCATAAATTTTGGATTCTGGGGCTATCATATTAAAACCATATAGTTACCACTTAAAATTCATAATTTAAAATTTATCCCTTTAATGCTCAAAAATAAATCAAATATCATGAATTCCTAAATTTACAAATTTATATACAAATTGATGACAATACTGTTTAATATTTACAATAAATTAATTAACTCAAAATTTACAAGACAATGTGATGGAACAAAAAATATTATTTTGGATTTTATGTTGCCTCGAAGGTGCCTACGTACCCACTAATTTGGATCAGATGTTACGTAGTTTTTTTTGAAAAAAACTTTAGTGGATTAGTTATTTTTAATTTTTAAACTCTTTTCACTTTAGGTTCATTAAATTTTAATCAATTTAGCAAAAATAGAGTATGAGGTGTTAAACCTTATAAACTACCAAGTTTATCTTTATTTACGAAAATAAGTTTTTCTATGTGTCAAAATAATTTATATCATGTTCTATATATGCTTTTTATGTAATAGTTATTTTATATTTCCTATTACATTCATCAATATAATTTTTTTTATCTTTTATCTATTTTCCTTTTTTCCCCTTTTTTAGTTTTAAAAAAAACATAAAATGGAAAAACGATCAGTCCCAGCCCTTAAATTGCTTTTTTTTCCAAGTTTTACTTCACTTAGACACTTTATAGCAAACAAATAAATATTTCTACCTTTGAAAATCATTTATTATTGATGATAACTTGTATTATATACATGATTCTAGTGATGTTGTCTTAAAAGTAAAATTTTGTAAACAATTTTTGTGAAAGGCCGAGTTTGTGAAAGGTCATCATTTGACTTGTAATCAAATTTACTATTTTGTAAACATGTGACTGAACAACAAAAATCATAGTTCAATATATATATATATATATATATATTGGAATCTCAAAAGTTTATTTTTCAAAAGTTTTATTTAACAATTTTTTTATAAGACATGGTTTTATTTATTTGTAGCATAAAACTTTAAGTGTGTTTCCTCTTGAAATTTTCCTAACTTTGATTCTTAAATAAAAAATTTATTCTTAAATTGTGCAATTGTGAAGGTTTAAGGAAAATCATGATTTCATATTTATTTTGAGTCCATGAATATTTTATTTTCATATTAAACTTCTTTCAACTAATTATTTTCCAAAACATGAATCTGATTGGTTGTGAATAAAAATCATTCTAATTGTATCATCTTTAAAATGTTTTAAATTTTAGCACATGAAAAAAATTAAGTGAATGGCTTGTTCTAAACTCTTATTCTCATAATAATTCTTTCTCAATTCATAATTTTTCAAGACATGGGCCTTTAGGGGATTGTTGAAAGAAAACAAAAATTTTTAGTTTTACAATAGGTATCTAATTATTATAATTATTATTTTTATATTTCCTTAACTTCATAAAAAATGAATTTACTTCTTAAAACTTAGTTCATTAAGTTGTATACCGATCTTATTTGTAAGTGGATTTTAGCTAGTGCTTTGATTTTTAAGTTTGTTTTAGAAAAATTGTTTTATTCATAGTGTTTATCAAATTATTGGTATATGCCTTATAAATAAGTTTTTAAGAAAAACTCACATAACAAATGATTATCAACATTAGAAATTTATGATAAATTTATTTTAGTATTTTGGAAAGAGTATAGTTTGAACAATTATCCTAAATCTTAATGAAATTCTTTCTAAGTGTTGAGAATCTTTTATCTTGAGAGTTTAGCCCCGTTTTTATATAAAAGAAAATAATCCATATTATCATTTTGAAAATTTTATTAAGACACAATGTCCTTATATAATCATGCATGAATATGAACTTAGTAATTATATTACGAGATAAATTACAACTCATGTAGAAAAGTAAAAAATAGAAAATCAATTGAGCAAATATAAGAACAATATGGAAGTCTTTGACTATCAAGGCTTTCGAGACTTAGAGATGGATAAGTCCATGAAGAAAATAAGAATGGCAAGAAATAATTTTGGGAGTCTTAGGATTCATCGAGGCTCCAAGACTTGAATATCTCCAGTCTCATGAATAAAGCAAAGCAAATAAATAAGAAAATCATGAGAGTCTTTGATTAATTTTTAAGGCTCCCCGAGACTTAGATTATGGATAAGTCCCTTTTGTTTTGACTTAATGAGTACAAGTCTAAGACTATAAGTTGACTAGTCTTATTTATTTGCATGAAATAAATAATAAGCAATGTAATAAAAGCATAAAAAAAAACTTAAATTAGTGAGTTTTAGGCTTTAAAAAATATATACACATACTTATACATAATATCATATGTAAAGTTGTGTTAGGGAATATAACATAACATTAAATTTAATATGGATTAAAACAAGACATGAACATGATGTTGTTTTTATGATTTCATTCCCTATTAAAATCAAAACATACATGATGTTCATGTTATGTTTTTCATTAACTAAAGAAAGGGTTTAATTGTTTTACCTAAGTTTAGAAGATGGAAGATGGAGAAAAAGTGAAGAGAAATTTTGTGAAAAACACAATGGATGGGAGGGAGGAGGCTCACGATTTGAATAGAGAGGAGAGAGGATCTATAAGAAATTTTGCAAGGGTTTTATTATGGGATGAATGAATGTGTAGAGATTGAAGGAGGATAGGATATTTATAGAGTTTTGGAGTAGAATTTTGAGTAAATTAAAATATATAAAAAAGAAAATAATTGGAGGGGAGGAGAGAGAAAAGTGGCCAGACATGTAGAGAGAGTCGAAGAGATTAAAAAATTAATTTTAGTAAAAAAAAGTAAGCAAAGTGTGAGAAAAGTTTAGTAAAAATAACATTAGAAATATAAATTGTAAAATATAGGTGTGTAAACTGTAAGAATGAGTAATAAGAAAAAGTAAAGATGGATGAATAGTAATCAATACTAGTAAATAGTAAATTAAACAGTAAACTAGACAAATAAAATAGTGACAGTAAAAAAAATACACGTAGACAAGCTATATTTGATATTTTTAGAAGCAAAAAAAAATTCATAACTGATGTTTTATGATTCCTTATCTCATTACAATTCTAAATATATTGTTGGAATATCTTCATTGTTTTGCCTCTCGAGACCCTAATTTCAAAAACTAATCACATTCAGGTTTGAATCAAGCATATTTTTGGCGAATATGATCTTTTTAGGTTATAAGACATTATTTCGATCTATAATCTAAGGTTATCTCATTTTTACTATTTTAAGGTTTCTAGCACGGTCTTGTTGGATCTATACCTCTAGATCTTAATGTGGACCCAAGTTGGCTTTTGGGGTTCCAGTTTTAAGATTCATTTGTAAAATTATAAAATTTAAGGGTTTATGGTTATATTTATTTTCGACTCAAAAATTAAGTTGTAGTCTATTTTATGATTTATTTAATATTTTACAGTTCTCGGAATTGTCTAGTCAAGTCTAGAGCTTCTAGTCTTATATGTTGAATTGGTTTGACTTTTGATATTAATTTTAAATTTTTGCTTCTAAGATTCATCAAAATTTAAGGTTTGATAATTTTGTCATTAAATACTATTTGGGCATACTGTGTCGCTTTACGTGCTAGAAATAAGATAGATGAATTGTTTAGTGTAAGGATTATAAGTTGATCGATTATTATATTTCTATTTTGTTTTTGAAGGTTCTCTTTTTCTTAAGGTTGAAATTTAGTTTTTGATCTTGTTTAGTATTTCTAGAGTTCGGTTTTAAGTTGGGTCGGCTGTAGGGTTCAGTTTTGATATTTAGCTCTAGATCATTTTCTAAGAGTATTAAAATTCAGGGTTTACAGGTACCACGCATAAAACAATTAAAAAGTTTAAGTACCATCGTGGTATGGAATTTTTTTTAGTATTATTTTGTTACTAGCAAAAAAATTTAGATAACATCAGCGAAACTTACCTAATCTTTTACCATATCAAATTTTCAGTTAATCAATTTCTCTATAAAAAGTTTTTCAACATGATAGAAAAAAAAGGTTATCTTATGATAATTTAATTTAAATTGTGCATGGTGGGATTATTACAGCTAGTCGATCACATGCAATGAGCATGTTGATCGACCAAGATAAGTGTTTAGATGATGACACATGTGTAGATATCATAAAGAGAGGCATGAGAGAATGAATAGACAAACCCGATTTTTTTAGCTCATGGAAGCGATTGAAGATCAAATCAAGTAGACTTATCGTTCTTAACTCTTTTTTTGCTGAATAGATGCTTTATTTTTTGAAGAGATTTTAGCAGAATTTTACGTTACTCTCAATTTTAATAATGCATAAAATGTTATTTATAGATGTTTGAGGCTGATGCCAGCCCTTGAATGGCATCGGGATAGATGGTCAAAATCAAGTGTGGTTAATCACTGTTAGATCATATCCTATGGATCAAATAGTTGCTATGGAATCCTTTTTTTCTCTCTTTCTTTAATAGTAGGCTAAGCTTGCAAATGGGCTTAAAAAGAGCCTGGAGTCTTTTATTATATAAAAGAAGGTTAATTCTCTTTTAAAATAGTTTATCTTTAAAATATAATGGCTTGATGCTTATTTTAGTCCATACAAACCCCATTTCGGTCAAACAAGGTCTAAATTAGCCTGGATAAATATTTTTGAAGTCAAATTGTCACATGCAAGAAAACTGAGTAAGATCAATAGCAGAATAAATTGATCTACCAATCCTTGTTCTAATTCTACTAAGTCAATCTCTATGCCACCCCTTTTTGGACTTAGTCTTTTAAACCATATAAGTAGCTAAAAAGATCAATCCATGACATTTAATTAGGCTAGAAGCCTATTACCAAAATGCCCCTATAAATCATTCTAAGGTTTACAATGTTACTACGAAGCTTTTGGTTTCTTTCTTTTTGAAAAAAAACCTAGAAAGGTTTTATCAATTTTAATTAAAAATTAATATTTAATCATTTACGAGCTTTTGATGGGCATTATGGCTACTTGCATCTCAATGAAGATGAAATAAAGTTTACAAATGTATATTGATATTGTTACACCTCAAAACAAGTAAGCATTAATAGTTCTATATTATATGCTGCACTTAAGAGATCTACATAAGGCTCCAAAAATAACTAGCCTGGTTTCTATCTAATTTTGTAATAAATTCATTCATTGATTTTTATAGAAAATCAAGTAGAGTCTCATCCATTTATTAACCTTCTGACATATTAAAAGAAAAAAAACACTGTGAAAGCACTTCTGTATTTTCTAATAAAAATTTTTAAGATTATTTTAACTAATCCATATCAATAATGTCATCCTGACCTCAACCTTATAAACTTAAAGCTTGTGATAGTTCAAATATTACCATGCTAACTCATGCTGAAACAATTAAATAGCAAAATAAAAGAGTTTGTCATATACATAATTATGATCACGTTGAAAATTTCAAGACTATGCAAAAATGTGATTAATGTCGAAAACTTTATAATTGAAACTCTTTCATATAAGTTAGTCATTGTCCTACATAGCATTCTTATCATTCTCAAGCTCTAACATCCAAATCATGCTCTACCTAATCATAGCAAACATTAATACCTCTAATTGTCATTCAATGTTTGTAAAGATAAAAAATGAATGATGGAAGGTCACAATCGATCAACACATTGAACTAAGTGAAGCATTTTAAGGTCCATCACAGGCTCAAAACAAGCCAAAGCTACTTTAAGGTCCATTCACATGAGCTTCCAAGAGGAGTTCAACGGGTTTAGGCATTTAGTGATAAGTTCTTCAACAAAATTGAAAGTGGCTTGGAGAAAATTATAGAACATAAAACACAATTACTCAAATTAATTTCAATTCAAAATGAAGACTAATTTATGGATTAGATTATATAATAGACCAATTATGCATTAAGAGGGTTGACTTGGATACTAAAAGTGCCTAGGCTAACTTAAAGATACCAAGTTGGCCTAAAGCTGCCAATTGGTCAATAGTAGATTGGTCAACGTAGGTGAATCTAGACTAGTGGATCAATATATGTCAAATAGGGGCGATTTTAAGTTTACTTTCTAAAAGAAACTTTTGTTTCGTTTTTTTTTTTAAAGACCTAGCACTTTCCTAATTTTAAAGAAGAATCCCATTTTTCTAATTTTATTACAAAACTCATTTTTCTATATGATAACACATAAGAAGAAGAAGAAGAAGAAGAAGAAGAAGAAGAAGATTAGGGTAAGGAGGAGGAGGAGGAGAAGGAGGCTTAAAAAAACTCTCCACTTTGATTTAATTTAATTTAATTTTTTACTAAACTTCATCTTTATTTATTTACTCGTTTTTCTCTCTTTTAAAATCTTTTTTCTGTCTTTGTTTTTGTTATTTTTTTTATTAAGTAAAGTAGTTGATTTACTCTTTACAGGAGGGTAAAGACAACTCGTACGTTTATTTGATGGGTAATTTTTCATTTAGGAATCCTAAACTTTCTAAAAAAATTTATTATAAGTTTTACCATTTATTTTGTTAATAATATTGGTTATTTTTAATGAATAATAGAAATAAAAGGGGAAAAAACATAAAAAAGGGGAATTCTTTTTTTTTTTACATATTTAATTTTTAATTTATTTGAAGGAAAAATGCCAAATCTGATACTTAAACTTTGAAATGATCAATTTTATACTCAAATCAAAGTTTTTGTAACTATTTTTATTACTTTACTAAAATTGTTTGCTCTATTCCTAATAGAGAAAAAGCAATCTATCGATGTTAAACATAGATATCAATGCTAAACAAAACTATCAATATTTTAAGTGGTTAAAATGAGATAACAATATTTTTGTAAAGTGAATCAAATGACATGTCACTTTTTTTGCAGATATCAATGTTTAGGTTAGTTTTCGATTGATTTTCCTTAGAGATTAATTATAGATATATTGTTTAACTTATTTATGAAATGTTTATTCTTTTTTGTTTTTTTTACCATTTGAAGAGTTGGTAGTTAAATAAATTTACCTTCAAAGGTTAATTCATTTTTTTAATCACTCGAAATATTGATACCTCGGATAAACTTATACCAAATGTTGATAACTTTGGATGTAATTTACACATATTTAATGATACGCTGTCTCTTCTACATCTAGAAACAAAACAAATAGCACTAAAGAGGAGATGGAAACTGTACTAAAAAGTTTGATTGGATATTAAATTGACTACTCTCAAACTTATATACCAAATCGAATTTTCAACCAAAGTTCAAGTACTACATTTACCCTATTTTTAAACATCAAAATTTCTAAGAAAGAGGAAAATGGGAAGAATAAAGAGCACACTAACTTAATAATGTAATTGGTTGGCATCAAGCAACCAACGGCAATGATTGGATAGCAGACTTATTTCTCTTCGGAGTGGTTGACAAAACCCCTCGATCGATTTTGTAATAGTAGGTGTGCAACGGTCCTAATTCTTGATAAAAACTTAAGAATACTTGCTCTTAACCTTAGTTAGATTCAACTCAAATTAAATGACAAAAACTTCATGAGAATGATAGAAAATTGAGGGGTTCTGATCATATGGAGATAAGTAAGCTATCGGGGATCTTGTTTTTCGTTCAAATGTCTAACAATCGTATGGGGGAAAAACAAGCGGAAAGAAAGCTTCATGGGTAGAGGAGAAAGTTGTGAGCATAGGGGAAAGCTTAAATTACTCGTAAGCTGAGTTTTTTCTTTTCTCTTTTTTTGTGCTTATAGATAGATGTTAAAGCTTTCATCCCTTGTTTGTAGTTTGTGAGCGTTAATGTGTAATGGGAAGGTTTTAAACATGGTTAAATTTATATCTTTCTTCATTAATGTTCACTACCACTATGTGACAAAATGAGAAAGATCAATTTCGATTTCCTTCAATCTGTATAAAAATGCTATTAAAAACAATAGTACACCAATTATTTTGATCACCTACGACCCAAAGTATGAGTCTTTTATCATCAAAAGCTTGAATTACACTCAAATTTTGTATATATGATTGCTGTGCATATTGCTTGTCTCGTTTTTTTTTTAAGAGTAATTTGGTTTACTTTTCTAATAAAATCTATTGTCAAAACTAATTTACACAAAGTCATTGTTAAACGTCAATGATTATCTTATGGAATGACAAAATTGAGTTGAACTTAAGCTAGTAAAAGTCATGCTTGTGAAACAAAATGATAGTCATGCGCATATAAGTCGAACCTTAAATCTTTGCTTTATTAAAATGCAAGATAACACCTAAACCAACTTGTTTGGTTTATCATTTTGTTATTTAATATCCACTAACTTTATTGCAGCACTAAAAAAAACTCAACAACGTAAGTTTAAGTTAAAATTTAGCCTATAATTTGCTTGGCCTAAAATAATCTTTTTTAGAAAAAAAAAGAAAAAGACTTTTCCTTTAGGTAATATAAATTCATATTACATATGCAAGCAATTAAAAATAATAATTTAATTTGACAAATTTATGGATCACATGTCTATTTGAACTCATAACTTTATAGATCTATAAAATAGTCGTTTAAAATAATATAGAAACACAGTTTAAAACCATAATCTTGTAAAACTATGTACTATCTTATGAAAAAAAAAATCTAATTGGACTAGGCTTAGAAAATAATTTTCAAGGTTCAATTCATCTCAAAACTTTAGATGTTCATAAAATAAGCAATTTAAATTCAATTGAGTTTCTATTTGAAGTTGCTAGTAGCTGAAATTGTCTAATTCGCAATATTAGAAGATTGAATAAATTGTCATATATTTGGAAATTTCCGTTTTGATCAAATTGATGTATTTTTGCTAAGAAACTTATAATTTACCGAATCACAAATGCTATTTAGACTTTTGGAAAGTGTTTTGGTTTAGGAAAATCATCTTCACCCTATCACCTAGTGAAATGACTCGAAAACAAACTATTCATAGGATTTTTGTAAATTTTCTTTTTTCATTTATTTTATCTTTCTTGTCTTTATGCAAGTTTTTGTTTTTTTCTTATTTTATTTTTCCTAAACTAACAACATAAGGGCATAAGTAGGGTGTCTACATGTTTAATTCTTTTATTTCTAGTTTTTTAGATATCTTTTGAGGTTTAATCATCAAGTTAGTATTGTTTTTAGCATGGTGTCATTATGAGTTTCTATAATATATATCTCTATTTCTAATTAGATATTACATATCTTACATACTTTCCATTATATATTTATTGAGTCTATGAATAAGTCTAATCTAGCACTTAACATCTTACTTCAACACTTTTTTTGAGAACTCTAAACTTAAATAAAAATTCATTGTTATGGGGTTATACATGTTTTACCAAGATTCTTAGTTTTTAATAACCAACATATTAACGTTTCCATGCTTTCAGTTCTTAGCTTGTTTATAGTCAATGAGTCAAAGCTACTTAAGTCTCTTGTCTTGATTTTTCTTTAATGAATAAACTCTTAAACTTGTTTTTAAAAATTAAGAAATTTTATTATTAATGCCTTGCTAGGTAACTTGTAACTTCATCATATTTGCATCATTTTGGTATCAAAGCTCAATTCTAAGTGCAAGTTATATCTATTTTTTTTTCCTTAATAAACATATTGCCTAAATTATTGAATTTGTTTCAAATGCATAGTTTAACTTTTTTGCAAGTTCTTAAGTTGAGATTCTTAGTTTTTTTTCTTACTTTATATTATTGTTCATTTAATTATGGACCAATAAGCAATATAGAAATTGTCAATTCTTACATTAATAATACATTTGAGATTCAAGATAATGATGTCAAAGTGGTAACTTTTACCTAATTTCATTAATTCAATAAAGAGTCCCATTAAGGAAGAAGAAAAGAAGATATCAGGGGAAGATAACATTAATTAACAAGCAAAACATGGGTAACATTAATTAACAAGTGATACACATAAGGGAGCACTAAGAGGTTTTTCTTTTCTCTATCTTTTCTTTATAAGTCACAACATGTTTACAAACAACATGAAGAAGAAGGAAGATAATTAAGTGGAGATTATGGAAATTGTAATAAAGTAGTTAGATCATTTGATGGGGTTATGTGGTGAAATAAATGGGCCAAATGCCTAAGCATTGTGCGACCATTGTAGGATTGTAGCAAGGGAGGTTGCAATAGATAACTTTTATGCGTAAATCGAAGAACCACATTTTTTATGATAGTTATGAAGAAGATGGGGATGAAGACTAGACGCCTAACGAAAATGAGGTTAATTGATGTAAGTCTGAGCATAGATGGTAAAATGATGAAAATCCCATCTTTTTAGAGGAGGAACGATTTAAATGCCTACAAGAAGTGGAAAAAGAAAAATAAATTGATTTTTGTGTGCTATAATTACTCAAAAGAGAAATCAAATTTCCGAATTATGCTATAATATGGCAAAATCTATTTGTGACAAGCAAGAGACGTGACAGAGAAAGGCTTACATAAATGTAGGATAAATTGAAGGTTGTTATATGGAAAAAGGCATGCTTATAGTCCTTATTATAAGGGATTGGAGAGAATTTTATTATACTTATGTTATAGGTTGATTTTTATATTATGCTTTTGTATTTTGTGAGTATTTTAGCATTAATTTAATTTATTGTGTCCATGCGATCTTTATCTTGGCCCATGTCAACAAGTCTCATGGGTCAAGAATACAAAGATGGGATTAACTTATTATAATCGATTACATGCGTAATCATAGGAGAAGTAATACGTGTATACTGCTTTTTTTGTGTACTTGATATCAATTTTACTTTTACATCCCGTTTTTTAAGATGTTAATCAAGACCTTTAGTTCAGTTTACCACAATAAATTGTCAGCTTAATAAAAACTATACTACTACTTATAAATCATGTTAGATCAATACTTGATTGAGTTTGTTATATTGTAGTAAATGATAGGTGCACTTGCCTAAAAATTAAAATTTTCCTAAAGGCTGTAGGGAATTTTGTAGGGAACATGGAGTGTCAAAGATTATTACAAAGAGAAAGAGTTGCTTATGAGATGAACAAATGTAGAAGAGGATCGAGAAGCCATCATGACGCAATTTCTCAATGGGTTGAATCATGATATTCCTCATGTAGTGGAGTCAAAACATTTTGTAGAGATGAATGAAGTATTGCATATGCCAATAGGAGTGGATAAATAACTCAATGGTAGAAAACTGCATTTTAATTTGTGACCATGGAGGTCAAGTTAGGTTGGAGATGAAAAGAGTCCTTTAAAGTTTAAGTCATCACAGTCAAAGAAAAAATGCAATGAGTATGGCAAAAATAAAGGTAATTTTGAGTCTCTTTTGTCATTATCATGATTTGAGATGTATTCATTGTAATAAAGCTAGACATGTGGCATGTTAATGTCCAAGTAAACAAGCTATGATAACTTTTGGTTACAACAAACATGTGACAGCTAGTAACAAAAGTAATTCGAATAATATGCCACAATCTAAAGGAAGTGAGTAATGCTAACACAAAGTATGCATATGAAGGAGATGCTTCGTTGATTAGATGAGGTTTAGACGAACAAACTAAGGTAGATGAGGTAAAGTGGTGGAGAGAAAATACTTTTCATGTCAAGTGCACTAGAAACAGTAAGGTTTATAATGTTCTTATACGGGGGGAATTGTACCAACCTCATTGGTACAACACTTGTTGATAAATTAAAGTTACTAAATATGAGGCATCATGAGCTTTTATAAATTATAGTAGTTGAACAATTGCAGTAAGTTAAGGAGACTAAATATGTGTTAATTGCATTTTTATAAGAAGACACAAAGAAGAAATTTTGTGTAACCTATGCCTATACTTGTCAACCACATATTGTTAGAGAGGTCATGACAATTTAATATAAAGATGCATCATAATGTCATTGTCACTAGTGGTGAGAATGATGAAAAGAGTTTTACATTGGCTCCTTTGTCATCTAAGCAGGTTTATAAAAAGCAATTAAGAATAAAACGAGATTAAGAAGTGAAGAGCATGGAGAAAAATGTCAAGTGAGAAAAGAAAACTAAGGTTAAAAGAGTTGAGAGGAAAGAAAAAAAGAAGTGAGCATATATGCAAAACATAGTAGGATCAAGAGTGCTTTTTATGTAAATCAACTTTAATAACTCTATTAGCCTTGGATCTCCACTAGTAGAGCATGTGGTTATTAAAGCCTCAAATTAGAGTTGATGGATTTAATAAAAAGAAGAATCATGAGAAGAATAGTTAAGGGCTTGTCCAACAGTGCCATTGCTTAGTTGTAATCCTTTATTTGGTTCAATTGGTTTCAGTTGTATAAAAACTCATTTTAAAAGAACAACTCGAAGTGAAAGCTTTTGAAATTTATAAAACTAATTGGTTCTGTCTAACTTCGGTTAGCAACTACTAACAATAATGGCAAGAGTACCTATCGAATTAGTATAGAAAGAATTAGGTCGAATCCCAAGGGAATTGTGGCATCTATCATACTCGCATTTCCTCTATTATCTTAGCTAAGGAAAAATTTAGCAAATCATAATGAAAATAGAAGTATGCTAATGTTGATGATATTAACAAATGTTTTTTGAGCAAAATTAGGGAATCGGTTTACAATAGTGCAAGACGACAGCCTAAGATTTGCTTTACCAACTCCTTATCATGTGATTTCTTGAAATCAAACTCAGAGAGAGAGAGTTGTTTGTTGGGATATTTGCACCACCGGATTCACTGAGGTAAAGTAAAGTCTCTCTCGAGGTTAGTAGCTCTAAATCTAAACCAAACTACTGAAATCTCTTCTCAAGCTATCATCGGCATCAATCCGCATAAAGTTTAAGAATCATTTATTTTTAAAACCAACCCAATGAATTTCAAAACAAGTGATAGAAAGTTTTCACCCACCTTCTCTCTCGATATTTAGGATCGACTCCATTAATAGTTACATTTCTATTCAAAATAACGACCTCTCAGACTATTCAGTTGAAATAAAACATGAATCTAATTTATGCACCACACAATTAGACCTACAAAATTAAAATCAAGCTACTAATTACAAACATTGAATTAATATTGAATTGAAAGCGCATTTGCAATAACATGAATTAGGATTTGGATTCACTAACCCTAAGTTGTAGGAGATTATTTCTTCATAAATTTAGAATTTATGAACATTATCTGAAGAAATAATATGAAATTAATAGAAGGATATTACGATTCAACACAGAGTATTGCAAAAATTACCAAAAATGGGTTAAAATGGTTTTTACCCAAAGAACTTTGAGACTCTATAAAACAAGAAGAAATTGGATTCTTTCACTCCAGAAATTCTCTCACTATACGACGTTAGTACTATTCTATCATATTCACACTGTACAATCTTTTTCATTACAATGCTATGCATGCTTATTTTATAGGATGATGGCACAGAAATCATGAAAATTTTATTACTGCGTGGCAAATTCTTTATAACGAAATGCATATTCTTTATCTACACGCGCATCTGTATTGCTGTTAAAACAATCGCTCATCGAGGGGTAAGTCGAGTGCTGTGTTGAAGATAGGGATCGACTTGAGTAGATAAAATGTTGTCATTTCTGTTTATTCTTCCACTGAGGGCTAAATTGAGGCTGTTGAGGGCTCGATGCTTTGATAGTTTGAGGCGCAACACAAGTAAGGCGAAAGTCTATACTTCACTTCAGCAACTATCACAGGTCAGATTTAGGCACGATAGAAGCTTTCTTTAAGTTTAGGCTTGATCTCCTCAGAACAAGTGTCGAAGGTCATGTCAAGAGCTAAATTTAATGTGCGACATACTAATTTTTGCTTGTTTTGCCTTATATTTTGGCCTTGGTCGGTATTAAACAGTGCGTGATAAATCCATTCTTTACTTTTGCTACTATTTTTACTCTAAATCTGATTAAAAACACTTTGATTCTTCTTCTTTTGATTCAATAAGCTGAAAAACAACAATTTAACATGAAAAGCATAAGATTCATAGGAATTTAACTAAAAACTTATCAAAATAAGCTCAAATTCCTATGAAAAGAATAAAATAAAATTAACTTATCAAATTCCCCCACATTAAGCCTTTGCTTGTCCTCAAGCAAACATCGATTCAACCGAACAAGACTTTTAAAAATAAGAAGATAAATCATAAATGGAAAATTTGACCATATCCGGTTAAGCTTAGAATCATCTTAGCACTTTAGATATTCAATCATTCCAATAACTGTGCTAAATTTATTTTTGCTAAAATCACAGAACTTATCAAAGTAGATTAGCTTTTACCTTCATTGTTTAATTAAGAATCCTAAAGCAAAAATTACTCAAAAGACCAATTGAAGTAAAAAAGAAACTCAATCAACTTTATCATCTTATAAGTATAAGCATGTAGTTCTTTAATCACTTCTCTAAGGATCATAATAAAAAATGAAGGCATATACATCAGATCATACCCTAAATTTTCTTCCTCATGTGTGCTTTTTGTTTCATCTTTGTTGATTATTTGTGTACCTTGAAGTTTAAGATGCGAAGGTTTTTGCCTTCTTCTTTTCATTTCCTCTGGACAGGTTTTTACCCGCTTTTTTCGTGTTTTTTTTTTTTTTTGCTTATTAAAAATTGAAAGAGGGGACAAGAAATTGCTCTTCTAAGGGATTAACCCATGCCCATTTTAATCTTAAGCGCATTAGTTTTCATTTTTTTTTTCAATTTTTGTTTATACAGAGCACATGGAGAAATCATCAAGTTACAATCATCATTTGATCCTTCATCAGAGATTACACGGCTCAAAATGATTAGATTTGAAAAAACATACAGATCATTTAAGCTTTTCAAGAAAATTGAGTAACCTTACTAGGGACCTTAAGTTAATTCCAGCTTTAAAATTCCATATTAAATAATAAGTAAAACTACTTCACATGGATATATACAAAGTGATTTAAACAAAGTAAAGATAACTCAATCTCATGATGATTTTCATAAACTATCTATTGAGTTCAATGGTGATTTCATTACAAATTTTCGAAAAATTTTGGTCAAATTTTAACAATTTCATTAATTTCCTATTATTTAGTGTGAGAAAAATGATCTTTAACTAGCACAAATACTCTATTCTTTAAAATAGAACTTTTATTTCATGTCTACTTCATACTTGCCCCTTAGTCTTGCTAATCCCTTCCTTTACACTTAAACCAAACATTGTCCTCAATGTTTAAAAGCATAAAAAACAAAACAGGGGATTTAAAACAATTCAATTCAAAGCAAGATTTAAAAATAAGAAGTTATGAGAAACACTTCTCTTTTATGAAGCTCGAGGAGAAGATTGTTATTGCCTGTTGTATTGCCCTGTAAATTTCTATTCTAAATCATATCATAAACAATCATTAGCACTAAAAATAGGCTCAGTTAGAGCATTGATGGAATTATGGACAAAAATGCTCAAACGATAGCTACTTCTCTCTCTCCTTTTTTTTAGAGAGTTTGTATGAGATGCAACTCTTTCATTTTACCAACATTCTATGAGGGTCCTTGGTATAACTTGAGCCTTTGTCCATTGACCTTCAAAACTTCACCATCGAAATTTTCAACTTGCATAGTTCTGTGAGGAAAAACCTTATTGACCTTGAATGGTCTTGACCATCTGAATTTTAATTTTCCTAAGAAAAGCTTCAATCGAGAATTGAACAATAATATCCTGTCTCCTTCTTAGAACTTATGTGGAAGCTTAATATTTGCATCGTGCTACTTCCTTACCTTCTCTTTGTACAGCCTATTGTTTCCAATAAGCTTCTAATCATAGTTCATCCAGTTCATTAAGTTGAGAAAGCTTACGTCTGCTAGCAGCTGTGAGATCTTGATTCAAGAGCTTGATAGCCCAATATGCCCTATGCTCTAATTCTACCGGTAAATGACATGCTTTTCCATAAACAATTATGTATGGAGTTGTTCCCGGAGGTGTTTTAAAAGCGATTCTATAAGCCCATAGTGCATCATCTAGTCTTTTTGCCCAATCCTTTCTGTTAGATGCAATTGTTTTTTTTTTCAATATTCACTTGAGTTCTCTATTAGAGACCTCAACCTGCCTGCTTATTTGAGGATAGTAAGGGGAAGATACCCTACGATGCACTTTCGTATCTTTTTTAAACTTTTTCAATCTGTGAATTGCAAAAATAGGTACCCTTATCACTGATTAAAGCACATGGGCATTCGAATCTTGAAAACAATTTTTTTTAGAAAATTTGTGATAATTCTAGCACCATTAGTATGGGGAAGCTTGAGCTTCTACCCATTTGGACACATAATCAACAAGTACCAGAATATATTTGTTACCAAAAGAAGGGGTAAATGGTTTCATAAAGTCTATGCCCCAAACATCAAAGATTTCGCATTCTAAAACATTATTATGAGGGATTTCATCCCTTTTTTGTGATATTCCCTATCCTTTGGCAATCGTCACAATTTGAAACTAGAAGTTTTGCATCTTTGAAGATTGAGGGCCTGTTGAACCCTGCTTCTAAAACCTAATGGGTTGTTCTGTTTGCACCATAATGACCCCCTGTTGGTCCACTATGGCAATGATATAAGATTTTTTGGCCTTCCTCGTTCAAAAAACATCTCTTAATGACTTGGTCTGAGCATATTCGAAACAAGTATTGATCTTCCTAAAAATAATATTTTAAATCAGAAAGGAATTTTTTTCTTTTGATAATAATTAAGCTTAGTGGGAAGCTCTTTATCAACTATGTCAGCAAACCAAGGCTCAAATTCATTTGTGGTATAAATAGAACACAATTTCTCATCTAGAAGAACATCATCAATTTCTTCTTTAAGTTCGTCTAAGTATAGGCTATCAAGTTTGGATAGGTGATCAGTCGCTAAATTATCATATCCCTTTTTATCCCTTATCTCTAAGTTAAATTCTTGCACCCATAAGATCAATCGCACTTTTGCATCAGTTTTCGCAAATAAATATTCTAAAGCGAAATGATCAGTAAAGATAATGACTTTAGAGAGGATTAGATATGACATGAATTTCTCAAATGCGAAGATGATTGCTAATAATTCTTTCTCCGTTGTTGTGTAATTTGCTTGAGTTGTTGTTAGCGTTTTACTGACATAATGGATGGGATGGAAGTGGCAATTCCTTCTTGGTCCAAAACTGCTCCCACTACTGAATCGCTTGCACACACATAAGCTCAAATGGAAGATTATAATTTGGTGCAAGCATTATTGGACCTTGTGTGAGCTTGGATTTTAACGTGTCAAAGGCACCCATGCACTCTTCATCAAAATTAAATGAGGCATCTTTTTGTAAGAGTTTTGTTAATAGCCGAGATATCTTTGAAAAGTCTTGAATAAACCTCTTGTAGAATCCAGCATGATCGAGGAAACTCCTTATTCCTTTGACTGTTGTTGGTGGAGAGAGTTTAGCAATGACATCAACTTTAGCTGCATCTACCTCTATGTTGGGCTGACTACTTCCAAATTAGCCCGGTCCACTACTAAGCCACAATAACCCGTGTAACTGAAACCCTAATTTCTCCACGCAGCCACTATCGGTAAGAACCTGTTCTCTGTTTTCTCTCTACTTCGATGTTAGGGTTTCTTACTTTACTAACTCAATCTCGTTTCATGCATATGCAAGGTACATCAATGATGCAGGCTTGTTCGAGAAGCCACTCTCCTAAGACTCAGATCTCAAAACTTGCAGGGGGATAAGTCCATCCTTTTCCCTGTTTCATTTATTTATTCACTTGCATGATGAGCTGTTACAGCTGTGTTTACAATCTGTTTCCAGTCTGTTTGAGATCTGTTTGTTTAACTACTATTACAACTATAGACCGTTATTACAACTGTCAGTATCTAATTCTGTTGTAATACAAAAGAATCATGTATTTCTGTTTATACAAAGTCTTTAAGCCAACTAGGCTTTTTATGCTGTTGTGTTGGTCTGAGAGTTGTATCATATTTCCCCTCATCTGGAAAAACAACCTTGTCCGCAAGGTTGAAATCTGGATAGATCTGTCTAAATTGGTCAAAATCTTCCCAAGAAGTGTCTTCGGGAAGTAAACCGACCCACTGAACCAGTACTTGTTTCACCCGTTGGTTGTTTAGTAAAATGCTTCGAGAATCCAATATTGTAAGTGGTTGTAATATAGTGTGACCACTATCTGACCCTGGCGGTAACTGAGAAGAGGGTTTTGAGACACCTGTAGCTTTCTTGAGTAATGAAACATGAAAAACATCATGTATACGAGCATGAGAAGGAAGCTCGAGTTGATATGCTACTGTTCCAATTTGTTTAATAACACGATAGGGACCATAATACCTTTTAGAAAGTTTATGGATCCCAGAATGGAGGGATTTCTGTTTATAGGGATGAAGCTTTAGATAAACTAAATCGCTTGGAACAAAAGAAACATCAGTACGATGTTTATCAGCTAACTGCTTCATTCTATGTTGGGCTTTGAGTAAATTATCCTTCAATAACTGTAGAGCTCGATCCCTTTGCATTAAATCTTCATCTACAGCTTCCAATAGTGAATTGCCCCTAACATACGCTGGTATGGAAGGAGGTGATCTTCCATAAAACAATTCAAATGGGGTACATTGTGCTCCTTCATGGAAAGAGACATTATATGCATACTCTGCCCAAGGCAAAAAACGAACCCATTCCTTTGGATAATCCATAACATAGCTCCTGAGGTAGTGTTCAATTGTTCTGTTCAACACTTCTGTCTGACCATCCGATTGAGGATGATATGCACTACTCATGTGCAGCTTAGTTCCACTAAGGTGGAACAATTCTTTCCAAAATCTGCTGGTAAAAACTGGATCTCTATCAGAAACAATAGAACGTGGAAAACCATGTAGCTTAATAACCATGTGAATGAAAAGTGTAGCTACCTGAGCCGCAGTAAAATGAGATCCTAAAGAGCCAAGATGGCAATATTTGGATAGTCGATCGACTACCACACAGATTACTGTAAAACCTTGAGACCTAGGAAGAGATGTTATGAAATCCATACTGACATCTTCCCACACTCGCTCAGGGATAGGTAAAGGATGTAATAGTCCAGCTGGTGATTTAGTCAAATATTTGACCTGTTGACAAATAGTACAATTTCTGATAAAGTTCTCTACATCCTTTTTCATACCTTCCCAAAAAAAATCTGCAGCGAGGTGTTTATAGGTCTTAAGTACACCAAAATGACCTGAAGCAGGTGAACTATGAAATTCTTGGAGTAGAAGAGGAATGACTTTGGATTGAGGCACCAAAAACACTCGAGTCCCTAAATATAATAAGCCATTCTTCCACTGCAAGATCCATTTCATTTGTTTGCCATTCTGTAGGTCAGACATTAAAGATTGAAAAGCTGGCAAAGTTGTATATTCGTGCTTAATATCCTCAAAAAGTCGAAATTGAGGCATTGAAAAAGCATAATAATCACCTTGTTCATCAACTTTTCTGGAAAGTGAGTCTGCCACAATATTGTCATGACTCGATTTATAAGTAATAGAATAAGAATAGCCCAACAACTTGGAAAGATATTTGTGCTGTTCTGGAGTTTGAATAGTCTGAGTCAATAGTTCCTTCAAACTGCGATGGTCAGTTTTAATAGAAAAATGGACACCCAACAAATATTGTCTCCACTTTCTTACAGCTTCAACTATTGCATAGAGCTCTCTAACATAAGCAGAGGCTTTCCTTAAATGAGAGGGAAGCTTCTTGCTAAAATATGCAATGTTGGAATCTCTCATAATATTTTGATGATAACAAAAAGGAGTAAAAGTCTTTTTAACAAATAAATAAAGTATAGCAATCAAAACCAAAACCAAAATATTTCATGATTGAACTAATCATCAGATTTTTTAGAAATTGTTTCAGAAGGTAGTTCAGAGTCATTTTCAGAAGGTATTTCAGATTCATTTTCAGAAGGAAGATCAGAATCTAAATCTGTTCCAGAACAGAAGATGCACAGAATGTTGCGAATTTATTTATACCTTATCATCTGAAGGCCTGACTCCACGAAATGAATATATTGGGTAGTATATTCATTTTGTTCCACTAAAGTTGGATAAAATATCCAAGGGGATTTATTTAATCAATTTTATTATAAGTTACGTCTATTTAATTTTCTTGAGGAAGAAGATCGTCAGATTTTTATGTTTCACGTGGTCAGCAAATTCCTAAAGATAAGGGATATATTTTATCAAGTTCATGTTGGTTCAAATTTTCGAAACGAAGATCTTTTAAAGCTTATCTTCAAGGATAAAGGATATCACTATTTTTATGGATAGTTTGTTGAAGTATTTATCCAAATTGTTATGGATAAACATATCAAGATATATGAGACATTATCAGATGACAGCATCAACGAAATTTGGATAAAGCTAAGAAGATTATTCGGGATTGATCATACACGTAACAGACACTTCAAAGGAGGGAATTTGCCAAGTCAAATATTTTCAATTTGAGAAGAATTCGAATTGTTTTGAACAACCTCTTTGCTAGCCGTTGAGATAAAACAATATATATAGGAAGCAAAACAACAAAGAAGATACGATGAGAAGAACGAATCTTGCTCTAACTCTCTGTTGAAAGAAAAAGTCTTCGAGTGCATTTCTCTCAAAAGTCCTTGCGTTACAAAGTGTTCACAATATTTTTGTTCGAAAGATAGGATATTTATTGTATTTCCTTGATTGAGTATCATTCAATTTTTTGAGTGAGGTTGAGTGTTGCAAGTTATCTGTTAGACCAATTGTGTGTTATAGGATAACCGTGAGAATTGGGACAGAGTGTATTGTAGCCAAGAGGATTGGCAAGACAAGCTTGTAACTTTTGATTTTGGATATAGTGGAACAAACCGGTGTGGAATACCGGGTCCCCAACGTGGAGTTGGAAGAGAGGACTGACGCTCGAGGCGGAACCTCTATAAATCGATTTGCATTTTTCTCTACCCTACTCTTTTTATTTTCGTGCAATTTATATTGAAGTATTTGATAAACTGTCACGTTTCAGAACCTGTTTCAGAGAGTACTTCAGAGAGTTGTCTGTATTTCGCATAAAATTAAATTTGATCTGTTTTGAATTAAAATAAATATACAAGTGTGATTATCAGCTGTGATTAGTTTCTAAACAGCAAGTTTAATTAATTCTAAGTTTAATAAAGTAATCAAAAGGAAGTGAATTGAAAATTTCGAAAAGAATTTATTTCCCCCCCCCCCCCCCCCCCCCCCCCCCCCCCCCCCCCCCCCCCCCCCCCCTCTTGCTTACATTATTGGGACCAACAAATTGGTTTATTCTGCTGAAGGAGAACAGCACCTATCCCCACTCCGGATGCATCTGTTTCCACTGTAAATGGTTGTGAAAAATCTGGCAGCATTAAGATGGGAGCCGCACACAATGTGTGTTTAAGTTGCTCAAAAGCCTGAGTAGCATCAGTGCTCCAGAAAAACCGATCTTTTTGCAACATATCAGTCAATGGTCCTGCAATAGAGGCATAATTCCTGATAAACTTTCTATAATATCCAGATAATCCCAAGAAAGCCCTCAATTCTTTTACAGTGGATGGTTGAGGCCAATTTTTTACTGCTTCAACTTTAGCTGGATCTGGTGCCACCCCATTACTACTCACAATATGTCCCAAATAATCAATCGTAGATTGACCAAAAGAGCATTTGCTTTGTTTTAAGTAAAACTGATGATCCAATAAAATCTGAAACACCACTGCCAAGTGTTGAACATGTAATTCCACTGATGAACTATAAACCAAAATATCATCAAAGAAAACAATAACAAATTTTCGAAGATGGGGTTTAAAAATATTATTCATAGTGGCTTGAAAAGTAGCAGGAGCATTACTCAAACCAAAGGGCATTACAAGAAATTCATAATGACCCTCATGAGTTCTGAAAGCAGTTTTCCCAATGTCCCTTCATGCATGCGAATCTGGTGATATCCAGATCGCAAATCCAATTTAGAAAATATGGAGGCACCATGTAACTCATCCAACAGTTCATCTACAGTGGGTATAGGATATTCATCCTTAATAGTAGCCTGATTTAAAGCACGATAATCGATACAAAAACGCCAAGTGCCATCCTTTTTCTTAACCAATAACACTGGGGAAGAGAAAGGACTAATACTGTCCCGAATGAGACCTTGATCCAACATTTCTCTCACTTGCTTCTCAATTTCATTCTTTTGAAAATGAGGGTACCTATATGGTTTAACATTTATAGGCTGAGTGCCCTCTGATAAGAAAATTCGATGTTGGACTTGTCGTAAAGGAGGCAATGATGAAGGTGTCTCAAAAAGCTTAGCAAATTTGCCCAACACTTCATGAATAGGAGTGTTGTTGGTGAGTTGAGTTGCAGAATCTCCTTTCTGAGCCTCCAAAGAAAAACAATATGCTACTGCATTCATATTGAACATCCTTCTCAATTGATTGGCAGTAATTACTGAGGGAAAAGAAGTTTCCCCTGACAGAGACACCCTTTTACCCAGATGAACAAAAGATAATGTCAACTCATTATAATCAATAGTCACAGGACCCAATTGTTTAAGCCATTGAACTCCCAAAACAATCTCAGCTCCTTCAATAGGAAGAACATAAAATGGAATACGAAATAGAATTCCATGAATGACTAAAGGAACATCCAAACATTGACCCTCACATATCAATTTGGATCCATCACCAATCATAACATTGAGTGAAACAGTGTGTAAAACAGTCAAATTCAAATGTTTCACTATTCTAGATTGTAGGAAGTTATGAGTACTACCAGTGTCAACTAGAATAGAAAAATTGTGATTGTGAATCTGACCTTGAAATCTCAATGTTTTTGGTATAGACATTCCAGCCAAAGCATGCAAACTAATCATCCCTGAGTTCTCAGGTGACCCTGTATCCTCAGAAGCGATATGTGAATCAACCATATCCTCCTGAACTGTATGAATATCATCCTCCTCATCATTTGTCATCAAGAGTAAAAATTTAGATTTACACTTATGATTGCGATGATATTTCTCATCACAATTATAGCATAAACCTTTTTCCCTTCGCTGAACCATTTCTTCAGGGGTCAACTTTTTTATCGGAATGGTGGATTTTGGTGTATTAGAAGAAGAAACAGTAGCAGTAGGTAATGATGAAGTGTATTTAGGTATAGGTTTAGAAAACTGAAGGTTAGCAGAATTCGAAAAAAAATTTGGTTTGGATAAATGGGAAGAATGGATTGGTTTATAGGTGTCTGTAAACTTGGACTCGTAAATGCGTGCCAAAGACATTGCATGTAATAAGTCCGAGGGTTTTGCAACCTGAACTTCTCTCCGAATTTCAGGTTTAAGACCTGAAATGAAACAACTTGTGAGAAATGAATTGGGTAAACCAGTTATTTGATTCGAAAGATGATGGAATTGAGATTGATAGTCCGAAACAGTGGTGGTTTGGGTTAATTTTGAAAGTTGACCCTGAACGTCTTCATATAATGAAGGACCAAAGCGATCCTGAAGAGATTTCTTGAAATTGGTCCAGGAATTTAACTGTTGATTATCATACATCCATTGATACCAGTCTAAAGCATCACCTTCTAAAGCAAAAGAAGCAATCGTGATACACTGTTCATCCTGAATGTGATGAAAAGTGAAAAATCGCTCTGTTTTGAATATCCACCCACGAACATCTTCTCCTTGAAATTTGGGAATTTCTAGTTTGATGCCTTTCAACAGATCGTTGCCTTCGTTGATGGAAGATGATGATTCATTAACAAAAGGAGGAGAATGAGTCTGATTCCTTTCATTAATCAATGTAGACAATTTCTGTTGAATAGAATCCATCAAAAAAGAAATTTTCTGGTCCAATTCCTGATTTAATTGTTGCTGAAACTTGTCTAGTCTTTCTTCTAATAGAGTATTTCTTGTGTCAGGTGCCATGGATGCACAGCAACAGTAATAGCAATTCAGCAATGGAGGATGATTCAGGAATGAGAGCACCAAATGTTGGGCTGACTACTTCCAAATTAGCCCGGTCCACTACTAAGCCACAATAACCCGTGTAACTGAAACCCTAATTTCTCCACGCAGCCACTATCGGTAAGAACCTGTTCTTTGTTTTCTCTCTATTTCGATGTTAGGGTTTCTTACTTTACTAACTCAATCTCGTTTCATGCACATGCAAGGTACATCAATGATGCAGGCTTGTTCGAGAAGCCACTCTCCTAAGACTCAGATCTCAAAACTTGCAGGGGGATAAGTCCATCCTTTTCCCTGTTTCGTTTATTTATTCACTTGCATGATGAGCTGTTACAGCTGTGTTTACAATTTGTTTCCAGTCTGTTTGAGATCTGTTTGTTTAACTACTATTACAACTATAGACCGTTATTACAACTGTCAAGTATCTAATTCTGTTGTAATACAAAAGAATCATGTATTTCTGTTTATACAAAGTCTTTAAGCCAACTAGGCTTTTTATGCTGCCGTGTTGGTCTGACAGTTGTATCACTCTATCCCCTTCTTGGAGATCTTATGGCTATGAATTATCCCTTCTTGGACCATGAAATGACATTTCTCCCAACTCAAAACTAAATTCGCGTCTTCACATGTTTACAAAACTTCACCAAGATTTTGGAGGCATTTCTTGAATGAATCCCCAAAGATAGAAAAATTGTCTATAAATACTTCAATTTCCTCAATATATTCCTGAAAGATAGCCATCATGCATCTTTGGAAAGTTACTGGTACATTACATAATCCGAAGGGCATTCTTCTGTAGACGAATGATCCATATGGGCACATGAATGTTGTCTTTTCTTGGTTTTCGGGTGCTATAGGGATCTGTAAGTACCCAGACATCCTATCAAGAAAATAGTAATAGTCATGACTAGACAACCTTTCTATCATTTGATCGATGAACGGTAGAGGAAAATGATCCTTTCTGATGGCATCATTGAGCTTTTGATAATCAATACAAACCCGCCAAACAATATATGTATGCAAGGTATCAACTCGTTTCTTTCATTTGGAACCACAGTTGCCCTACCCTTTTTAGGCACTACTTGTGTTAGACTTACCCATGAACTATCATAATTTGGATAGATAATTCCAGCATCTAGTAACTTCACCACTTCTTTCTTCACTACTTCCTTCATATTAAGGTTCAATTGCCTCCGTGGTTGCACAACAGGTTTGAAATCATCTTCCATCAGAATCTTATGGGTACAATAAGAGAGACTTATTCCCTTGATATCAGCAATCTTCCATGCTATTGGCTTGTTAAGTTTCTTCAGAACCTTCAGCAACTCCCCTTTTTGTTTAGTATCAAGCTTCGAGGATATAATACCAGGCAACTTAAAGTTTTCTTTGAGGAAAGCATACTTTAAATGGTCTGGTAATTCCTTCAAGTTAAGTTCAGGTGGCTCTTCAACAAAAGGCCTCAATCTTCCTATTTCATCTTGGTTCATCTCCAGCCTTACTTCGTTCCTCGTACTTTCTTCATTTTCTTCCAGCTGTGCTAACTCTTCTATTTTCTTTATTGAACCAAAATTTTCCTCATTTTCCTTTTTTAAATCATGTTCTATTGAACAACCATCAACCATCTCCTGTATTACTTTAAGAATTCCAAGATCCGCAAGCTCTAAAGCTAAACAATCATCATCATTCATCACTACTTGCTTGTACTATTTGATAACTCAATGACCATTTCATCATTTTGAACTCTTAATGCTAACTTTCCATTTTTCACATCAATAACTGCTTTTGCTGTTGGCAAGAAGGGTCTTCCCAAAAAGAAGAGGAACATCTCTCTTGTCCATGTATAGAATAAGAAAGTCAGTAGGGAAAATAAAATCCTGCACTTTCACAAGAACGTCCTCGATTACCCCTTTAGGATATTTGGTAGATCAATAAGCTATTTGTATGCTCATCCTGGTAGCTTTTGGTTCTCCTAGGCCCAACTTTTTGAACATATTATAGGGTATCAAATTAATGTATGCCCCTAAATCTGCTAAAGCTTTTTTAATAGGCAGATTTCCAATTAGATAAGGGATGATGAAGCTTCCTGGGTCTTTTCTTTTATTTGGAAGTTGATTCAAGAGTACTACGGAACATTCTTTTCCAAGGGTCACCATTGATATTTCTTCAAGCTTTCTGTTATTTGAGAGTAGCTCCTTCAAAACTTTTGCATATTTTGGCATTTGGAAAAGCGCATCCACTAAAGGCAAATTTATGTGGAACTGTTTGAATAGCTCAAGAAATTTATTGATTTGCTCTTCATCTCTTATTCTCTTAGCTCTCATTGGGTAAGGTAAAGGAGGTTTGTAAGGGGTGACAGGGGGTGTATCCCTCATTCCTTCTATTTCCTTTTCTTCTTCTCTCTCTTTCTTTTTCTTATTTTGTTGTTTTTCTACATAGGCTTCCTCGGTTTCTTTTTCGCTCGCACTTTCTTTTTCAATCTCTTCTTGTTGTTCACTCTGTTTTTCTCCCTGCTCTTTTTTTTTTCATTTTCTTCTTTTTTCTCAAAATTTCCCTTCTCAATTTTTTGTTCTTTTTTCTCGTTCTCTCTCATTTTCTTTTTCAACACTCTTTTCTTGTAATTTTCTCCCACTTCTTAGAGTAATAGCCTAGACACCTTCTTGAATTGTTTCTTTGAGCATGTCTATAACATCATTCATTTTAATCTCAGGATTTTTTAGGGAGTTAGAATGACTTTGTATTAGCATTTCTGTCTACTAGCAATGGTACTCAGAATTTTATACAAACGATAAAAAGAGTTCCTCCACGTTGGATTTTTGTTGGTAGCTGCCCGCATGAAAATCTCCTTGATACATGCTTTGATATAGAGGTGCAAACGAGCAGAGGCGGGCCAAGCCAAGCTTTTATCGGCTTAGGCTTGGTTCATTTTGTAAACCCCAGGAATTTTCCACATTAGTACCCGACCTTATAATAACATGTATAAACTAGATAATAGATTTAGATCCTAATCGAAGCCTAATAATAGATTAATATTTAGACTTTGGATAGATGAAGAATTTAGAACCGAATAAAGAAATTCTTTAACCCTAGTTAATACCAAAAACAGGTTTCGTATCTTGAATAAATAATTCAAGATATGATCTAAAATTTACACCCGAAACCTGATATACAAATAGGTTTAAATAGAAAATATGAATATAGGGATTAAATGATTATTTTTTATCCCGATAATGATTTGAGATTAGAATAACGAGTAGTGGTGAGTTTATATTTAGACTTAAACCCTAAACTCAAGATTTTTAGTTAAAATTAAAAGCTACTAATAAGAATTCGTGTTTAGTATCAAAACTAAAGATATATATATATATATAGTTTGATTTCTGTATTAAGTCTAATACTGCATAAATGATTATTTATGCTCCTAAAAAGAAAACGATGATCCAAAAATGAACCGTTAAGATTTTAAATACACAACGAAAATATAAACTGATGAATAACTCAAAATCTAAACTCCAAATAAATAATCGGATCGCTATTGTTCTAAACCGAGTTTTCTTAAGCTATCGGAGCCTCAAAACAAAAATTGACCTAACGAGCTTAAGAAATCCTGATCGCAGGAGATAAAATTATACGAATAAATAACTACGTATATATATAACCTAAATTTGTATTATTTGAAAATCTAAGTGTTTTTTATACTTCTATAAATATATTTTTGTACAAAAACTCCCAAATATTAGCTAATTTATACCCGTATAACTTGTTAAATGATCCTAAAATTAAACTAAATAAATAAACTAATATATATATTTGAATTTCGGTGTAAGATTCGGTGGAAATGCGTTGGAAGGAGAAGAGCCGAAATTTGGTTACAATAATACAACATTAGTCAACCAAATCAACATAAGAACCAATCACCAATTGCCAACACATATTAACATTAATGAGGATGATAACAACAACTTAAGAGAAGAGAAAAATTGGAGGAAAAACTGAAGGAGAATTCAGCCGCAACATTTCTTCTTTCCTCTTCTATATATATGTGTATTAAAGGCCCTTAATGAAGAACAAAAAAAACTCATTCATTCCCAAGTTTCACAGCACGAAATAGACTCCAAACAACAACCAAAACGAATCAAAAACAGAAAACAAACCGATCATAAAACTCAAGCTCGGATCAAAAGAAGAACAAAGCTAAAAACCCTTGGAAACAAGTTCAAAGGTAAGTGGATACGATTCAACGGATTTTCGTTCAAATATAAGAGTTGTAACTGACTTATAATCATCTTAGGAATATAATAAACACAAACATGAGCTTCGGATTACATCAAACAAGCTCCAACGAGGTAATAATCCAAAACCCTAGCTTTATTTTCTAAGAATCGAGATTTATATATATATATGTTTTTAAACGTGTTCAAATGTGTTCTATGTCTTTATATATGATATATAAACGCTTATAAATAGTTTGAGTAAGTTTGTAACGTGTAAAAATCAAAGAACATGAATTGAACCGAGGAAGAAGATGATGAACAGTACAACACTGCCTCAAGGCCGGCAGTGTAAACGCTCAAAGCCGGCGGCTTACATGGATAGGCTGGCGGCTTATAGGCGGCTTATATTGATCAGAGGCTACGTAAAATAAATTTTCACATAAATGATGAATGAAAGCCGGCTACTGGAGATTTACGCCGACGGCGTAGGACCGGCGTACATTGAAAGCTGACAGCTTTCAACATCGGTGCACTCGATATGAAAATTTCTTCAAAATGATTTTACTCCGGCACCTGGGAATGAAGGCCGGCGGCCTTGAGTCGGCGTACGCCCAAATTTCTCTACCGAAAGCATTTTCAAAAATAGATAGAACATATATATATATATATATATCTTAAGCCTGCTTAGTGTATTATATATATATATATATATATATATGTACAACAATATAAGATTTATCACAAGTGATTAGAAAGAATTAGATTAAAATCTAATAAACCTTTAAAACCCTAGAATTTAAGACAAATATTTAATGTTAATTAAAGTTAGTATTAGTCTAATATTTGTTTTAACAAGATAAAATAGGTAAGAATGGAAATTGAAATAAGCTAATTTCTTGAATAATGTGACTTCTAAACATAACAAAACAATTATGCGAGATAAAATAGGAGAAAGACGACGACACTAAGTATTAATGATTACCAAAATATCGAATCTAGGACACAAAGCACATATAGGAATTTAGCTAGATTGTATTAATGAATACTTTATCTTAAATAGGTGACTTTGACTCACTAGAGGATCTATCAGTGGATTACTATGATTGAGGCAGTATGAGCAGGTGAGTAATTCAGTCATATTGTATTGGTTGTGATTGTAAATAGTCAAATATATAATGCAAGATAATCAAATGAATGTTTGCTGAAAGTATGACTTGATTTGAGTGTATAATTGTTAAAATATCTTTATAAAAGCGATAATGCAATGATTGATGTTGTGTAGTAGTATAATGATGATTGTGTGTAATGAATGGTCACTTTGAAATTGATTAAGACTTAATGACTTAACAAAATAATATGAACATGCATTGCATAAATTGCATATTGCATATATGGTTGTGACAGCCTGTTACGTATTAATATTTCAGATCTCTGTTTTCGCTTGGTTGATCTAATGTGTAAGTTCTTCCAAGGTTCTCTTTGGTCTGGCGGTCCTATGAGGAACTAAAAGGCACCGAAGAACGTCGCCCGTAGAATCGCTTTGAAATGATTAATACTTAGGGAGTTTCTAAGGGGATTGCAGGAGATGGTTTGATCAATCAACTATATTCAAAGTGATAACCTTAAAACGAGAAATCGTTGATTCTCCTATGTACTTAGTCTCTCCTGGGCAGGTGGGTCATTGAGTTTTGGTTCTTCAACCCATTAAAAAGAGGGGATTCTAGATCATCCAAACTTGTATCTGTGCATATGGTTGAGTGCTTGCATTGCATATGATTTGTTAATGACTTGTGTG
This sequence comes from Combretum micranthum, assembly GCA_024138025.1. Lineage (NCBI taxonomy): Eukaryota > Viridiplantae > Streptophyta > Magnoliopsida > Myrtales > Combretaceae > Combretum > Combretum micranthum. The sequence continues at coordinate 68,388 of JAMXBD010000147.1, read as the reverse complement.
GTGTATGGTATGTTTGGTTATTCACTGAGCTGTGGTTTCGCTCATACTCCTACAGTCTTTTCAGGTTCACTTTTCGACCCTGGTTAGTTACATCCAGGGATATGGCTTCGGTAAGAGCTTTGAAGCTAGAAGTCTACAGATACATTTTAGTTTGATGGTTATGTACTATTAGATTAGATTATTTAGTTGTGTACTACAAAGGGACTATATGGTTTGTAATAGTTTAGTAATGTTTATTCACTAAATTATTTATTTCATATATTTGTTATTTCTTATCAAGCAACTAAAAAGATCCTGTTGTTTTGAAAACCTGTCATTCTCCGAAATTAATCTAGTGATAGTATTCAAGTGTAACTTGTTTACTACTACTAGGGTACCCTCGAGGCGTGACACATTTATTTTTTAACGGACTCAAGCCGAGTTAAGCTTCTAATGAGCTTGAAATATGCAGGCTCGAGCCCGAGCTCATTAAACTTTGTTAAGCCCGAGCTTGGCTAGTTTAACTATATGAGCTAAGCTCAGGCTTGGGCTTGTTTAGCTAAACGAGCTTAAGCTCGGTTCGTTTAGCATATATAATTATAATTATAATATTAAATTAATATAAATAATTTTATATAATATTATATTCATATATGTTAATAATATAATATTAATATTATATATATTAAACGAGCCCTTATCGAGCTCGCTCCCAAGCTTGGCTCGCGAACCTTTAATGAGCCTATTCAGGTGCTTAGTTCGTGAGCCCTTAACGAGCATGTTCGCAAGCTGGCTCGTAAGCTTGAGGGCTGGCTCGTAAGCTTGAGAACAAGCTCATACTCAGCTCGTTTAGCTAAACGAGCTCTAGCTAAACTAGCCGAGCTCGAGTAGCTCATGAATAGCTCGGCTCGTTTGCAGCCTTACTTTGATATGGAGTATAAGGACTCTATTGTTGCTAGTGACTCCAAGATGTTCCAGGATGGATTGCAAAAAAAGTTCCGATTCATCAAATCCATGGCACTGCAATTGAATGATTGGTAGGGTGAATAGAATCTTCCTCCAATGTGCTGTTGTCTCATCGTTTCTTCAATCTGCTTAGCTATTCACTAGGTCTCTCATTCCACCCTGCTTAAAGAAATAAAAACAAACACACAGATCACAAAGAAACAAAAAAATCTAGTCTAAGAAAAAGATTATATGCAAAGGCGGCTAGAATAATAGGTGAAATGCTTTCTAATAGTGCCTTGTTGGACTTTAAATAATTGAATCTAACACCATTCCCTAGCGACGGTGCCAAAAATGCTTGGTTATAATCCTTTGTTTGGTTTGGTTGGTCTTAGTTGTATAAAAACTCATTTTAAAAGAACAAATAGAAGTGGAAGCTTTCAAAATTCATAAAACTAATCGATCATGTCCAACTTCGGTTAGCAACTACCAATAATAATGGCAAGTGCACCTACCGAAGTAGTATAGAAAGAATTAGGTCGAATCCCAAGGGAATGGTGGTATCTATCATGCTCGCATTTCCTCTATTATCTTAGCCAAGGAAAAATTTAGCAAATAATAATGAAAACAGAAGTTATGCTAATGCTAATGATATTCGCAAATGTTTTCTGAGCAAAATTAAGGAATCGGTTTTGCAACAGTGTAAGATGACAGCCCATGATTACTTCACCAACTCCTTATCTTGTGATTTATCAAAATCAAACTTAAAGAGAGAGTTGTTTGCTAGGGTACACTGTTGGATTCACTGAGGTAAACTAAAGTTTCTCTCAAGGTCAGTAGCTCTAAATCTAAATTGGACTGTTGGGATCTCTTCTCAAGCTATCATTGGCATCGATTTGCATATAGTTTAAGAATCATTGTTTTTCAAACTAACTCAATGAATTTCAAAACAAGTGACAAAAAGTCTTCACTCGCCTCTCTCAAGATATTTAGGATTGGCTCCATTGGTAGCCATAAATCTATTCAAAAGAATAACCTCTTAGCCTATTCAGTTGAAGTCAAACATGAGTCTAATTCATGCACCATGCAATTAGATCCACGAAATCAAAATCAAGCTACTAATTACAAACAACCAGTCAATATTGAATTGAAAGCACATTTGAAATCACATGAGTCAGGATTTGAATTCACAAACCTTAAGCTGTAGGAGATTAGTTCTCCATGGATTTAGAGTTTACGAACATAATATGAAGAAATAATATGAAATTAATTGAAGAATATTACAATTCAACACAGAGTCTTGTAGAAATTACAAACAATGTGTTAAAATTGTTTTTACCTGGAAAACTTTAAGACTCTCTAAAGAAAGAAGAAACGGGATTCTTTCGCTCTACAAATTCTCTCACTACATTATGTTAGTACTATTCTATCGTATTCACATTATACAACTTTTTTTATTACAATGCTTGCATGCTTATTTATAGGACGATGGCACATAAATCATGAAGATTTTTATTGCTGACGTGGCAGATTCTTTATAATGGAATGCATATTCTTTATCTACATGCACGTCTATGTCACTGGTAAAATAATTGCTCATCGAGGGGTAAGTCGAGCGCTCAAGTGCTGCATTGAAAATAGGGCTCGACTTGAGCAAATGAAATGTTGTCATTTTTGTCTATTTTTCCATCGAGGGTTAAATTGAGGTTGAAGAGGGCTTGATGCCCTGATGGTTTGAGGCGCGACACAAGTAAGGCGAAGGTTTGTATTTCACTTTAGCAACTATCGTGGGTCTACAGAAGCTTTCTTCAAGTTTGGGCTTGATTTACTTAGAGCAAGTGTCGAGGGTTATGTTGAGGGCTAAATTTGAGGCGCGACAAACCAATTTTTGCTTGTTTTGCCTTATTTTAGCCTTGATCAGTATTAAACAAGGCGTCACAAATCTATTCTTTACTTTCGCTGCTATTTTGTCTCCAAATATGATTAAAAACACTTTGATTCTTCTTATTTTGATTCAAAGAGTTGAAAAACAACAATTTAATATTAAAAGCACCATCTTCATAAGCTCGAATTCCTATGAAAAAATAGAATAAAATTAAGTTATCAGTTACTTCAATGCTTAAGTTGTTATTGCATTGGAGAATAATGGAAGATGTTGAAGAGGTAGATGAGAGCTAAAAATAGATTATTAAGGTTAGATTGCATTGGATTACCACATATACCAAGAGCCTATCTATAAAGGAGAGTATCGTTCTACATTTGGTAAGTGGAGCTTCTTAGCGGGAAGTCTTTCTAATATATTTAGGAAAAAAAAACATATCTTTTAATTAAGGCAAGTGTCGAAATTATTGGAAATGTACTCTGACTATGTCTGGTAACACTCCCCTGATGAAAAGGCTAACCTTCAAGGACAGGTTAGAGCTTCGAGAGGTTATTTGTGGAATTTGTTCTAGTATCAAAAAGAAGGCGATCGAGATTTTATCATCTATAATTGCTTGGTCTAGTCTTACATGGCTTATTTAATGCCCACTAGAGGTTGAATTGGGCCTAAATAGTTTAAATTATAGACTAAATAGGTTAGTTTAGGCCTAAGAAGACTATATCCAAAATGACCTATCAATACTTGCCCTATCTCTCACTTTTATTGGTAAAAGGTTGATAAGGAGAGTAAGCACATGGATGAGCTCCCTAAGTCTGTAATCAAGCTATTTCATGAGGTAACCTTTGGTACATAATTATGACATTAACCATGCTCTAATCTTTGGAAGCTTCTCTTGAAATGAAGTGGCGAGGTAAGTGACTTATTTGAATTGGATGACATGTGTTTGATGGGCAACATAGCCTTAGAGGGATGATGATGCTGGACTTTCTTGCAAGCTAAAGGTATATTCGCACAGGTAGGTGACTGGACCATATGAGGTTTTGCCTCTCCCCTCCCAATGTTGAGTTACGATTCACATCATTCCTCGTGACTGAGCTATGTAGTAATGAGCTCTTTGATCTTGGTACTTGGAGTGTTTTTTGATATGTTAGGTGATTATTGATTTGAGCTGGAGGAGGCTCCTTGAGGAAAATTATAATCTGATGTGAATGAGGCTTCTTAAGGAAGATTTTAGTTTGAGGAGAGGGAATATTATCAAAGAATACTTCCAATTTAAATTTTAGGTGCTCAAAATCATGCTAGGGACATATGTCTAACCCGGTAGGCATGTTTGCATGTATTTTTCACATTAAACATCTTTAACCATCATATACCTTTTGGTGGGACCTGAGAGTTGTAGTCTATCATCTCTTGCACTTCCCCATAATAGGTGTCTAGTAGTTTTTTTTTTTTTTCAAGCTAGCATCTTTTTGGTGCTTTCAAAACGACAATTAAAAAAATATTGAGAAACAAGAGAGAAAGTAACTTATTACTTGTTTAAGATGTTTTCTCAAATTATTAGATATTAATAGTCCCATAGGGGTTTCTTGAGAAATTTTATTTTGTTGTAAAGTACTATACTCTGCTACATTGATTAGTAAAGTGTTATTTTTTGCATGTACTTGGTTGGCCTACATTAATCCATTATAAATCCTTAAGCATCGTGACTCGATAAACCTAACAGAGATGCTTAAGTGATAGTGAGATTGCTTTAGTCGACCGGATGATCCTAATTTTTACGTAAAAGGGCTTAAATAGGTGAACCAAACCATTTTGATTACCAATGGTTGAAGTAATTGGGTGGTTAAGATTTGATAACATTGGAAATGATTAATTATTTAAACAGAAGAGATTGCATGTCACTTTCTAAGTTACTTAACATATGCAACATTAGTGGTAAGTATTGGCACATGAGCTCCTTAGGCTTTGTTTAATCCATTTGAAACTTGGCCTAACTCATCAAGACCAAGACATATCTTGGCTAACTCTCCACTTGGATAGGAGAACAAAATAACCTTCTGACTTGTAGCCAATCTTTTGGGTTCGATTACTTGACACAGCTAGCTCAAGTCTCAACATACATTCTATGATATCTACTGTCCCATTCTTAAAGAAATCGATATGTGACTCATGACTTAACGTCCATGATTGCAATAACCATCCTCAACCTCTCACTACTCCATAATCTCCATGACATCGACAACTATAATAATCTCCTCGTGTAAGCCCCTAGATTTTATGCTATGAATTATGCTTAAACCTTAAACCGGAGGTTAACTGAAAATCATAAAGTCAATAAATTTATAATAAACCCTAGTGGTTTAAGTCCGGTAATCCCATGCTTTTAACCTATAAACAACCAAATTGAGATAATTGTGGATTATAGTCTGTAATAACATAGGGAAGCTTAAAAATATCATATTCATTAAAATTTAATTTTTTTTGTATCCCAACGGAATCATATTTCGAAAACTATGCCCTGATACATCGGACAGTAAAATATTTCGATAACATCATTAAACTCGTAAAAATAAAGAGATTTCAAAAATATCAGTTTTATAATTTTTTTGTATCTAAAAACATCAAATATAGTCTAATTATGTGTATTTTCTTTATTATTGGTGTTGATTTGTTTTATCTGCTATTCATAGTACTATTCTACCTATCATTACAATTAACCTATTTCTATTTTTCTACCATCTATTTTTACACTCTACCATACCTATTTCTTACTTTTACTTTTCCTATATAATTTTATTCACGTCATACCTTACAAATTGTTACTTTTCATTAACAAAATTACAAATTTAATAATCTCTCCCTCTCTTTTCCTTCTTGGCTGCACCACTTCCCCCTCTATTTCTCTTTTTTTTTTCTTTTTCATTTTATTTAATTACGATAATTTTCCATCTACAAAACTCTATAAGTACCCATTTTCTCTCCATTTTTTTCACACACTCATTTACGTTAATATGATTATGGTGCGTGTTTCTTAAACAACTAAGTGTTATTGAAGTAACACTATGTTCATGTTTTGTTTTTATTCATGAATAAAACTTATTTTTATTATTATGTTGTTTTATTATTGTTATATTGTTACATGTTATTATTATTGTTCTAATCTAACTTCTATATGATATTAAGTATATTTATGTGCACATATATATTTCTTAGAACATATAAGCTCACTAACATAACCGTTATTTATTTATTACGCTTTGCAATTTATTTATTTATTCCATGTTTTTATATTAAGACTAGTCTTTCTAGTTTTAGACTTGTCTTCATCATGTCAAAACATATTTTTTATCTTTCTTATTAAATTAAGTTAAGACTTCTGATGCTTGATATTTATTATTTGTTTATCTCTATGTTTTTTATCTTTCTTATTAAATATTTGTGTTGTGTTACTTAGCTATAAACCTATATTTATGCATGATCATGTTGATTATTGTCTTAAAAAGAACAAAAAGGTTCTTTCTTAAGTAAAAGAAAATAAGCTCAACTTATTTTAAAATGTGATTTTATCACTTAGGAAAAGTTTCATTGAAATTTAGGATTTTATTTCAACAAAAGTGCTTTTCAAAGAATTTTAGACAAGGTCACTATAGATTTTAGTGTTGTTAAAGTTCAAGGCCTTTTTCAAAAGTTAATCAATAAATTATTTACTCTCTTTCCACTACCATTAAAACTTTAATGTTGATAATATTTTGCTATGAGAGCTTTTTTAAAAACTTGTTTATAAAATCATCACTAACATTTTAATAAGTATAAATATCAAAATAAACTTTTCAAAACAAGTTAAAATCAACTCACCAAGTAAAGTCTACTTAGGGAATAAAATTTGTAGATAACTTAGAAAGACTAAAATTTTTGAATCTAAATTATCTTTTAAGAGTTAAGAAAAGTAAATTATACACACACTTAATGACTCAAAAATATTAAGTTTTATCTCCAAACAACGTAAAAACTATTTTGTCAACTTCACTTTTCAAGCTAATAAGACAAGATTGTTTTATGAAAAATCATTCATTAAGACAACATCATAGAATCATATATATAATATGAGTTGTATATGTATTAAAAGGATTTTTCAACTATATATATATTTATATACTTGCTATGAGATTTTTGGTTGATAAAAAGTTGGAAAAATTATGTTTTAAGGGCTGGGATTTTTGTGTCAATTCTGCACTACCTCTTTTTGGAATCCAAATAACCTTTTATGATAAAAATAACCTTACAAATAGATAGATCTTTTCGATTAGGTAGAAAACGGTATATGATATATGAAATTCCAAGTTAAAATGAGCAAGTTATGGTTATTTAAAGTTGGAATTTCATCACATACGAATTTTGTGGAACTTAGTCAAACAGATTTTGCAAGTTTAAGTAAACTTCTAAGAAATACTCATTTTGAGTATTTCTCGTGTTTAGGCAACGAATAACTCGAGTTTCCTTATCCAGAGGACTACTTCGACTAGCAGCTTTCTGCTGCTATAGCCGAGTGAGTTTAATTTCCTACATTTTTATACTTATGTTTTTACTTGTAGATCAGTGACACTAAAATTGGGAAAAGACAAAAACATGAACATGCATGTGCCTCACATAAATGGTTGAAATTATGTTAAGCATATTGAGGCAAGAATTGTCAAATAATCATTGTTTGATTTAGTATAGAAAATGATATATTTGCAACTTTATGGTCACTTTAAAATATCTAATACTATGCTATAATTACTTAAATAAAATGATTCATGTATAACACGTAGTGAATCATATTGCATTCATTACTATACCCTTAGTGGGACAAGATCATAGTAGTGAGATCCATAGAACCTGAAATTCTACTTCATGGCGAATGGTCGCTAGATTAAAATGGTGGGTAGACACTCGAATTAACTATATTTTAGCGGTTAGTAGTGGCTCGCATAAAAACTAAAAAAACTTCATTTGTGAATTATGGTCTTTATGGCCCGGAACACCTAACCCCGAATGGAGGGATAAATCCATTCAACAAATGATTCCTAGAAAATCATATATATTGTTTGCTCATGTGTTTGTTGCACCTCACATGCTTGCTTAAATAACCTGTTTGAATATTGATTGTTCGAGCACTTTGTTTGTGGAAATGATTCTCACTAAGCAAGGGAGCTTATCTCTTTATAGATATTTATTGCAGTACCTTTACCTTTGGTTGACCCCCAAGGGATACTTTTCACAAGCACTGCCTTCTGGATTTAGGATTTTTTGGATGAAGTCAAAGACTAGTTGTAGACTTAGACTTCTAAGTAAATCTCCAATGTAACTGTGTTAAATAGACTATGATGGACTTTATCTTTTGATAGGGGGATGCCCCTTTAATATTTGTAAGACTCCTATATTTTATTTAAGATGCTTATGTTATAATCCTATATTTTATTTAAGATGCTTATGTTATAATTTCCATTCTTAATTGCTATATGAATGTTTTTTTAAACAACTTGTTCAAAGTTGGTCCTCTATGATCGTGAAGGTACATCTTATACCCGATATCGAAGCTTTTAGGATGACTAAGGATGTTATACTTAAGCTTTAATATTGAGTATGATGGATTGTCACGTTTAGAGTACCATTTGGGACATGACACCTCTCCTATAAATACCCCTCCAGGTGACGGATTGTCGCATTTAGAGTACCATTTGGGACATGACACCTCTCCTATAAATACCCCTCCAGGAGCTTTTAGAGGGGAACACCATGCAAACATAAAGCAATTACTATACTAAATTGATAACACTTTCACCTTATTTCTTGTTATCTCTTGCTTTGGGAAAACACTAATTTAAGTGTTTGAGTGGTTGCATTGAATGCACTTTTTTTAAAAAAATTTTTTAGGCCATTATAACAGGGGATGAGAGATTTGAACCTAACACCTTTTACTCGAGAGACCAGGAGAAAATGCCATTAGGCTACAAGGCCATTAGTACATTGAATGAACTTTCATTGCCTCCTAATCGTGTTTTGTTTCATAAATTATATTCCAAAAGCTCACTATCGAGTTTAATTATTTAGAAGCCCTTATCTATTTTTAGCTGAGATATATGCTAACTTCAATGTGAACAGGACAATAATAAATTCTCCTTTACTGATTGAAGCACTTGCACATTCATGGATGTAATTTTTTTTTTATCATATTTAATGCATTTCATTTTTCCTTTCTACAAAAACATTATTAGATTAACAGTCCTTTTCACTTGACATGAATTGCTATTACATAAAATGACAAATAACAATTCATGTCTCTAACTCATGAATTGTGGTCTATTTTTCAATTTCGTCATAAATACTCCTATCTTGAATATAACACCTATACAATTATCTTCCCTCTCCCTAATAAATATAAGGGCATTATAGATATTTTACCTTTTATTATAATAATTATTTGTTTTATTTTTTACACCAAGTGAACATTGTAATAACCATTACTAGGGCTGTAAACGAGTCGAGTTGAGTTGATACAATATCAAGCTTGAACTCCACTCAAATAAAAAACTTGAAGCTCGAACTTGAACTCGAACTCGAACTCAAACTCAAACTCGATCGGGCTTTGATTTGTAAACTCGAACTTGACTCGATTTAATACTCGATAAACTCGAACTCGACTCGATTGGGCTCTATTATTTTTTTTAAAATATTGATTTAACCATACAGAGTATTTAACACTCGATAAACTTGAACTCGACTCGTCTCGATTTAATATTCATTTAAGCTCGATTAAGCTCGCGAGCTTATCGAGCCGAGTATTTTGAAACTTGAGCTTGAGCTCGATGACTACTGGAGTAGGTCGAACTCGAGTTCAACTCGATTGTAAGCGAGTCGAATTCGAGTTTTTACAGAGTTGAACTCGAGTAGCTCGCGAGCTATCTCGACTCACTTGTAGCCCTAACCATTACAACTCTATTACATTCCCTTTGAATTGGAATTCCATTCCTCTTTATTCCATTCAGCGAAGTGAATAGCTGTAAGTAATTGAATGAGATAAAAGTAATATTGCATTGAAATTTTAATTTACATTGTATAATTTTTTAAAATTTGTTTTCTTTTAGAGAAAATATTTCTTTCATAAGGAGATCAATCTATAAGACTATAACTCTTTGCCATCTCATATTTAAGATAAATATATATTAATATTATTTATTTTACAATATAATGGAATTGACAATAATAAATGACTAAGTTCAAGGTTTTTATATAAAATAAATTAACAGACGATGCGCCTACGTTGTATGTGCGAAACTAAGAACAAGAGAGAGAATGGTTTTTGTTATAGAGAATAAAGAGGAGGGGAGAGGGGGGGATCAGAGAGAGTAGAGTAGCATTAATGATCTGTTATCGGAGAAGATAAAAAAATAAACAATCATCCAATAAAATGAATACAAAAAATAACTATTTTATTGGTCTCCGAAGAGAGCACAAAAGTTAATTGTTATAGTATGATTTATTATTTTTATGATACAAATAAAGTGGATTAACTTTTAAAACTAAGTTTACCTGGATGCAACATTTTTGAATTAGTAATTACAAATTAGAACCATGCCGTTGAAAACTTGATAGAAACGGGGTACTTATTTTCTCACCCCCTATAAAACAGCACTAAGTCCCATAAAAGAAAGAAAAACAGGCCCAGGCAAATGAAGCCCAACGTACAAAATAGGCATTTTATGTGAAACGTGAGGACTTCATTGGAATTTCAATCATTATCATCAAACCCTAGCTCCTTGTATATAATGCTTGAGAAAACCCTAATTATCGTCGGAGTTCAGTAGCAGTGGGTACAATGTCTAAGCGAGGTCAGAATTCTTCTACTTCTAATTCTACTCCTACGTTTTCAAATTCGTTTCTTTTAACCACATACTTTCTAATTCCTTAACAGAAGTATGTTTGCTTGTTTTTTAATATTGTGATTATAGGCAGAGGAGGTTCTGCGGGTAACAAGTTTAGGATGTCACTGGGTCTTCCGGTGGCGGCCACGGTGAATTGCGCCGACAACACCGGGGCTAAGAACCTTTACATCATCTCCGTAAAGGGTATTAAGGGTCGATTGAACCGGTTGCCTTCCGCCTGTGTTGGAGACATGGTGATGGCCACCGTCAAGAAAGGGAAACCCGATTTGAGAAAGAAAGTCATGCCAGCTGTCATTGTTAGGCAGCGCAAACCCTGGCGCAGAAAGGACGGAGTTTACATGTACTTTGAAGGTTAATATCAATGCTCACACTCTTTTATCTTTTGTTAGTTGTATATACGAATCCGAGGCGTTTACGTGTGTGTAGATAGAGTGGTTCCCGTACAGAAATAACTAGAGATCGGCATTGTTTAGCCTTTTTATGTTTTAGTAACTTCTGGCTAAGGATGTTGTGTGCGGCTTTGAGCTATTAATTTAAGAATTCCTTTACACCATTTTCAGAGATGCTTGTGGTACATAAAGATCAGATTCATGTGATCTTGGTCGTGCATATACGAGATTTCATTTGCATTACTAGGTCTTATGCTGGTGATGTGGTGTTGATGGCGCATCAGATTGTCTCTGCACCTCCCCTAACCAGCTATATTAATAAAATCTTTCAACCTACCCCTTTTTCAGATGTTAAATTCTAGTTATCATCTCTGTCGAGGTTGGAACAGCAATTAGAAAAAAAAGCAGGAGCTTTCCCCCTCCCACTTTCATTTGTTTTACTATAGACTGCAGTAGCTTTCTTTTATGCTGAAACAGATCTAAAGGTGGACTTATAATCGTATATTTTCTTTGGATATGTAAATTCTTTAAGGGCACATTGTAAATTCACTCCATTGTGTTTGTACCATGTGCATTTAGCCCTATTTTTTTGAAATTGCATGCTTAGACTCCCAAATCTTCCAACAAAGTGCTTCTTGGCCCTGCATTACCATTTTACCTTTGAAAAATAATTAAGAAAGTGCTCTTAATATTTATTAATTATTCAATCTAATGGCAAACTAGTAAGACAACACCATTTGTAAAGATTTGGGATTGTAAATGCACAATTTCAATAATAAAAAACCTAAGTACACAGGGGGCGGTCAGAAGGGGTGTAGTTGTTGCTTGCCCGAATCTTTGTATGCAGATGCATGAATATAAATTTTGTGTATATAGATATATATCTATATATTTTCATGTTTTTATCTGGCTAGTTATTTTAGGAGACATACGTACCATAAAGATTCACCAGACATAAGTCAGGTATCTACCTTAATTAAGTGGTTGGTACAGTTACACGTCTGGGAGAATGAGAGAGTCCTTCGTTACAGATGTTTATGCTTTCTAATGCTTCCATCTGCTCCATTGGGTCTCTACATTTACTTTATGAAAATTTCTTCTATTCCTTTCTGGGCTGCTTCCTTAGATGTGGAGTAAAGCTATCCATCTCAGGGCTGTATTAGTTTTATATATACATTCTTATTATTTCCATTTCATAGATCAGTCTAGCGTACTTTGTATTCAGAAGTTTATTCTGACATGATTCTTTTGCATGCAGACAATGCGGGAGTCATTGTAAATCCGAAGGGAGAAATGAAGGGTAAGATCAATTTCAGTTTTTATTTTTTGTTAGAATTGCTGGGTCTCTAAGTTTATCCATTGAATTAAAGATCTATAGGTTATTTTTTTTCTAACAAGGGCATATATATTTTTATTATTTTACATTTTTGGATGCATGTCCTTATTTTCGGACCTGTGTTATCAAGATAGAGGAACAAAGGGACCTCTATTACTCTTTGTTGCAAGTGCTATTAAAAGCCAGATCCTAAAATAATAATAAAAAAAATGACAGAAAATATAGGTCCTGAAGTGAACAAGCATGAAAAACATGGACCCATGTTTTTAATTTTTTCTCATTTGAATACCTAACTTTGGCAGTGTTGTAATAGAGTGTGATAGATATCCTATATTGATATGTTTTTGAGAATTTATGCTGCGTTTTGTTTACTGGAATAGAATTGATATTCCAATTTTATAACCATAGATTATCTATTTCTTTGTTTGGTTTGTAAAAGATTATACCATAAGAAATGTATATTCGATGTGATGTGGAATAAATAATGAATTTTTATACCTTCTCTTTGTTGGAGAAATGACTATTTATGACAAAAAGCATATTTTGTTCCAAAAATATCTTTAGTTATAAAAATAAAGGAATTGCTATTTCTTTTCCAGTTTCAATTTATTCCAGTGAATCAAATGCAATGTTAGATCTTAAAATGAAAATTTTGGTAACATAGGTTCTGAAATGAAAAATTATAATTTTGATGCATTTGTTCCTATTTTCCTGCAATGATTATTATTTTAATATTCTTGCTTTATGAATATATTTACAGGATCTGCCATCACTGGTCCTATTGGAAAAGAATGTGCTGATTTGTGGCCCAGGATTGCTAGTGCAGCAAATGCTATAGTTTAAGATTGAAATATTTCTTTTTTAGTCTTGTTTTGTTTGATGCTTGAAAATGGATATACATTACTATCGGATTGTAGGATGAGCTATCTTTTGATGAAATGGGTATTCTTAATCTTAATGGAATTCATATTAGAATTTTGTGTGTTTAAGATTCCCAGGCTCTTCTCTGAGTGTGTGCGTGTGTTTTTTTTATTTTATTTTATTTGGAGGACCACTTCAGTATTGACATGGGCTTCTGAATACGTTGGTCTTCCTTGCCTCCCTGACCAACTGGCTCTCCTATATGGTTGATCTGAGGTAGCATGTCAGTGAATTTTTAGGTCATAAATGGCGGTGTTCCTCATGTGCTAAGCCAGTGGTGCATTCCATATATCATTGGTATAATGATGCAAATGGATTCCTGAAATTTTCAGGAATATTCAATTTGTATGTTTCGGTGCCTAATTCAAACTTTTTGGTTCGGCGTTAATGCCTGAAATCATGTAAAGCTGTTGAAGGGATTCTGTCCATTTTCTCCTTTATTACTCCCTCTCTAAAAATAAAAAAGACCTTACTCAACAAGAACAATTATAAATACTATAACGCGTTATATGAAGTGAAGTAAATCCACTTGAAATAACAAGAAACACCTTCCTTAATAATAATTATGAAATCCGATACTGTGTTATATGAAGTGGAGTGGAGTAGATCCACTTTAAAGGACGGATTGAGGTTTTAGGAGGAGAAAAGCATTCCAGATACATGCTAAAAAGCTATCCCTCAACATACCAAAATATGGTATTTTCGACTCAGTAGTGAAAAATGAAAATCTCTCAACATATCTAAATACGGCATTTTCCACCCACTAGCGACAATTGAAGTAACATAGAACACATCATTAAAGAAAGGCGGTATCTTGTCCAATCTAGAGAGAGCACTGTAGAATTTTTGAGTCGTGTTAAGCTTTGCCGTAGGAGGATATCTTTGCCTTAAAATCTTAGTTATTATAAACAATTAAACAGTGGACTCAGCGAGTGATTTTACCTGTTTAATTGAGTTTTTAAGTAGCTCTGTTGTGCACCGGGGCCAAGAACATTGGATTAGAGTTTCCACTCAATTCAAGGCTAACCTAGGCTTTTCTCTTTTGTTATTCTATAGATATACATTTGTTTATTTTTCCAAAGAGAGAATATGCCATTTTTTTTCCTCATAGTTTATCTTATTTCCTTTTGTTAATCTTAGTTGAAATTTCATTTTGTCACGTTGCCACCTGTTATAGAGCTGTGTAAACGGGTTATATGGGCTAATCCACTTGCTCCGTGTCAGCCCACGGGTTATGCCAGCTAGCCTGTTTTGACCCGCCCTGCGCGAATTGGTGGGTTATGCGGATTAGCCTGCGAATCCGCTAATATATATTTTTTTATTAAAAAAATTATAAGAATTGAATTTGAAATTGAAATTGACATTTCTAATAATTTTAATATAGAATATATTTCTTTTTATCTCACCAATTACTAACATATTAATCCTAGATGATAGTCGTGTATGGAAAAATTATAGACTTTTATTTTGAAATTTTTTATTTCAACATAAAAGGATTTATTTTAACCAATAGAAATTAGAATTTATTCTAATTGTTTTCTTTGGTGTGGCAACAAAAAATACATAATGAAAATTATCAATTAATATTGTGTTGCTTATTTTAAATAGAAGCATATAAATATCTAACAAATATAAAAGAAAAAGTATTGATAAAAGGACTAAGGATATAATAAAAATAAAAGTTGAAAGTTTAAAACATTACTCCCATAAAAATTACATAATCAACATTCACCAACTAAATAATAGAAAAGTGAAGTGAAGAGGAAAAATAAGTTTATATTTGTTTCTTTTATTTATGTTTTTTTAAGTGCAGGTTTGCGAGCCAACCTGACCTGCAGCGGGTTGGCCCACTTCAACCTACTGGTTATTATGGCTCGCACATTAAACGGGCTAAAATTTTTAGCTTAACCCGCATTTTTTTGCGGTTTAGGCAGGTTGTCTCACGTAACTCTTCCCGCATGCACAACTCTAGTTATATAGTCACTAAGTAGATGACGTGACTTACAAATAGCGTTATATAATATTGAAATACTTGTAAGAGGTATTTGCTTTTTTTTTTTTCCTTTTTTTATGTTTTTACAACATAAGCTTAATGTGAGACTCTTTAAAGTGTGCAATATCAAGAAGTATTTAATTTATAAGAGTAAAAGAAAATAAAGCCCATCAAATAGCCATATACACACTAAGCTTTGATTTTCTTAGAATCTTCACTATTTCCATCATGATTTGTCCAAATGGTTACTGAAAAATAAATAATGTGGGATAGTGAACAACATTCCTTTGCTTACTTTTAATAAATCTTCACTATTTCAAAATGAATAATATAGTCATCTAAAGTCTTGTCAAACTTTTGTTCTCTCGGTTCATGCTTTAGACAATACAATATAATAAAAATACACCTTTTTTCCCCGCTTTTTTCTATATTGAAATAAATTACATGCAAACTTCAGATAGAATGATGATAGAAAGAAAACTAACACAACAACAAGAACAAGGAAATGAAGTTACATAATCTTCCCACCCTTCCAACTGTACCTCCATTACTTCAAAAGAAAACACGCACGACGTTTTCTTTAGTTGTAATGTATATGACTCTGTCCACATCGAACTCTCTAATAAATTCAAGAATGTAAGATTCAATATTGCTTTCGGAGAAAACACCTATTGCCCTTTGGATATCGAGTAGTCTAAGCTATGCATATCCATTATTCACCCACTATATACTTATTAAGAAAGCTTTCTAGAAGTTTTCCCAAAAAAAAAAAAAAGAAAGCTTTCTAGATGAGGTGACTAAGATGAATGAGTGTAGGGAAAAGAAATGTACAAATCATCCTGCCCATTGCTTATGACATTGAGCCATCGGATGTTTACCATCTTCATGATCCTTTGCACTATCAGTGCTAACAAAAGTCCTAATCATCTATTTGTCATGGATGTGAATGCAAAAGAGGTCATTCATGGAGATGCATAAGTGTGATTAGATGGGCACATCATGGGGTCTAAGGACATGAATATTATGGTAGGAGAACTATTGATTGACTACTTTACATCTTAAAGAAGGAGGGAAGACCACTGATTGACTCTGACCATGAATCGTCAATGGATGTGTTTTTCTAGCATCGTGGACGCCAATTTAGAGACTGTTGAATATTGATCTCTATAAATGGATGCAGAAAAGTATAGGTATTATAAGTTCAAATTCTAATTGTTGATTTTTCAACAACGATTCTTATTTATAATGTGTAATTGGGTAATCCATACTTGAAACAATGAAGATCTTATGCAAAGCATGGGCTTAATGTGTGTATAGGTGATTAGGTTTGTAGCAATTAATGGGTTTTGAATTCTACAACAACAACAACAACAACAACAACAACTAAGCATACAATAATAAAACTTAACATGGTTGGCTTATAGATGATAGGGCTTGGACTCTTGACTGTAATTTTATTACTTAACAATGTCATGTTGTTGTGATATGATCAATTATTTTAATGTAGGGAAAATGGGGATATTGTTGCTTAGAACATGGCTTTTTATTCTTTGTTTGAGTTTCTTTTGTTGCATAATTCAATCGGATATATGATCCTTCAATCCTCATGGATAGGTTCAATGCTAGGGTACAATTGATTGCTAAAGTTGGTTCCCTGACATCTATTGATTCAATTTAGCTACTATGGCAATCTTTGCTATAAGCTTCCATGGGAATTTAAAAAAAGTTATCATAATACTTCGGTAATAAAGATTATATCATTAATTGTCTTAAATTGAAAATTGTAGTCCATTAGAGTATAACTAAATATATTTAAGATTAGAGGATAGTATTGATAGGATTTCTAAATCACATTTTGAATTTGAGATTGTGGATTTGCCATATCCATTGTAGTGCAAGGCATGAACCCAAAATAAAGAGAAAATTGCACATGTTTAAACCCGTAAATTTCCTCATGATATTCATAGATTGCAATCTATGCAAGAAAGATACACTTATGAGGTTGAATTTTTTATCAACTTATCATCATGATGGATTGTTAGCATAAAGATGGAAATCTTCAAATCATTTGTCACCAGTGTCATCTTAACTGGCAACTAGCATTATCTTTTCATTCTTTTGGAGTAACATTACAAGGTATATTTCAAGGTTCAAAGAGTTAGACAAAGAAGCTCAAGAGTAACTTAATGAGAAACTCTCCTTTTGGAAGGTTGAGGTGATGTGTTAAGAGGGCCAAGCTGTTTCATACTACCACGCAACGTTATAAGGAATTTGGTTTATATAAATAAAAATTATAATCTCTTATCTTCCCTTGGCTTTATGTCACCGGGTGTAATAGGAATGCTATTAACAAGGATGATCATCTTCTTCACATTGTGGGAAATGTGTCATGTCGATGATCTTGATTCTTGAATTTAGGAAGCCTCCAGGAAAATTCAAAAGGTTGTCTGTCGATTTCCTTTAGACCTTCTCTTTACTTCCAAGAATTGTCTATACTATTTATACAGTTCTAGACTTTGTATTTGTACAAACATAGAAAAAGCACTCTACTCTTTATGGTTTATTTCCATTGTTGCTTCTGTTTTGATTTTTCATACCAATTCCCTTGACTTGAGGGAATCTAGAAAAATCATTTGAATAAAGTCAAAGTCTTATTTATGTGTATTCTATCCCTACTTAACCATGTTTTTGGTTATCCCTCTTGACTCCTAATTTTACATGGTGTTACATTATGTTTGGTGCACTTTGCATTGACCTATTTTTCATGTATTTAGCTTCAATTTAATAAGATTCTTATACGGTTTTGCTTCCTATAGATAGTTTTTCTTTGACTAATTATTATTTGAGCTAATATATTGCAATTAAATCCATTGTTCCACATTGCTTATTCTCTAACCAATACTATACTCTATAATGTATGGTTGGATAAGCCCTCACTAGATGATATTATTAATTAGTTGTAAATATTGTGAGTTTGATTTGATATCATAGTTTAAAGTATAGGCCTATATCATATGCCTATACTTATCTTACAACTTTAGCCACTTCAACCATGCGCTTTTCCAATTGCTTAATATATACAAGATTGGTCAATATTGTTTTAGTAATGTGAGACAATAGTCTTGATTCCCTTCTCCAATTGCGGATTTTCTTTTGCAACTTTACATATCCATCATTATTAATATCAAAATTGTATTTCTCAAAGTTTTTTCTACCTTGAAAGAAAAAGCCTCTTTTATCGGGTCCTGGTATGTGGGATCTCTAAAAGCGAACAAGAAGTGTGTAAACAATATTGTTGGTTGTTGTCACAACAAATGTGATGAGTTCCATAAAGTCCCATGAGAACTTGTAGGAAGTAAGTTGGGAAAAAAGTCTAGTTTGCAGCACAACCATTCCTAGCCCAAGCTAAAGGATGCATTTTACTTGCTTATGTGCAAAAACATCAATTTCTAACTTCTTTTGCTGCAAACTCTTTAGCTCAATCCTCATTAGATCCTCTTTGGGAGTCAAAGCCATCGGGTCAATTCTTTTAACTAGATAGCTACTTGATTAGGAAGCAGATGTACTACTAAAACATATGAGGGTAGTAGGATGATTTACGTTAACATCTTAATACATATAGAGTATTTGATTGAAGTAACAATTAATAGAGAATGAAATTAAGCTTAAGTCATTTGTTGTTAAGAGTTTATAATTACCATAATCGTGAATTACACAATGCATATCATTGATTTATTTATAGCTAAACTCAATGTTCTAATATGCTAGATGGATTTTTCATAATATTCCCATCCTATACCAAAAGGCCATGAAAAATTAACAAGAAGTAAACCCTTCCACAAATTGGTTTTACATCTATCAAATGAGATCTAACATCTTATTATCAATAAGGTTTATATCAAGCTATGCTTTGGAAACTCAAGTGAATATTCACAAGGATCTAAAAGTATTGGGATTGGATATATTATGCGATAAGGTGGCACAATTGCAACTCGAAAGGAAAATCTACAATGGAATTTATTAACTATAAGAATTTTAAGGCAGTTATAACAAATGAAATGAATGATACATACACTTAATTATTTTGTATTGTAACTAGGTTATACCAGATTATACACTACTAGTAGGAACAAGTATATATTATGGTATTGAAAGGAAGGTCGACCTTATCATGAAAAAGGACAATGTTGGCCTCATCAAGAAGAGGTGCAAAAGCATTGGCCTCATCGATGGATTTGGTGATCCCCATGCTTTGGCAACCATTGTTGCCTATCACATTTTTTTGTGACAACAACCAACATGATTATTGGACATGCATACTTCTTACTCCCTTTAAGAGATCCCACATACCAAGACCTGATGAAGAGGCCTCTTCTTTGAGGTAGGTAAGCTCTTTAGAAAAAAAAAAAAATTACAAATTTGATGTTGATAGACATGTAGAGTTGCAAAAGAAAATCTTCTAACTATTAAAGAAGGAAATCAATACTATTATCTCATGTTACTAGAACAACATCAATCCTTGTATATATTTTGCAATTAAAAAAATTCTTAGTTAAATTGGTTAAAGTCATAGGATAATTGTGGGCTTTTGATATAGGCCTAAACTCCTTTTATTCTTAACAAAAACAACAGCAACAACAACTACTCTCATAGCTAAGTTCTTTAAATCATATATTTTTTAAAACTACTACTCCATAGTATTGTGTAAGCAAGTTATAAATAGAATTCTCAAACTTTTTATTGTGACAAATTTAATAAAACTTTCAAAATATTTAATTAAAGGTCCATTTTAAAATAGAAAGAAGTTCAAAAAGTTAAAATATCTACTTTAATTAAAACTTATTCAAAGCTGAGAAATTATGTTTTAGCATCATTTCACACCAAAATTCTCACATAAATTAACTTCCATTGAACAATCAAGAATGAAGTTGAATTTACGAAAGAGGAAAGTAAAATGATTTCAATTGAAGTCTGTTACAACTGAAGTTTGCTACTTTGTATTTATATAAATTAGTAAAAAAACAAAAGTTATCAACTATAATTCAAGACTAGTGTGACAACATATATAATAGAGTCACGTGTACAAAAATAAATAACATGTAATACTTTCACAACCCCTTCAAGGTGGAGTCATACAAAGGCCCAGCTTGGATATAGTAGACAACAAATGAGCAACGGAAACCAGTTTTGTAAGACAATCCATAAGTTGATTCCTGGTAGATACATAATGAATTTTAAGAAACCAGTAGCAACATGATGTCTAGTGAAATGAGCATCAATCATAATGTGTTTAGTATAACTATGGTAACAAAGATGATCAACCAATAACTCAAGAGATCTGTTGTCACAAAAAAAAAAAAAAAAAAACAGATAGGTGGACAAAAAAGAACATGAAGATCATCCAAAAGATAAAAAAGCCACAATAACTCTTTAATAGTACTAGCCATAGTTGTATATTTAGCTTTGGTTGAACTTGTGGACACTATAGTTTGCTTCTTTGTCTTCCATGAAATAAGGGAGGATAAAAAAAAAAAACCCAGAAATAGACTAGTGATCAATACTACAAGCTCTCTAATTAGAGTATGGATAGACATTAAGCATAGGAGTAGTGGTAGAGGAATAAAAAAGTCCCAAATCAATGGTTCCCTTTAAGTATTTCAAGACATGATATGTAGCTTACAAGTGATCACTTATAGGATTAGTAACATGTTGGCTCAATTTGTGGACTGCATATGAGATGTCAAGACGTGTGGTTGTTAAATAAAGTAAACTACCTACTAATCTATGGTAAACTGTAGGATCTATTAAAAGAGAATTAGAGGTAGCAAAAAATTTGTAAACTATGGGAAGAAGAACAATAATAGATTTATAACAAGATAATCCTTTATTAGCTAGTATATCAAGAAAAAAATTTCACTTATTCAAAAGTATTCCTTTATAAGGGCAACATATTCCAATCCAAAAAAGAACCATGCATCACTAAGATCCTTTATGGTAAATTCAGAATGTAATTGAGACTTTAAAGTATTAAGAGCACTTAGGTTGGTACTCGTCAAAAGCATATCATCAACATAAAGTAATACAAGGAAGCCATTCTCATCAGACCTAGTAAACAAAGAATGTTCATTACGTGATTGAACAAAACCATGGTGAAGCAATAACTTGCTAATTTATAAGTTCTATTGACATGAGGTTTGTTTAAGACCATATAGAGATTTCAACAACTTACACACTTAGCCTAGTTTTGCTTTAGAATATCCTTATGGTGGTATCATATAGATTTCTTCATCTAAATGCCCATGAAGAAAGCCTTAGTAATGTCAACTTGTGATAAAGGCCAATCATACATAGCAACCGTGGTAAGAAGGACATAAACAGAGGTAAGATGAACATCTGGAGAAAAGATTGTGATAATCCTCACTCTTCTTTTGAGTGTATCCTCTAGCCACTAGATGTACTTTATATTGTTCTACACTACCATCTACTTTATACTTAATTTTATACACCTATTTACACCAATAGCTTGCTTATCTTTAGGCAAATCAGTTAACATTCATGTTCCATTTTGTTTTAATGCATCTAACTCTTGACGCATGGCATCTTCCCAATGCTTATGATTAGATGCTTGAACATTAGTGGATGGTTCTTTGGTTAAGAAAGCATTTTGCAAGTGAATCCACGTCATCGGGTGGATAAGAAGCAAAGGTGGAAGAGGAAAACAATAGGTATTTAATAGGATATTAAGAACCATACGAGGAAGAGGTAGGGGATTATAATGAGCACACATTACTCAAGGAATGTACATGATGACAGAGGCATTGAGGTGGTATAATATTTGTAGTTATACGACGCTTAGTAACTGGAACTATAGGTATAATTTTAGAGGAATGAGATGGATCTGAAACAAAGGTAGGCTGTGTATGACTAGAAATAGAAAGATTAGAAGAAGAAATGGGAATTGATGAAGATTCAAAGGAGACATAAGGCAATGAAACTGAAGGATTAGAATATGGTATTGATGGAGTGAATATGCATTTGATGCTTTGAAGGGGAATTTGTCTTCAAAAAATTGGACATTTCAACTGACAAAAGTTTTATGAGAGCCAAATCATAAACTGTATATGCTTTTTGACTAGGTGGGTGACCTAAAAATATACACTTAAAATCACATGGATTAAACTTATCTTTGTGGGGTTTCTTACATTAGCAGCGAAACAAAGACATCCAAAGGCTCGAAGATGATCGTGATTAGGTACCTTATCAAATAATTTTTCATATGGACACTTCCAATCAAGAAGTGGCATTGGCATGTGATTAATTAAGTAGGTATTCATGAGAATACAATCACCCCAAAACATTTTAAGCAATCCAGAATGCAAAAGCAAAGCTCCAGAAGTATCTAAAAGATGTCTATGCTTCCTTTCTACTTGTCTATTTTGTTAGGGAGTATATGGGCATGACTTTTGATGAACAACACCATACTTTAAAAATATAGAAACAAACTTAACACCATTGTTAGTCCTTATGTATTTAGGACATGTTTTAAAACGATTCTACACATATGCTATAAAGTTTCCTAAACTTTTAAAAACCTGAGATTTTTGTTTTAACAAGCATGTCCTAGTACTTTGTGTGTAATTATCCAATACGGTCAAGAAATATTGTTTACCAGATCTTGCAGCAATCTTGTATGGTCTCCATATATCTAAATGCACAAATTCAAAAGCATGAGTAGATGTATATTCACTTCTATCAAAAGACAAACGATGCAATTTTGCTATTTGGCAAGTTTCACAAAGAAAGTCACGGTAAGTAAAGGATAACAACAACTCAAATGTTGAAGTTTAGATAAAGAAGTGTGTCCAAGTCTTTCATGAAACAAATGAAGACTAGGGATAGAATCATGTGTTATAATGGAACAAGAAGGTAAATATAACTGAGAATTACTCAACAACACCTAATATATTCAATGTCTAGTACATACAATCCATTTAAAACTTGAGCGATAGCAATCTGCTTATATGTGCTTGGGGCCCTGAAATATGCGAGATGTATTATCAATAATGGCGATCAAAGATTGGTCAGATAATAAATTGGGAACTAATAGGAGATTGCGTTTAAATTAAGGTGTGTAGGGCACATTTTATAGGTATAGCTTTGGCGTAAGAAAGACAGATCCAATTATGTGTATTGACTTCTTAGTGCCATAGGGTAAAAGAACATTCATTGGTTTCTTTAAGAGAGTTTTAGAACAAAATAGGTCAATATAGGGAGCCATGTGATCGCTAGCTCTTGTATCTACAATCCAAAAACTATCCTTAATGTTCGAAACAACCAAATGAGCAAAGGAAGTATTCATACCTACGAAATGATTGGCCTGTGCTCCATCTGAAATTTCCCTTGTTACAGCAGGCTTGTTAAACATCATCTTCATTAGTTCTTTATGCAAGTTTTGCATAAAACATGGAAAAAATTGATTCACTCCAGCTTGCTCTCCAACATCATCAAGAGGACAGTCAACAATAGGACTTACAATGTAATTCAACCTAGCTACTACTTTTCTCACATTCCTCTTTCCTTTGTACCACTCTGGGTATCCAATAAACTCAAAACAAGTTTCTATAGAATGCCCATTAGCATTACAATGTGTACAATGCAACCTTCCTTTTCTATTATTTTTTCTATCATTCCCAAAAGACTTAGGAGCACTTTTACTAGTTGTAAAAGCTATCATTAGATAGTAAGCTCTACTAATAGAAGGAAGAGGCTCAACTAACAAACTTGATTCTGTACAGATTCATATGTGTTTGACAAACCCATAAGAAATTGCATCAATTTCCCTTATGAATAAAAATTTATTAACCGTTCCTTTAAATCACATGTACAATAATTCAGCCTTCCATAAGAACTGACCAGATAAGGATTCAAAGCTTGTAATTCCTCCTATCTTTTTAATCTATTATAATAGGTTGTAACTGTCTAATTCCTTTCCCTAATGTTAGAAATCTCATGTTGTAGTAGAAAAATCTGTGGACCATTAATACGACCATATTGATTTGTGATTTTTTTCCAACGTTCTTGTGAAGACTCTGTGTAAAGATAATTTTGTGACATATTAGTAGTCATTGAATTTAATAACCAACAATGAACCATAAAATGACAAGTAGTCCATTTTACATATTCAACAGAATTTTCTTTAGGTTTAGGAAGAGTTCCATCAATATACCTTAGTTTAACTTTTGCTCCTAAAGCCATCCGAATAGATTGATTCCAAGCAATGAAATTTGATCCATCAAAGACAATATTTCCTAATTTCATTCTAGGATTATCCAATCTAGAAACATACAATGGATCTACATTCACTGTTTCGACCATGTCTAATGTAAACCCTAAGTCACGAACAATGAAATCTAAAAAGAAACAAAGGAGATTATGAGATCGTTACCAGGGTGAGCTCTGATGCCGTGAGAAATTATACTTTAGCATAATTGCACACCAGAATTCTTACATAAATCAACTTCCATTGAAAATAAAAGAATGAAGTTGAGTTTACGAAAAAGGAAAGTAAAATGATTTCAATAGAAGCTTGTTACAACTGAAGTTTGCTACTCTGTATTTATACAAACTAGTAGAAAGGCTAAAGTTACTAGTTGTAATAAAAGACTAGTGTGGCAACGTATATAATAAAGGCACATGTACAAAAATAAATAACATGTAATACTTTCACAAAAGCCTAACTATGAAAATTCAAATCTCAAACTTAACATAGTATGGGCATTATTAGCAAAATAAAACTTTTGTTTACTTGGCTATCATAGTCCTTTATAGTAAAATTATTTTATTTAATCATGTGCACTTGTGCTCTTGCATTTTTATATTTGCTTAGATGATTCCTTGAAAACTTAGGAATTGTAAGCTAGCGTAACTGGAAACGTCTAAACCCGTGAACTTTAATAGGACAATGTATTCTCCTAATGTTCTTGGTGAGGTTCTTGTATCTTCTTTTGAGCTTCTTGGTCTTGGAGATGTTAGTCCATCTGGACATGCACTCCCAACCTGCACTTCCAAATGAATTTGCTTCCATTAAATACAACAGCCAGAGGCAATTTTTAGCATCATCGAAATAGCTAGCAGTGAGCACCGCAACCCAGTACCTTGACTTTGAGCATATTCTACATTTTCATCTTCTTCTAAGCTTGGTTTGTTCAGGATCTGTAATTATTCAAACCCACATTGTGAACATTTGCATTAATGGAAAGTTTAATCATGTATTTGCATTAATTGAAAGTTTAATCATGTGCTTAAGTCATATTTTCCATCACCTCGACTAGACAGTCCAACCGCTTTCTCATCCTTCTTTGTATGAAGCCTCTGGTGCACTGTAAAGAAAAAATCGCATTAGTATATTGAAAAAATGAGGGGGGACACACCACATTTTTTCCTTGCAAGTCACATAATCTACCTTGACATGATATTTTACGAACGGATAGAAGTTTAGTAAACTCCACACTATCTTGTCCAGTCGTTTACCTTTGACGTGGCTTGCATATATATCTGTTAAATAAGATAACATTTTAGCCTTATCATGCCAAACTTTTCTCTAGAATAGGCACATTGCTTTTATAAATATTTTGGTCCTATATAATTCGTTGGTTTCTGGTCGTTTTGATATCCTTTTTTATCATTTTAAAACAGATTGTTCGTCAAGAAATAAAAACAGGTGAAAAATAGACGTTTTTATGCATAAACAGATCAAATAGAGTAGACAGAGATCAAATTCAGATAAAATATAGATGCAAATTAGATACAAATACAAATGAAATCAGATGCCAAAGGAGTTGGAATGGAATGACACATATTATTTTGGAAGCTGTGAACTTGATCCCAGTGGTTTAAGGAATTTCCATTTATTTGTGAAACCAAATCAAAGTCCTAGAGTATGTTATGATCATTGTGGCACTAGATATGGCCTTATATTAATTTGAAAGAGTTGATGGATACCAAAGGATACAAATCCACCATTAGTGCTCAAATCTTCAAAGGTTTCGCCTCTCAACTCTAGAGGAGGAATCGGGGACCATGTACATGGTGGTGCTTTTGCCCATTTGTCTAAACTGCCCACATCCACAAGCTCCTGTTCTTGGACACATAAAGAGGGGAAAGCATTGCATTACCTTACCTATGAGGTCTAGTACTCATAGAATGATAAACTATGCTATTGAACACAAATGCATTACAAACCTGAAAGAAAGCTGTTGCAATAATTACGTCAGTGTTTTCTTTGAATCGTATAGGAAACACAACAGTGATTTTTTCTGGCTGCAAATCACATGAATGTTCTTGGTTTAGATCAGTAAGCACTAATTTTACAAGAAATAAAGGGAAGAATTTGCATTGTTGAAGAAACATATTTCTCTTGATGTAATAGCTTTGAAGAGCTCATTAACACCAAGCAAGGCAGCCTAGAGTATACCTGCCTAACCACAAAGAAGGGCTCTCTTGGTTGATATACAAGTTTCATTGGCTTGTACATCCCATGTGCTTCTGGGGAGTTCACATTCTGCAACAATTCTTTCAGCTGACAACTTAATATCATTGCTTGCACTGCAGAGATCTCTGTTATTATCTTTAGTGAATCTGCAAAAAGCAAACTATTTCCTGGTGTCATGAATGACAGCAATTCCAGTCTCTGCAAATTTCATCAAAGGAACATATTTGCTGTAACAAAGTGCCGTACATTCCAATGCGTAGATCCCAAGAAAGTAGACCCGAGTCATATGATTCAAAGGAAAGAAGGTCCAGAGGAAGACTTTGTGAGCAGGTTTAAGAAAGGAAACGTTGCTTCTTTATAATACATGAGCTTACTGAGTTCAGAGACAGCTACTTATGTATTCCTTTCTTAATCTCACTTAAAAAGTCATTGTTAACGTTGCAACTCAAATAGTAGACAGATTTAAGGTATGATTCACCAATAGATACTTGGTAAAATATTCAGTTCGGTAAGATTTATTAGCTTTGTTACCTGAACTTCTCACTTTTGTCTTTCCATACTTATTGGGACACTTTGAAAATAGGGGAACTCAAAGGATATGACATTGGCGTGGCAAGGAAAATCAATGATCCCAGGTAACAGGTTTAGCGTTGGAAATGTTACACTCAAATTCACAACCATAAAGTTTGATGAATTACTATATGTAACAAAACCAAATTCATTAACCAAATAATCTATTCCGATGAGATCTGTGTGGTGGCTTACATTACTCTGTTAAATTGTTTTGCGTATGTCATGTAATACATCAATATACTTGGATGGTCGGATAATATTGCTGTTCTCACCCGATTGATTCCCATAACAAAATAAAGAAAGTACACAAGAAATGGCTGAGCATAGATGCTTCTCAACATTCAAACTACTGTGGGGATCTATTTTCAGGAGAAATATAACTATCGTACATGATGAAAATAGTAAAAACATTTGCTGTTATTATAGTCCAGAGTTGCTTCATAGTGAAGTGTCATATTATGATTGACTAAAAACTTGATGGGTGTTAAGGTTTTGAACCACTTAACCTTTTCCGTCCGGGATTTTATTTAGATCCAGTTTGAGAGTGAGCTGATATCCTTCTCTGGTAGGTTCAACAATCTCCACCACATCAGAATGAATCCTCTTTATCATGTCTACTAAATCATCTGAAAGACATTTTTTCCGCAAGACTTCATGGGACAGTAGCGGTGTTGATATGGACAAGTAGGCATTAAGAGGATCTGATGTTGAAGACTGTCAAGCAACAAAGTAAAAAAAAAAATCAGTTGCACTAAAAGTTTTTGATTATACTTTTACTTAAAGGCTAAGATAGCAGATAGATCTTCATTTTATTCATCATGAAAAAGCCAAAACTCATACAAAACTTACTCGAATGTGATATTCCACAGCACCAAATTCATATATATGTTGATCTATCTCCATAGGCTTCTTAGCACTGTAAATTGGTGACGACATGATTTAGGAAAAAAAAAAAAAAAGATGCATGCTCGAATCTATATCCCTGCTCAGGACCCAACAGTTACTGTACTAACTTTAAACCAGTTCACTTCACTTTAAGGAAATACTCTTACCCATGTAACCGTGTTAGTGTTTCCTTTAGTGCCGGAGATGATCGATCAAAGCATGCCATTCTCTCTCTCTCTCTCTCTCTCTCTCTCTCTACACACACACACTCAAACACACACATATATAGAATACAGAGTGACTGGGAGAGCTGAACGTAAGAAGAACAAGATGAATCCAGATGCTAACAACAATTACTTTATGATGGAAACATATATGTAAATAAGAAAGTGACTCAAGTTCAATGTTGCAATCATAATCATGTTTGTCATCCTTTGAAGCAACTCTTCTATCTTGTCTTTTCCTATATGCATTAGCAATTAAGTTACAAGCTTGCTTGCAATGCACGCCAAATCGATGAGATGTCAACATGCTTGCTTTTTCACTACCTCATGCATATTTATCCACCTTACCTAATCGTGGACAACACAACAACTTCTTCTAATTCCTTGATGAAAGTATTTCTGCATTTGAAGCAACTGGCACATTGAAATGACTGATTGTTTATTTTTTATAGGAAGGAGGTTCTGCGGGTAACAAGTTTAGGATGTCACTGGGTCTTCCCCGTGGCTGCGACGGCGAATTGTGCTGACAACACCGGGGCTAACAGTAAAGGGTTGATCGAACCGGTTTCCTTCCGCCTGTGTTGGTGACATAATGATGCCCGCCGTCAAGAAAGGGAAACCCAATTTGAGAAAGGAAGTTAGGCCTGCTGTCATTGTTCGGCAGCGCAAATCCTGTCGCAGAAAGGGCAGTGTTTACATGTACTTTGAAGGTTAATATCAATGCTCACACTCTTTTATCTTTTGTTAATTGTATATAACATATATATGCAGTGTCCTTGTGACGTGCTCTGTGGTACTGTCTTATATGAGATGGAAATCCGAGGTGTTTATGTGTGTTCTAAATAGAATAGTTTTATGTTTTAGTAACTACTGGCTAAGGATGCTGTTTGCGGCTTTGAGCTATTAATTTAAGAATTCCTTTGTGCGATTTTCAGAGATGCTTGTGGTACCTGAAGATTGGATTCATGTGTTGTTGATTGTGCATACACTAGATTGCACTTGCATTGCTTGGTGTTATGCCGGTGATGGTGGTGTTGATGACTTATCAGCATGTCTCTCCGCCTCCCATAACCAGCTATATAATTAAACTAAATCTTTTAACCTTATTCCTATGTCAGATGTTAAAAAGACTAGTTATCGCCTCTGTCGAGGTTGGAACAGTTGCTAGAAAAAGCAGAGCTTTTACCCTCGCCCTTCATTTGTTTTACCATAGACAGGATAGCTTTCTTTCACGCTGAAACAGATCTTAAAGGTGGGCTTATAAATGTATTTTCTTGCCCATGCAAATCCATGGTGAATACACCCTATTATGTTTACTTTATCCGCTCTCAGGCAGGTTGCTCTTGGGTCGAGTCGCATCAGAACAAGATGTATTAACCTAGCACATATTTTCGCTGAAAACAAATACATTGACCTGGGACAAATATATTAGACCTAGCACTTTTTGAAACAAACATACACTCTAGAACAAAAGATACTTCTTGATACTTCGATCTATACGCAAGTCTCCGCAAAGAAAAAAGAACATCTTGACCTAAGAATTTTCTCACTTAGTCTATTATTTTTGAAATTGTGTATTTAGACTTTCAAATCTTTCAACATTGCTTCTTAGCCTGTGCATCACCATGGTACCCTTAAATAAAATTAAGAAAATATGTTTAATATCTTTTAATTAATTTATCCAAGAGCAAAATAGTAAATGGGATTGAAAAAACCTTTGTAAATGTAATTTATCCTATTATGTTTATTATATAAGATAAGTAAGACATCTACCTCAATTAAGGGGTTGATACAATTACATGCCTAGGAGCGAGAGAGTCCTGCAGATGTTATTCTTTTTATGCCCCCTGTTCCATTGGCTCTCTGCATTTATTTTATGGACATTTTATCTATATCCTTCTGGACCCTTCCTTAGATGTTAAGTAAAATTATTTAGCTTACGGTTGTATGCATTTTAGATACATTCTTATTATTTCAATTTCATGGAGCAACCTATAGCATACTTTATTTTGAGAAGTTGATTATCACTTTGATTTTTGTGCACGCAGCACAGATGATGCTGGGGTCATTGTAAATCCAAAGAGAGAAATGAAAGATAAGACGAATAAGTTGCATTTAGTATATTATATATGTATATTTACTTAGCTTTGGTTAGAATAATGATATATGAATCTAATGATATGTGTTGGGCTCTAATTTATTTATAGATTTCATGGTCTCTAGGTTGTTTTCCTAGGAAAAGATATTACAGAGACCCATAATTTTCTATTATTTTTAGGACCCTTGTTTTCATTTTTTTTTCATTTTAGGACCAAAGTTATCACAAAATAGTAAAAAAAGAATCTTCCTATTCTTCATTTCAAGTGTCATTAAAAGTTAGGTTATAAAATTGAAAAAAAAAGAGATAGAAAATATATTCCTGGATTGAACAAGTATGTAAAATATCCTTACCCAAAATAAAAAAAAAGTATGAAAAACATGGATTATTTTGTTGTTTATTTTTTTTCTTTTTATTTTAGTTTTTTTTTCCCAATTTGAATGCCTAACCTTGATATTTTGGTAATGGAGAGTGATGGACACCTATTTTGATGATAGAACGAAAAATCGTAGAAAATTTAGATTCTGCAATATTTCTTTCAATTGACAACTTAATATCACTGCTTGAACTGTAAAGATCTTTGTCATTCCTTTAGTGATGAATCTGTAAAAATAAAATATTTCGTGGCATCATGAATGACAACAATGCCAATCACAACAAATATTATTGAATGAACAAGTTTGTGGATTTTTTTTCTTGAATTCAAAATGTACTAAAGGTTTTTCATTGAGGTCACAAGAACCTTTTGCTCATGGAGGAGCAAGACCCAAGCCTAAAGTGGAAGAGACTTGTACTAGAGAAGGAGATTGTTGAGATATGAGTGTGAATTTGAGAAAAAAGCTTACATTGAAGAAATCTTAATTAAAATAAGGATATATAATGTAAAAGATCCATTAAACTAATACATACCTTAGGGTTTTGGGCATCATGTGGTATCAAGTGCATAAGTATATTCCTTCAAGATTTACATGCAAAGTTTCTCCCCATTGATGAAAGCTCTTATGCCTAACACTTCATAAATAATTCAATTGTAAAATTCATACTTTCAGCTAAATTAATGTATAATTTATCTTTCTTTTGTTAAAGCCACTACTTCTCCATGAGTAGGTCCCAAATTAATAACAATGTAGGGAGGTTGAATTAGTTATTACAAAAATAAAAAACCTTCCAATTTTAAAGATCATAAGCTCTTTGGTTTATGCAATTAACAATGACACTTAAGAGCTTAGCAACGATGAGCAGCACAAAACAACTAATAATACACAGACATAAAAAGAGAAGGAAAAAAAGAGATCGCTTAGTTGTTTATAGAGATACTGCTTTATGCATCAATCTTTCTTCCCGCTCCAAGTCAAAACATGTCTTCCATATAGGTCTGTTTCATTGTATCCAATGGAAAAGAACACAAATTAGTTGCCAAAATACAAATCTTTGGACTCATTTCATTCTGATTAGCATATCTAACTCAAGTCAAGCTATACACTAAGCTTCAGGGCTTATTTGCAATCTTTAACTTTTGCTAACTCAATACTAAATACATGACTTAATGCAAAATTGTTCACTAAGATTAAACAGACAAAGTTGTAGCAAGATAAAAATATAAGTAGTAGGTTAACATAGATGAAAAAGCAGAATGATCATTGTGCAACACATGTAATTTCATACGAAGTACATAATATTGTATCTTTGAAAATTTGATTGCTAGAGTATACATTTGTTGCTCTTCAACAGCTAGAAGATGTTAAATATGAATCTTGACTTAACTGTTTGGTTAATATAAGCTTCCTTAATATTGTGAAATTATCCTAACAACAAATCTTCTCATTTATTCCAATTTTGAATTTTAAGCAGATAATATAATATGTAATCTATGTGTCTTTTTATTGCTAGGTAATTCCTTGATATTTTCCTTAGTCGAAAATTGGTGATAAAACTTATTATATTTAGCCTCATGTGACATTATTTGAGAATCTACAATTTTACGAAAAAATTTTAGATCTTGGCCTTTTGAATTGTCCAAGCTTCTAACTAACATAATCTCCAGGAATTGTGACATAAATTTGTTAAATATTCTTCAAAATTTATGAGAAAAAATGTCCATTAACTAAAAAAACCTCTGTAATAACTTGAATCAAATTTGCAAAAATTAACTTGAATGAACTTGATAAAACTTCAGCTGTGAGCCCATGATTGAATAAAAATACTTAATCCCCATGGATATAATTGTCTAACTTAGTGGAATATGTTCAATTAATTATCCAAATATGTTCAACCTTGGAGTTGACCCTTCATTGAATCAAAATAACATCATTTGAACTTAATCTAGAACAATAGGTGCACTCTTGGTTCAATAACTTATCCATACTATTGTAATGTCTAATTGTTTGATGTGTGGCATGGTTAGTGTCACGCCCCAAAGGGTATCCTAAATGTAACAGTTCGCCACGCTTAATATTAAAGCTTAAGTATGATAACCTCAGTCATTCCCATAAGCTTCGATATTAAGTATAAGGCGTACTCTTACAATACTTAGAGGATCACACTTTGAAAATATGAAGCTTAAGAAGATATAATAACAGATTAAGAAATGGAAATCATAATATTCATCCATTCATTAATATTTGTCTTACAAGCCTTAGGGGCATTCCCCTGCCAAATTACTAGAATCTATTACAAGAAATTTTTTATGAAATCTATCTAAACTAATGCTAAACTTCATCTAAAAATTCCTTAACTAAAAAAGGAAAATATCTACCTACAAGGTCTTTGTGGCTTTAACCACAAATAGCTAAACTGCAAAAGATATCTATAGGGGTATAAGCTAATAGGCTTAGTGAGAATTGTTTTCATAAGTAAATACTTGAGTAGCAAAAATTCAAACAAGTTATTTAAGTATCCAAGTGAAATGCAACATACACGTGAGCAAGCAAGACATATAAACTTTTGGAAACTATATGTTGAATGGATTTATGCTCTTCATTCAGGGTTTGGTGATAAGTAATCTCAAAATGAGTAGTTTTAGTTAAGTTATGTTTTTGATCATTACTGCCAAGCATATTAAGTCTACTCGGGTTGAGCCATGCTTTTGGATTATCGCCAAGCATTGGTTTAATTCCATGTCGCTAAGCAATCGCTTTCAATCATTATCGCTAAGTGTTGCTTTCGACCGTTTACTATCATTTTCACCCAAGAAGTAAACCATGTAATGTGACTCACTTCGTGGTATGCACGAATCAATTTATTTAAAATATCATAGCATCATTATAGTCAATTTTAGGTGCTCACAGAATTTCAGACATATCAATTTCTATACTAAGACAAGTAATTCTTTACAATCAATTCCCGCCTCGATATTCTCAGTGTTATTTCATACAACTTTACATACATAGTATGTCGTCTTTCCTTAATTCTAATGCATCCATACTACAAGCACGATCAAGTACACAAGTTAAGGAAATAAACTTACGTGGCCATGACGATACTTCTTCTAAATGGATGAGTCGTTTGAACAATCTACTTAGTCAAAATAATCTTCGGGATACAGGTATTCTTCCTCGGGATTACCTAGTAAAAAAAAATACCCATAATGAGTAGTTCTAGATAACTCTCTTGAAATTTGACGAAGTTATGTCATAAGAACGTCAAAGTTCGTATAGAAGACAATTCCAACTTAAAATGGCCATAACTTGGTCATTTTAACTCGGAATTGCGCATCTAATATACTATTTTCTACCTATTCGAAAAGATCTATCCATTTCTAAAACTATTTTCATCAAACTAGGCCATTTAAGCTCCAGAATAGTGGCGATCAGATTCACCACGACATTTCCCATCCCAAAAGTATTCGTTTCAATCATCAAATCATCAAAAATTGCTTTGATAAATACTTAGTTATCTATATAGTTGAGAAATTCTTTTTATAGCTATATAACTCATATTTCATGCATGCTTAAGTATTCGTTGTCCAATCAATAATTCTTTAGCAAAAACAATGTTAATTATAAGTTTGGAAAAATCATAATTTACAAGAAATCCTTTTGTAAATCCTTTAAAAATGGATATTTTGATTCTTTTGTTTTCAAAAAGTATTTGATGTTTATCTTACTATTTTCTTTGACGACTTTTCTATCAAAAATGAATTTCTATTTTTCCTTTTGAAACTTTCAACGCTAGTATCACTTTTCCTATTAGTTTTCTATGTATCGTTTTGTAGTTTTTAAATCTTAGTTTGAAAACTTATATTCCCTTTTTATATTATGTTTCTAAAGAAAACATTTTCATAACAAGGATTCATCTTCTTATTTTTGAAAAACAACTCTATTATTCTAAAGTCATGATTTTAGAAAAAGCCTTTAAAAAATGATGATATTTTCAAAAATCATAATGAGTTCTTTCTAAAGCTTTGAGAAAATTGATTCCTTTTATTAATTCTAAATTTCTTTTAGGACTTTCCTTTGGTGACAAAAAAATCTCTTTTGTAAAATGTATAGTTTGAACTTGATGGTTTAGACAACAATATTTATTTTGCAAGAATATGAGAATAATAACAAGCAAAATTATAACAACGAAATAAATAGCAAAATAATATAAGTCAAGTATTGATATTCTTAGCTTTGAATCAAGGCTGTCAGACTAAGAAATGGACTAGTCCCACAAAGAAAAGAGAAAATATTGTTTTGACTTGATAAGGACAAGTTTAAGACTAGAAAGACTAGTCTTAAAAATAGCATGAAAGTAAATAAATTGCATTGCACGAAAATAAATAAATAAATAAATAACAAGTGAGCTTATATGCTCTAAAGAAATAATATATATATATATATATATATAGATGCATAAATATATTTAATTAGACATAGATAAGGAGTAAACAAAATAGCAACAATAATATGTCCAAAACATAATAACAACATAAAAATAGAGAAATGGATTTTCATGAACAAGAATAATACATGAACATAGTGTAGCTTCCATAACAATAAGTTTAGGAAACTCACACCATTGTCATGTAAAGTTACATGATATGGTAGTAAAGATATGGAGAGAAATTTTACCTAAAGAAAAGATGAGTAGTGTGTGTAATGGGTTTTTTTTTTTTGTGTATATAGAAGAAAGTTTGGAAGTATTTTAGGAGAGTTTTGAGAGGAGAATTTTGGAGAGTTTTGGTAGTGAATTTGTGGGTAGATGAAGTGTGAATAAATGAAAATGAGGGGGTATTTATAGAAAAATGAGGAATGAAATTGTGATTAAAATAAAGAAAAATTAAAAAAGAAATAGAGAAAGAAAGAGGGGGAGGGGTGCTGGCCACATTGAGACAGAGGGGAGAGAGTTTTATCTTTTTGTATTTTTGTTAATTAAATGTAATAATAAGTAAGGTAGATGTGATATAAAGTTATAGAAAATAAAAAAGGAAGAAAATATGTTGTAGAGTGTAAGAGTATGTGTTAGAAAAAATAGAGATAGTTGAATAGTGTAGAATAGTAATGAATAGTGTAATGTAAAGTAGATATAACTAATAAAGTACTGGTAGTAAGAAAATACACGTATAAATGTAATATATGATATTTTTAGTTATAGAAAAATTATAAAACTGATATTTTTGAAGACCTTATATTTTTATGAGTCTAATGGTATATCTGAAATATTTTTACTATTTCGAGCGTCGGAATACATTTTTCGAAAACTGTATTCGTTTAGGTCCAAAACGAATTGCGGTTTTACTAATTTGATATTTTTAAACTTTCTTATGTTATTACTAACTATTCTACATACTAATCTCTTACTTACTCACTTAAGGTTATGGATACGAGATTGTCGGACTTAAACTCGTTACATCTAACTAGGGTTTTGTTGACTTTAGGGTTTCCGGTTGACCTTCTAATTATGGTTTAAGCTTAATCAATTGCAAAAATTTAGGGTTTACAGTTAATATGATACTTGTATTTTTCCTTCAAATATTCTTTAAGTGTGGTATGCTTTTTACTACTTTAGAAAGCTCTCAGTTTTCCTTTAATGTTTGGTCTGTTTTTATTTTGTTGTTTCTTAGAACAACTTAACTTGAACAAACTTCTAGTAAACTCATTAAATTTGATATGCATATGTAAAATGAATTAATAAACTGATATCCTTGTTGTTATCATCAAAACTTAATGAAACAACCTAATATACCCAATTTTGTAAGACGACATATTTCATAGTGGCACTTTGGTTTTTGTATTTTGTTTGAGTAACATAAGATTGGTTAGAGTTCGTAAAATGAAACAACTTCACTTAGATGTTCAAGGAAAAAAAATGAAATTACTATGAACATTACAATGAATTTATAAAAATAGAGCAATAATTGAAATGGCTAGAACCATGTTGTATAAAAATAATTTGTCAAAATATTTTTGGGTTGAAGTTGTGAATACAACATGTTACATTTCAAATAGAGTTTTTATAAGGCCAATTTTAAAGAAAACCCCCTATGAACTTTGGAAAGGCAAAAAGCCTGGCATTTCATATTTTCGTCCTTTTGGCATCAAGTGTTATATATTGAACAATGGTAAAGAAAAATTAACTAAAATCGACTCTAAAAGTGATGAAGAAATTTTTTTAGGATATTCTTTAACAAGTAAAACTTATAGAGTTTTTAACAAAAGAACTTTAGTTATTAAAGAATCAATTTATGTTGCTTTTGATGATTCCATGCCTGATATATGTTTAAATGATGATGTTGATGATGTGTGTGCTGATTTAAATAAATTCTCCTTGCAAGTGGTAATAAAGAAGTTGATGAACAAAAATTAGATGTTGATGTACATGAATCTGATAATAACAATGTTAATGAACAAAAATTGGATGTTGATGTGCATGAATCTAATAATAATGATCTCCCTAAAGAATGGAAGTATGCTAAATCACATCCTAAAGATCTAATCATTGGAGAACCTTCAAATTGTGTTCAAACAAGATCAT
Source organism: Combretum micranthum (assembly GCA_024138025.1). NCBI lineage: Eukaryota > Viridiplantae > Streptophyta > Magnoliopsida > Myrtales > Combretaceae > Combretum > Combretum micranthum. The sequence goes on along the minus strand of JAMXBD010000147.1, from coordinate 30,790 downwards.
CTTTAAGGAATTTAAGCAATATAGTTTTTTTTTTTTTTTATCTCAATTTGAGCCTAAAAATGTTGATAAGCCTTAAAAGATAAATTTTGGATTAATGCAATGCAAGTTGAATTAAGCCAGTTCACAAGAAATAATATATGGGTTTTGGTTGCCAGACCTGAAAATAGAATTGTTATAGGAACCAAATGGGTGTTTAGAAATAAGCTTGATGAATCCAGTTTAATAAGAAGAAATAAGGCTAGATTGGTTGCTAGAGGTTACAATCAAGAAGAAGGAATTGATTTTGATGAGACTTTTGCCTTGGTTGCTGGACTAAAATCTATAAGAATGCTTTTGACATTTGCAGCTTTTAAGAATTTCACTCTTTTTCAAGTGGATGTCAAAAGTGCTTTCTTAAATGATTTTATAAAAGAAGAAGTCTATGTAGAGCAACTACTTGGTTTTGAAAATAATGAATTTCCCAATCATGTTTTTAAGTTAAACAAAGCTCTTTATGGACTAATGCAAGCTCTTAGAGCTTGGTGTGAAAGACTCAGTAGCTTCCTATTAAGCAATAGTTTTCCAAGAGGAAAAGTTGATACAACTTTATTTATTAACAATCATAAGTCTGATACATTGATTGTGCAAATCTATGTTGATAACATTGTATTTGGAGTTACAAATATGAGTCTGATAAAAGATTTTGTTGAGTCCATGAAAAATGAATTTGAAATGAGTATGACGGGGGAACTCAATTATTTTCTTGGTCTTCAAATAAAACAAGCTGAAAATGAAGCTTTTATCAATCAAGCTAAATATGCAAAAGATTTGTTAAAAAGATTCAAAATGGATAATTGCAATCAAAACCAACACCTATGAGCATAAGTATTAAGCTTAATAAAGATGAAAAAGGTAAAAAATGTTTGTGAAATGATGTATAGAGCATGATGGGTAGTTTATTATATTTGATAGCTTTTAGACCTGACATCATATTCTCTGTATGTATGTGCACGATTTCAATCTTGCTCAAAAGATTTACACTTGAATGCAGTAAAATGCATTTTCAAGTATCTTGCAGGTACGATTGAAATTGACTTGTGATATCCAAAATTTATTTTTTTCAATCTACTTGGACACTCTAATTTTGACTTTGCTGGGTGCAAAGTAGATAAGAAAGTATAAGCGGCACATACCATTTTCTTGGAAATTTTTTAATATCTTGGCATTCAAAGAAACAAAACTCAGTTGCACTTTCAACTACTGAAGCTGAGGATATAGCAATTGGTAGTTATTGTGCACCAATTTTATGGATGAAACGAACTTTTCTTGATTGTGGTTTAATTTTTAAAAATGTTCCAATTCTTTGTGATAATATAAGCACTATAAATTTGACTAAAAATTCGATCTAATACTCAAAGACTAAGTATATTGAAATTAGACATCATTTCATAAGAGATCATGTCCAAAACAAAGATATCACCTTGGAATTTATTGATACAAGTAATCAGATTATTGATATTTTTATTAAACCCTTGAGTGAAGATAGTTTCTGCATTTTAAGAAGAGAATTGGGAATAATCAAGTAAGAAGAGAATTGGGAATAATCAAGTAAGATGAGTGCTAAATATTATCGAACCAAGTTGACATAGAAAAAAATTTTAGGCTAAATAAGTTGCTAAATATGATATATGCTTAAAAATATGGTCCGTGCTTATATTGGATCTATTTACATGCTAATATGTGATAATCTGGGTTGATTGCTGCATATTTGTGAAGATAATGCTTTCATGTGATTACGGATACGTGGGCTTACTGTTTTTGGTGAAGTCCTCATGTGATGAGGCAAATATGGTGAAGTCCTACTTTGTGTAGGCATTGTGGTGCGAAGTCCTCAAGTGTTGAGGCATTTGTGGTGAAATCCCATTGGTGTATAGGCATTTGTGGTGAAGTCCTATTGGTGTACAGACAGATGTGGTGAATTCCTGCGTGGGCTTAAGCGTAGGTAAGTGGTGAAGTCCTATCTGTGTATAGGCAAGTGGTGAAGTCCTACATGGGTGTAGGCAAATGTGAAGTCCTCTGTCGATGTATTTGTTTGAGCTGAATGTTGTATATTTGCGAATCTCTCCTTGCTAGTATATATTAAAACTATTACCATATTGTTTTTGATAAGTACAAAGGACGAGAGAAGTGATGCACAATTAAAAATATGCATGAAGTCTGTTTTGATAGGGGGAGAAAATGACATATTAAGTGTAATTTGTATTTTTCCAAAATTAAGCATAAAAAATCTATTTTGAAATCTGAAAAATTGAAAATTCTTTTAGAATCTGAATGCTTAATTGAGGAGGACTATGCTATAGTGAATATGAGTTAATTGTGCATAAATTATCCTCAATAAAAAGGGGGAGATTGTTGAACATGAGAGTTCAATGTGATTTTTGATGAGACAAGTTAATGCACAATCAACCATTTATTTGTTGTTTACTATATTTACTTAGTCATAAATATATATATGTGTTTTGTGCATCTTTGTGGAGTTTTTCTGCATATTTTAGCAGAATAGGAGTATGTCAAGGGCAAAATAGAAGCATGTTAAGGGTCATGCCGAGGGTCAAGTTTAGGGCATAAAATGTTGGAGTTTAGGCCTCAACATGCCAAAAATTGAGGCTCAACAAAACTAAAGAAGCAAACGATGTTGTCGAGGGTCAAGCTTAGGGCTCGATGTGTTGGAGTTTAAGGCTCGACAATTCATTATTTTTTTTGAAGCTTGACAAAGTACACATATAAGAAGCTGTCAAAGGCAAAATCTGGGGACGACGAAGTGAGGTGTGAAGGTTATTTGAGGCGCGACGGGTTAAAGTCAGATGGTGATGTGGAAAGAAGAAAAGCCATTGGAGTGCATTTAAGGTTTGACAGGTTATAGATGTTGTGTTTAACGAACTTTTGAATTTGAAAGGCTATTTATATACAAAGTCTTGGAGATCAAGAAAAGAGAATGAAGCGCCAAATTATTTTTACGAGCTCATTAATTGTGATAAATCAAATTCTTTTTCTTTGTTCTCTTGTACATAAGATTTGCAGATATTAAGAAAGATAAAATTTACTCTAGTGCTTAACTCTTAATTATTTCTATTCATAAAAAAGCATTTAGAGAGAGAGGAATTTATTATTTTCTGTGGATGAAATATTGTTTGTTTTGAGCCAACTCTTTGATATTAATATAGTGATGGTAAAAACCTTGAAAAAGGCAATTGGTGGGTCATGAAGAGTAGGCAAAGGGCCGAACTCTATGTTAAAATCTTGTGGCTTATTTTTTCATCTATCCCTCCTTATTTTTATGCATTCCAATTTATAGTTTATTTATTTGCTGCAAATCCTTTTAATTTTTAATCTGCTAATTTCAAAAGTTATTATTTCGAAACTTTGAGTAAATACTTAATTTACCCACTTTCTTGAGTATTCCAAGTGTATTTTCATCCATTGCATTCAATGGAAAAGATTACAAATTAGCTGCCAAAATACAAGTCTTTGGACTCATTTCACTCTGATTAGCATATCTAACTCAACTCAAAACTATTCACTAAGATCAAACAGACAAGGTTGTAGCAAGATAAAAATATGAGTTGCATGTTAACACAAATGAAAAAGTAGAATGGTCATTGTGCAACACTTGTAATTTCATATGAAGTACATAAGGTTGTATCTTTGAAAATTTGAATTGTGAAGTATACATTTGTTGCTCTTTAATGGCTAGAAGATGTTAAATATGAATCTTGAGTAACCATTTGGTTAATATAGGCTTCCTAGTATTATGAACTTATCCCAACAACAAATCTTCTCATTTATTCAAGATTTTGAATTTTAAGTAGATAATATAATATTTAATCTCTGTGTCTTTTTATTGTTGGACAATTCCTTGATATTCTTCTTAGTCTAAAATTTGTGATAATACTTATTATAATTGGCCTCATGTGCCATTATTTGAGAATCCTATAATTTTAGGAAAATATTTTAGTTCTTGGCTTCTTGAATTCCATGCTTCTAATTGACGAAATCTCCAAGAATTGTGACATAAAATTGTTGAATAGTCTTCAAACTTTACGAGAAAATATGTCCATTAGCTCAAAAAACCTTGTAATAACCCGAATCAAATTTGCAAAAATTAACCTGATGAACTTGATAAAACTTCTGTTGTGAGCTTGTGATTGAATAAAAAACTTAATCGCCACAACTTAGTGGAATGTGTTTTGTTTATTATCTAAATATGTTAACTTTGAAGCCAAGCTTTCAGTGAATCAAAATAACATCATTTAACCTGATATAGAACAATAGGTGCACTCTCATTTCAATAACTCATCCATATATTGTAGTGTCTAATTGTTTGATTAGAATAATATTTGTGTTTTGCCTAAGAGTACCCTTTGAAGTGTGGTATGCTTTTTAGTACTTTAGAAAACTTTCAGTCTCCCTTTAATGTTTGGTATGCTTTTGTTTTGTTGTTTCTTAAAAACAACTTAAATTGAAGTCTTGAACAAACTTCTAGTAGATTCATTAAATTTGATCTGCATACTTATAATGAATTAGTAAACCAATATTCTTTTTGTTATCATCAAAATCCGACGAAACAACCTAATATACTCAATTTTTTAAGATGGCATATTTCATAGTGGCACTTTGGTTTCTGTATTTTGTTTGAGTAACATAAGATTAGTTAGAGTTCGTAAAATGAAACAACTTCACTTAGATCTTCAAGGGAAAAAAAATGAAATTACTATGAACATCACAATGAATTTAAAAAATAGATATGTTCAGAAAAAAATAAAAAGTTTAATGTTTTTACAAAAACATTTGTATTTGATATTTCATTTGGTCAGATGCACTTAATTCTCAAAACTTCTTTCACATTGGTAACTAGTGATTACACATCAAGTCATTTCCCATTGGTGCAACCGAAATGCTCAAATTAATTACCCATAAAATAGGGAAAAAATAAAAAAAAATGAAGCAAGCATGATGCATGTAATTTAGAAAAATATGATTTAAAAATTTTTAGTTGAGTTGATGCATTAAGCGGGGCCATGCAAGCTATGTATTATGCTCCCACTACTATTATTTCTTCCTCTTGTTGTTAGGATTGTTGGAATTGTCTTTGTCATCGGTGTGTATAAAGCATCCACTAATTTCAAGTGGGTGGTCTTGGGCTCTTCCTCATTACAAAATAGTAAATTTTAGTGCTCCCCACTGAAAATTTTGATGACCTCTCGTTATTATTAACTCCTTCATTTTCTTCCATACTTTTTTTCTTCTTCTTCTCTTTTTAATTTTTTAATTTTTCCATTTAGAAAATTCATAGCTTAGTGGAGGCATAGAATGACGTATAGGTAAATAGGAAAACTTATCCTATTTATTCGAAAAAAGACTGGTCATTAATATAATATGTACATATATAAATACCAATACAAATATTTTAATATATACAACATAAATTAAACATAGGTAACAATTAATTTAGAAACTAGTGTTCTACTGCCCTATATGTCAAATTTTATCAATAATTTACGTTATATATCCATATACATAATATGTGATAATAAAATTTTTTGCACTAATGCAATTCACCATATTTTACATACAAGAAGTAACTAACAAAACTATGATTTTCTTCAGATTGGAGGTGAATTTGACATGAAATAGGAGAAACTTTTGAAAAAGCAAATGGATCTTATGGTACGCGCCAAAGAAAATGAAGTAATAGTCGTTTATATTAGCAAATCTTCATAACTCAAAGTTATTTTCTGTCGGTGAAATTTATTGTTACGTACCTATTTTTAATTACCGTGCAGTTACGCCTTTCTTTACTTAAACCAAACAGCTTAGTATACAACTCAATGGACTATAACAAAGTAGAATGAGACATCACAAGTGCTTTTGACTTAGTATGTTGTACTGTGAGGCAGATAGTGCAGAAAGATAGTTTCTCTTTACAGAAATTGGGGTTTGTCTTAGCATGTCCCCGTGATATGCTATGATGAGACCGAAAAAGGAATGAAGGACGTTCAACTAGTTGCCATGCACGCCTGGGGAAGAGAATCTCTAGAGGGCTAAAATGGTGCAGTATCACTGGTCTCTATCTAGATGAATGAAAAGGAGAGGAGAAAGAATTCCATATTTCTGCTTATAGTTTTTTAGGAAAATTACTAATATGGAATTCACTCATTCAACTTTCAAACTGAGCTTTTTGATCTTTTAGTCTTTTAAAAATTGACACAGTTAAAACAATTACTTTTTCTATGAATTTTAGGATAAATCTATATATATGAAAATTTATGAGGAGAATTTGTATTTAAGTGAAAGTTCAATGAGATATTTTATAATGTCAATCCTTCTGTTTTGTTTTAACGAAAAATGTTAAGTGTCATTAATTGTGGTATTTTTTAAAAGTTTAAGGGATCAAAAAGCTTATTTTAAAAGTTTATGGGTTAATCTACATCCAGATAAAAGTTTAGGGTTGTAATTTAAAATTTCCCCTAGTTTTTAACTACAATACATCTCTATTCATAGCCAAAATAGCTAATATTGAAGTGATATATGAATACATTTTATTTTCACAAAATGCTGTTTATATTGTTTTACATAAACACTAATTTCTCAATTATATAGATTATTTGTAGTTAACTAATGAACTAACTAATTTTACTAAATTTATGACAAACAAACTAATTTTATAAAATTATTAAACTAGATCATAATAAAACGTCAAAGTAATTATGAAACAAACAGAATTATCATATCAGAAAGATTGCTCCGTATAATTTAGACTTTACCATGATAAATAAATAAATAATTTTTTGTACGTAAGGTCTCTTCGTGAGATGCATGAAAAATAAAATGCACGTTGCCACTATCATATTTTATTGGTTGATGAAATGTAATAAGAAAATATAGTGAATTCCAAGTGGACAATTGCTGAATGTAGCATGATCAACCGTGTCAACTTCACTCGCTTCGTTTGATTTTCTTATGGTTGGTTAAATATCTATCATTATTTTGGTAAAAAAATGCATTGTGATCGTATATTAGGTGTGTAAATCGTGATTCCATTGGTAGAAAGGAATAAGGGCCCGACACGTCTTTTGTAGTGCGAAGAAATTAATATATATATTTTTTTGGCCAAAGGAAGCAATTGATATTCGAAGTCCCCAAATAGACTACGAAAATGGATGCAGTTGATATGTACCTAATTATAACGTGGACAATTAACTTAGGATAGCCTTTATTTAAGTTATGCATATTTCCGGATATTATTTTATATTTAACCATTATTTTTAAAAATATTATATAAATATAATTTGAATAAAAATAATTACATAGTTACCATATGAAATAGGATTTTTTTTTGTGTGTATCGCATATCGAACATGCTATAAACATATAATTATTTAATGTGTATCGTATAATATTTCTTTTTCAACGTGCAATAAAAACTATTTTTACAAGTTTGACTCCATACTGTCTCTAGATCTCTTCTCCAATATACGAAACATATACAAACTTTTATGTTATGTCTGATAAGCTGGAATAGATCCAGAATGGAATTGCGATTCCGGCTTCAATTCCATTTCTTACGTTTGGATGCATTTTTAGAAGCTGGAATTGCAATTCCTTGGAATCGATGATTCCAACTTCAAAGGAACATTCAATTCTGCCTTTTTTAAAGGTGGAATCATGATTCCATTCTAATTTCATTAATTATGCAAAGTGTAATTACCCGTTTATCCTATCACATATTTATATTTGCATTTATTACTAAGGACAATTTTGACAATATACTTTATAGCCCTTCCATTTCATTCCATTTTATGTAACCATCCAAACATAGGAATGAATTTGTCACTTCGGAACTCATTTCAATCTAATCCACTCCATTGGAAATGATTCTTGCGTACCAAATGTGACATTATATCTCTTCTCTAACATGCAATATAGAGGTGGCAATTTTTTTTTTCATGATTTGTATTTCTATAATTTTTCTTTTTTCTACAAGAATTGTAGTCATGTGTTTCACCATATATTTGGGTGCAGGGTCAAATTAATACATTTCCTGAAATAGAACATCCGGTATGTTTTTAAAGGAAAGGAATATTCTATTCTCACATTAAATGGGAATGTAAGCATGAATGTGGGAGACATAAACTTGATTTGACAAGATTATCCCTAAATCTTCTCCAAATTAATGCTAATCTGTGTTTAATTTTGTTATTGAAATATCTAAAATCCTAATCATATAAGATGCAATCATTCTTTTGCATCTAAGGTTTCTTGAACCTGAGTTAATTAATCTCTCAAAATTGTAGATAGGACCCCCCATCGATTTCCAATACATAATTCAATAGATGACGAATGATATCCTTGAGATTTTGTAGAAAGTCTTATCTTAGTGTTTAAGGAGCTTGAAGAAGGAGTCTAAGACAAATCAAGCATTTCTTAAGGAGCTTTAGGCGATATAATAGAGGGCTTGTGAATACGAGGTCATTAATTGTAGGAACTACTGCACTTTGGATGGCGATCTCCGGTGTGGTGGCAATTACTTGGTAAAATCACCATCTAGAATGTAATTTTTGCGCAAAATGTCTACACAGACACATGTATATGGTAATAATAATAATAATAATAATAATAATAATAATAATATAACAATAGAAATAGAAGAATCTTTAAACAAAAGACTCATAGACAAAGAAAACAACATAAAAAAATCTTTAAACAAAAGACTCATAGACAAAGAAAAACAAAGAAATATTATTTCAAAAAGGGTAAAGTTGGGAAATCATACTTAAATAGAGATACACATGTTAGAAAATATAACAATGATAGAAACATAAAAATCGGTAAAATTGTTGTGCTTGTAAGGGAGAAGCACATTATGAAAGGATTGTGATTGTAGACATAATATACATTATAAAAATGCAATTCTAGTAAATTGTATAGAAAAAGACATTTTAGAAGTAGATGAATACATAGATGATACTAAAACAAATTTATAGTACAATTAGCATAGAAGAGAGAAGAGGTAGACATCGATGAAGAAAATGATCCTGTTGTATGGGAAATCCTAAAGAATGAATCAAACTAATATAGACAATCAAATATAGAAGATTTAGAAGAAATGGTAGACAATACACAACTAGAAGAATTTGTAGAAAATAATATTGGATGTGATCACAAATGGAAACAAGGACTAGGATCTCATGATCATCCTTGTGAATTCTATAAAAGATATCCCTGCATGATATTAAGGTATTAATGCAATAAGTATTTAATAGAAGCATGCATGTAAGTTATGCTTAGACAAGCAAGGAGAAAACATTTCCTACTAATTTAAAAAAATCTAAAAGTTCTAGAAAAATATGTTTTTAAAAAGGAATGAAATTTCCTAACATTCTGCAAATTTTGGGAATTTTCATTTTTTTATAAAGTTTTTAACGAATTTTAGTTTAAGTTGATAACAAAATTCAACTTTTTGCTAAAAACTACCAAAAATTTCAAATGCCAATTTTTAATGATTTTGATGGATGTTATGATGTGTTATGATGATATTTTAGCAGGTTATATTATGTTATTGGAGCTTTAATGATATTTTGACGTGGAAAAGGTAAAAATTAAAAAAAAAACCAAAAAAGTGTTTTGATCTTTATTTTGATGATTTTTTAATGGAATAAACATGTTTCAAATGCTTATGGACTCCTTTTGGTAGATAAAAATGTACTTTTGCATTGGTTGATACTATTTTGCACTTGAATAATATAAAGCTACTAAAAATCCAAAATTAATAAAAATTATTTATGTCTTCGATGAGTTCTATCTTGGAGTCGTGTTTTCTCATGATTTGTTCAATTTTGCCTTTGTCTTGCTTCGATTAGTAACTTGTCTTACGTTAATGCTTCTTACTTATTATGTTATATTCCTTATAAAAAAAATATAAATGGATTTTTGTAGATTTATTGATATTCTTAATTGTAATGTGAGTAGTAAACTTATAATAGGCTAGGGAGTAGCAAGAAATAGGTTTCTGGAACTCCCTGGTGATTTAAACAGTTAAGAAGATACAACATAAGGATTAAATAAGGGAAGCATAGGTACAAAACATGGATGCGTATTGCATTGTGTAAGGAAACGAGTTAGATGATTCACCTAAGAGGAGCACGACCAAGAGTGCATGTGTGCATCCGACAATTATATAATTGCATTAAATATATTTGTCTTTGTTAAAGGAAGAGCATGGATTTAAAGCATAGACATGTTTCTCAATTTAGTATTTTCTTTAGCTATTTGTTTTCTATTTAAGACATTTCAGCTTATTTTCATTCTTACTAGTGAATGACATATCACTTTTTTTTCTCTCGGTGAGCAGAAACCTAGTTCTTATTAATCTTACAATTGTGGTAAACAATCCATTTGAGATTATTTGTACCATCATATCATCTAGACACAAAAATAAAAAAAAAATACTACAAAGAAGGAACCCTATTATAGGCGCTCCTCTGTTAGGATAATGGTCAACAGCTGTCACGGTCCTAGACTTTTCGCTAGCACAATGAGACCGTGCGGCGCTTACTGTCCTACCGAGTAGTAGTAAGCAAGCCTAACGCAGCAATAATCAATTACGATCAATATCAATATCTGTAAGCAACACGTAGGCAACAGTAAGTAACTAAACAAGTAAAAAGGGACGGGCAAGAATCGATCTGAAAATGAATCACACTTTATTAATCTCATGTACAGGCAACAGTAAAGTGTGTGGGGGTTTGTGTAAACTGGGATATCATTGACTGTGGGCAGTCAACCGGTGAGTAAGAGCTTCTATCCAGAAGAGTACTCACACCCCCACAAAGAGCTTTATTAGCTTTTGTGGTTCTTGCAGGAGGAGACATTAAAATTGGTGAGGAGGCAACACCAAAATTAAAATAAGTAAATAAAAATATTTACAATAATCCCCCTTCTACTCCTAGTATACAAGAGATCGTCACACCCTCCCCCACTTAATCTATTGACGTCCTCGGCAAGGTGTGCTGGAGGTTGATCCTAAGGCTTGAGTCTTCCTTGCTTTACTGTTTCCTCTCAGCATGAGGCATAAGATCTTCTTCTATCTCCCAGCTGTTGTCTTCTTCTTCACGATCTTTCCACTTCACTAAGTATTCAGTACGTACTGCTCCAGTGGTTGGATCTTTGACACTTCGTTCAGCAAGGATGTCTTCGACGGCTTCTCTGACGTTGAAGTTGAACTTGACATTCGGCCGCTTTGACTCATTACGCTTTGGGTCTTCCATGTCAGAGTAATATGGCTTCAAAACACTTACATGAAAGACAGGATGAAACTTCAATCCTTTAGGAGGCTCCACTTTGTAGGCGGCTTTTCCAATCTTGGCGATGATGGGAACTGGACCAACATACTTCTGCATAAGTCTTTTGTCTTTATGCTTCAGTGGTCTGATCTGGTCTGGAAATAGCCTGATGAGGACTTGATCTCCAACATTGAATTCTCTGGGTCTTCGCTTCTCATCTGCCCATTTCTTCATGCGTCTGGAAGCTCTTTCAAGATAGACCTTGGCAACTTCAGATTTCTGCTTCCAATCCTTTGCAAACATATAAGCTTTTGGGCATTTCCCTGTATACGGCGCTGCCACTGTGTGGGGTAACAGTGGTTGCTGACCCATAACAATTTCCATAGGGCTCTTGTTGGAGGAAGAGCTCCGCTGGATGTTGAAACAGAACTGGGCAATATCCAGCAAATCCACCCAATTCGTCTGGTTGGCAGCAACAAAGTGCCGCAAATACTCCTCCAGCATCCCATTGAACCGCTCTGTCTGTCCGTCACTCTGAGGATGGTGGCTGGAGGACATACTGAGTTCGGACCCTAAAATGCTGAACAATTCGGTCCAGAACTTCCCTGTGAATCTGGCATCCCGATCACTCACAATGTTTTGAGGCACACCCCAAAACTTCACAACATGCTTGAAGAAAAGCTGGGCAGTCTCTGTAGCATTCGAACTCTTCGTGGTTGGAATGAAGGTGGCATTTGAAAACCTGTCTACAACAACAAAGATGGATGAGAGATCACCTACTTTAGGTAAGCAAGTGATGAAATCCATGGAGACACTCTCCCATGGACGAGAAGGCACCGGAAGAGGTTCCAACAACCCTGCAGGTTTCTGCCTCTCGATCTTGTCCTGCTGACAAGTTAAACACGTTCTGGTGTAGTTCATCACATCTTCCTTCATATCCGGCCAATAATAACCCTGCTTCAACAAGCTCATCATCCTCTGCCATCCGGGATGACCAGCCCACAATGTATCATGGCACTCCCTCATGAGCGCCCTCCTCAAGTTCCCCACCTTGGGAACATACAGGCGTCGACCTTTGGTGTAGATCAACTCACCTTCAACCCAAAATCTGCGAGTCTTGCCCTCCTCAATCAACTTCTTCAAGTTCTTGGCCAACAGGTCTTGGCCCAAGTGTTCTTTAATCTGCTCTCGGATAGTACCAGCAATTTGACTGGCAGACTGTTGGGCTATCTCGGCCAAATAGGCCAAATCTACTCTTCTACTCAAAGCATCTGCCACCTGATTTGTACGCCCACTGCGATACACAATCTCCATATCAAACTCTGCAAGGAATTCCTGCCATCTCGCCTGCTTGGCTGACAGTTTCGGTTGAGTAAGAATATGGCTGGCAGCAGAATTATCAGTTCTCACAAGGAACTTCGACCCCAACAAGTAATGCTTCCACGTTCTGAGGCAGTGCACAATAGCTAACAGCTCCTTCTCCTGTGCTGAGTATCTGCGCTCAGTGGGGTTCAGCTTCCTACTCTCATATGCCACTGGATGGCCCTCCTGGATCACACTCCACCTAAGGCGATATCAGAGGCATCCGTGTGGACTTCAAAAGGTTTGGAGATGTCAGGTAGGGCAAGGACCGGCTCCTCTGTCACAACCCGCTTCAACTCTTCAAAGGCAGCCTGACACTCCTCATTCCAAGACCATCCTCGGTCCTTCTTCAAAAGATCTGTAAGGGGAGCAACCCTCCTGGAATACCCCTCTACAAACCGCCGGTAATAATTGGCAAGTCCAAGAAACGAGCGTAGCTCAGTGACACTTCTTGGAACAGGCCACTCTCGAATAGCATCTACCTTGGCTCCATCCATCCTGATGTGCCCTTCTTCGATCACATGCCCAAGAAAGTTGATGCACTTCTGGGCAAAAGCACATTTCTCACGCTTCACATACAAATGGTTTTCCCTCAACTTCTGAAATACCATCTGCAAGTGTTTCACATGGTCCTCCAATGTCCTGCTATACACAACGATGTCGTCTAGATAGACAACAACAAATTTATCCAGATAGTCCGAAAGACATTATTCATTAAAGTACAAAAAGTTGCAGGAGCATTAGTGAGACCAAATGGCATCACCAGGAACTCGTAAGCCCCATAACGAGTTACACAAGTAGTTTTGGGCTCATCTCCCTCAGCAATGCGGACTTGATGATAGCCTGAGCGAAGATCTAATTTGGTGAAGTATTTGGCACCACTCAGTTGATCAAACAAATCAGCAATAAGAGGAATGGGATAATGATTTCTCACTGTAAGTTTGTTGAGAGCCCGATAATCAATACACAATCTCAAACTCCCATCATGCTTCTCTGAAATAAGACAGGAGCCCCGTATGGTGCTTTCGATGGACGAATGAAACCCGCCTCTAACAACTCATCAAGTTGCTTTCTCAATTCTGTTAGTTCTGGAGGCGACATTCTATATGGAGCCTTGGCAGGTGGTTTGGCCCCTGGGATCAACTCAATTTCATGATCCACTGACCTTCTTGGAGGTAACTCCTTCGGGAGCTTGTCAGGCATAATGGAACCATACTCCTTCAGGACACTCTGAATTACCTCTGGAATCTCAGCATTCCCTCCATCCTCCTTCTCTGTCAAGACAGCAAGGAATGTTGGCTCTTGGTGTTGGAGCCCTCGCTTCAATTGGAGCGCTGAAAGCATCATTGCCCCAATGCTCTTACCTCTGCTACTCCCACTACCAGCTTTCCTCCTCTGAACGGGCACACAACATGGCTTCTCACCCATAAACATTAGGCAATCAGCTGCTGGAAAGGAAGCAACTCGAGCATTCCTCAGAAATTCTATCCCCAGGACTATTCTGAAGTCATCTAAAGGGACAGCAGTGAAGTTGAGATTCCCGCTCCAATCTCCAACCTTCACCTTCACACTCTTTGCAACTCCTTGAACCGGACAGGCCTTAGAGTTTACAGCTTTAATTTGGCTAGAATCATCAGATAACACTAGCCCCAATCTCTGAGCTTCGGGCACATCAATGAAATTGTGTGTGGCTCCCGAATCAATCATTGCACTGGCAATCTTGCCGTTGATGTGCAACTGAACAAACATCAGTTCGTTGTCAGTCTTGGTTTTGCTGGCTCTGTGGAGGCTTTCCAACGGCTGACAACATGTGTAAGCTCCCATCCGGCTGCTCTTCACAATCTTCCTCAGATTCCTCATTCGGACAAACACCTCTGCCTTCTTCGTTAGGCATTGAGTGCAGCCTTAGTTGGACATTCTGCTACCCTGTGAGGTCCGTTACACAGGAAACAAGCAAGTGGTGGCTTCTTGCCACTGCTTGAAGCACCATTTTTCCCCGTCTGTCGAGAACCATTGAATTTCTTCTGGCCCCCTCCATTACCTTGATTGTTAGAACTTGAGGCTCCCCCACTTTTGGCTTTGCCCGACTTGCCAGACTTTCCACCATCGTGTCCCGATGATGCACCCTTCCCTCTGGAATCATTGGTGTAGTCTGTCAAGCGCTCAGCGGCTGTTTGCGCTTGAGTCAAATTCTCTACTCGTTGCCTCTGCAACTCATTCCTGGCATATGGCTTCAATCCCTCCAGGAAATAGAACAGCTTATCATCTTCACTCATACTCTTGATATCAAGCATAAGTGCCGAAAAATCTCTGACATACTGCCGGATGTCATCGCCATGGCGAAGCTCACGTAGCTTCTTCCTGGCATTGTACTCAACATTCTCAGGGAAGAATTGAGTTCGCAACTCAGTCCTCAACTGTGCCCATGTATCTACATGTGTGTACCGTTCTGTATCTGCTCATATTTGGTGCGCCACCACAGCTTGGCATCACCAATTAGGAACATAGTAGCTATGGAGACCTTTGTGCCCTCATCATTATATCCCATAGCTAGGAAATACTGTTCCATGTCGAAGATGAAGTTCTCCAACATTTTGGCATCTCTCACGCCAGTGAATGTTTTGGCTCAGGCACTTTAGGTTGATTACCAGGAGCTTGAGCATGAGCATGGGCGGGAGCATTTGCAACAGCTCGCATCAGCAATGCGATTTGCTGCCTCAACTCCTCTACTGTCTCTACAGTAGCATATCTCATCAACCCGTTTCTCAGCCCATCAACAGCTACCTGAGATTCTCCCGAAGAGTGGCAATTGCACCCCTGAATTCTTCAGCCATCTCACCAACCCTCGTGATTTCTTGACTTGATGTCTCTACATCAGTCATCCTCTGATTAAGCGGCAGTAAGCATCAAGACCGAGAAATATCCGTAACCTGCACATTCAAAGCCTTCTAACTTCGAGCAAACTCTTCTTGTCGCGTCATGGTTGTTCCCACTGGAATAACCTAAGCTCTGATACCAACTGTCACGGTCCTAGACTTTTCGCTAGCACAATGAACCGTGCGGCTTACTGTCCTACCTGAGTAGTAGTAAGCAAGCCTAACGCAGCAAAATTCATTAACGATCAATCTCAATATCTGTAAGCAACACACGTAGGCAACAGTAAGTAACCAACAAAGTAAAAAGGGACGCGGCAAGAATCAATCTGAAAATATCACACTTTATTAATCTCATGTACAGGCAACAGTAAAGTGTGTGTGGGGGTTTGTGTAAACTGGGATATCATTGACTGTGGGCAGTCAACCGGTGAGTAAGAGCTTCTATCCAGAAGAGTACTCACACCCCCACAAAGAGCTTTATTAGCTTTTGTGGTTCTTGCAGGAGGAGACATTAAAATTGGTGAGGAGGCAACACCAAAATTAAAATAAGTAAATAAAAATATTTACAATAATCCCCCCTTCTACTCCTAATATACAAGAGATTGTCACAGCAGGTACACGAGAGGACGAGAAGGGATGTTATGCGCAGCTCCTTGTTTGGAGCGAGCGTTTATGACACTCCGTCTACAGAGTACAATATTGATCGTCTTCCAACCCCGCTTACCCCTTATAAAGCATGGCATTATTCATTTAGATATTGGCACGATTCGATTTTAAATTAGGAATCAGGCTAGTTAGCCGTAGTTTCTTTTGAACATGCGATTCTAGTTTATGTCATTGGGAAAAAAAAGAAAAACAAAATTAGAGAATTTTTTAAAAAAATTATATTAAATATATAATTATTAATGTTTAAACTATTTCATATGAATAATAAAATTTATTACCAATTCACAATATATAATGTCTTATTATCGATAACACAAATAAATATAACTTAAAATCATATATAATTAGTTTTTATAAACTTTTCTTAAAAGAAAAATTTATTTCCTTAATAATGTGAGACTATTTTTTGTATTGTAATTTTTTTACTCTCTAAAGTATTTTGCAATCTCATATTACTAACTATAATTGATATTTGATATGTTTGTCTATAAATAAATGTGTATTTTAAACAATTTTTTTTAATTGGTTATAATTTAACATTTTTAGACCCAATTATTATTTTAAGTTTAACATTTATTTTATTAAAAATTAAAATTCATTTATTATTTTTTTATCTGAAAAAAAAAAGCGATTTTGTGGTTCCAAAATTGAAATCGAGAACCACTAATTCCATAGAATCAGACTAAAACTATGGGAGACAGTTCTAATTCTTCAATTTCAAGACCCAGAACTAGCAATTCCAATTTCGATTTGGTTTGGTTCTACAACTGCACTTGTAAACCCTTAGATTTTACGATAGTTTTAAAATAAGTTTAAAACTGAAATCGGAAGTTAAATCCTAAAAATCAGCTAGATCAAACAATGAGCTTTAGAAGATTTAGATCCGATAAGACTGTGCTAGAAAGCCTAAAACAAAAATAAGAAAAACTCAAATTATGAATCATATAATAGTATAAAACTTAAAAAGATTAGAGTGGTAAAAAATTTCATCGTTTTTTACCTTTACGGGATTAGTTTCTGTTTCCGACTGTTGATACGCAAAATAAGGTAAAATTTTCCGACAATTAAACTATAACTCAAAAAATATTTAGATATTCATAAAATATCATATGCAAATTTTTTGGGTCTTAAAAACATCAGATATAGTCCATATACGCGTATTTTATTACTATCGGTAACTAATATGATATTTTATTGTTACTATTCATCACTATTTTCATTATTTTTCTGCCATTACTTGTTGTCATTTTTTTCTTATAATTTATGCCTAATTCTTACATAACATACCATATTTACTACTTTTATAAATTATCTTCTTACATGTCAAACTTGTCACTTTTCATTTGATTTTTTTCCTCTCTTTTTCTTCTTTTCCTACTCTTTCAGACTACAACTTTCCCTTGCTGCGGTTGGTACTTTTGTTCTTTTTCAATTATTTTTGCTAACTTTAATTCAACAAACTTCTCTATAAATACTTCACACTTCTTACACTTTACAATTCTCATCAAATTCTCTCTTTTCTCTCTTATTTCTTGCAGGAACCTTGCTACCCATTTTTCTCTTTAACACAAACACACTTCTTTGATTTATCTTTTTAAGGTAAACACAATTCCCATACATCTACAATTAGTATAGATAGTGTCTCATGCATTATCCATGGAGAAAAATCTCCCTATGAGACATTAATCTAAGGGATGATAATGCAAAAAGTGAAACCAATAACATGTTACGTTTATGATCATGTCGAAGTATATTCTTGTTGATATAGTTTTGTCATCTAATCTAACTATCTCTATGTATAAATATGATTATGTACATACCTATATTTATTTGAGCATATAAGCTCACTAGTCTAACATTTATGTTCATGCACTTATTTTATCTCTTGCAATTTATTTTTTTACTTGCTCTTTAAGACTTATCCATAATCTAAGTCTCAGATTTGTCCTTAACTAAGTCAAAATAAAAAAAAGACTTGTCCTTAATCTAAGTCTTGAGAATGCCTTATAAAAAAAAAAAAAATTCAAAGGCTTCTATTTTATTTGATTGCTCTTATTTTGCTTTTATTTACATGGTGACTGGAATAATTCAAGTCCCGAGAAGTCTTGTCCTAATTCTAAGACTTTCATTTATATTTTTTTTATTAAAGGGGCTTATTCATTTCTAAGTCTCGGGAAGCCTTGATCATAAGCTAAGTCTCCCATGCATTTAAATTTCTATCTTAATAATTCTTAATATTTTTTTGTTGTTATTATCCCCATAAATTGTGAGTCTAAAATACTTTTATGTTCATGTACATAAGTTTTTCATAGTGATGTTGTTATGCTAAAATAAAAGCTTTTAACCATTTTTGAATCAATGATTCTTTGTTATGCAAGATATTAATTGAAAACATATTTTCAAGATGCGAAGAGAGTCATTTATCAAAAGAAAATTTAAAACAAGATCATTCTTTAATTTCATGACAACATGATTTTAGGAAAACTACTCAGTTTAGACTTCAAATTCCATGTTTTAGAAATAAAACTTAGCAATTAAATTTTTGATCTTATAGGAATGAAATAATCTTGGAACCATAATTTTTAGCTAAATATATATATATATATATATATTTGTAAAATTTAGAGAAAAATAAGTTTCTACCAACAAACCAATCTTTCCTAAACTTGGAATTTTCTATTATTCCATAAGATGATTTGTTAGAAATTTTTCTTGTACAACATCACTAGGATTATACATATTTTGAACTACTTATGTTATTTAGAAACTATCTTTTAAGTATAAGAATGATATATATTAAATTAGAAGGTTTATAAGATGTAAAAATGGTAAAGTGTCACAAAAATCAAAACTGGAACATCTGGAACCAATCTGTATAATGCTGGTCCGACCCCTAAACAAGGTTAATGATTAGTTAAAAATCAAAGAAATTGAGAAGAGCATGATCAAATGTAGTGACCATGCTTCCTTCGTGCTCATGTTGGGTTTAATTTATTTTTGAAGAATTAGAAGACATAAAGAAACAAGGTTAATTACATTAAATTGTGTTTATTCCATGTTTCAATAAAGTTGATTGAAGAACTAAAGACAGTGAGAAACACGACTAAATATACTTGCGTTGGATTTCACTGTGTTTCTCATCAAGGATTCATCACGCCCTGGAAAGAAGTCAGTAAGAAACACGATCATATGCTTCCAATCGTGTTTATACTGTATTCCTTCAAAGATGGATAACTTGATGAAGAACTTTGTGGATAGCTCGTGCTTCTTATGAACATATGAAGATGAAGAATTGTAAGAAGCACGACATGATGGAAGTGCGCGTGTTCTACTCGTAAGTTATGGGTTTATGTGTGTTACAAGATCATAGAGGTACACGATGCATTACATTCCATCACGTTTCAGTTATGCTGTTGTGCAAAAGGAACGTGTTGGGGATACAATGAGAAGTATGACTGGATATATTAACCTGTGCTTAGGTCATGTTCTTTGTCAAATGTAAAGAATTTGACAGTTATAACTAATAGCAAGGTGCAAGATTGGATGAAGATGGTCGTGCTTATTCCGTGTATTTTTTGAAGACTCGGTCAAACATTTAGAAATATCTTAGGGACTT
Source organism: Combretum micranthum (assembly GCA_024138025.1). Taxonomy (NCBI): domain Eukaryota; kingdom Viridiplantae; phylum Streptophyta; class Magnoliopsida; order Myrtales; family Combretaceae; genus Combretum; species Combretum micranthum. Next base: position 10,949 of record JAMXBD010000147.1, on the reverse strand, counting down.
AAGTTTATTCGAATTTTAAGGATATATTAGGCATTTGACAATTATAAATATGTAGGTAAGGGTCAAAAGCATAACATAATTCATTAGATCATAAATTCCCTACATTAAAAACATAGTTTTTAGAGTCTTCAAGAATAGAGCGTCAAGAAGAGAGAAGTCAGTCAAGAAGATTATTCAAGATTGTTCTCATAAGTTGTATTCCTTCCATTATTAGTGTTGTCTTGTAATGGATGTTTAGTGTTTTTGATAGTTTTGTAGTGGAGGAGTAGAAATCTATCGTCTAAACAATAAGAACCAAGATATTACTAGATATTGTGTACTTACTTGTAGTTTTAATGAAAGTTCATGTTCTTTTTAAGTCTAATTATGAGTTTTATATTGTTTCATAGATTAATATGTCTGAAATATTGATTCTATGTCTGATTTCATGTATGTTAATTAAGAAATTGCATATTTGAATAGATCTTGCATAAATAGAAAGGTTCGTTTGGATTACTAAAAATAGAATTACAAGAGTCTTCCATTTTAAGTAATTTTTGTATGAAGATTCATTGATCAATAATGTAATCCTTGAATTTTTACTAATTTGAAGATTAACTAATAGGTAGATTTGAGAGATTAATGATTAATAGTCTTGAAAAAGATATTAATCTATGTAATATATAATAAATATTTTATATTGAAGGGCAAAGATGTTATTTGATATAAAATAAGAGGGTTTTATAGTCAATCCTAATGCTTAATTAATTTTTGTCGGTTTTTATTCTGTCGGTTATCAGATGCGTAGATGAAGATGAAGAAACATCATTAAAAAGAAATATCATTAAAGATAAAGAGACGTTATTAAAGATGAAGATATGTCATTATTAAAATAAAGAGACGTCATTAAAGATAAAGAAACATTACTAAAGATGAAGAGACGGACAATTAAATATGAAGAGACGTTACTAAAAATGAAGAGACATTATTAAACAATTATTCCTTATCTTCTATATAAACTAGGCTTCCCCCTTCTCCAAAATCATTCCTAAACGTAAAAAAATTCTCTCTACAAGTCTGTTAATATCCATTGGAGTTAAAGGAGATCAAAGATTTTTTGATCAAGTAAGCAAATCTAAACAAGATCCAGAATTGATGATCGTTTTCCTCATATATCTTTTCGTTTTGAAGGAGCTTTTGTTGAAGCAAACCCTAGCTCTGTGTAAGATCTGATCTTTTGATGATTAGCAAGGGGTTTTAAGATCTAATCATAGTAAATTTATTTTCACAAACCTAGATCTATCATAAGATGTAATTTTGATGATACATGTCTATTTTTGTTGATTTGCAAAATTAGGTTTTTTTGGAGTAAGATCTGTTTTAATGGAATTTTGAGGAAATTGATCAAGGAAGAAGGTGCTATTTTAGAGTTTCCTTAAAAGGTTAGGGTTTTCGGAGAAATTGGATAATTAGGGTTTTGACTAATGTTGATGATTTATATTTTGTTCTATTATATGTTATATTGAGGAGATTGGAGAATTGGGATTTGTTGTTATTAGAATTTGTGGTTTTGGAGAGACTGTTCTTGAAATTGAAAAGGTACGACTTTTCCTTGTTTGTTGTATGTGTTTGCAAGATTAGTTTTATGTATGCTTCGTTATAGGAACATATGAATGAATCTAAATCTATTTGGCTAATTAATTTGTCTGCTGGGTGTGTGTGGCTATGACCAATAAAGACCTGGCAGACAGTGATACTGGTGTTTCGCCCTGATGATCTTTGTGTAGCGTTGTCCCCAGTATAGTTGCATTTAGAGATGATTCCGATAGATTTAGCTAATTTGGCAGTATGACCGCAGGTGTTTGGCGAGTATCCATTCACCAATATATGTATATAATTATATATTTTCAAAGAGTTAGCTGATTTCTCATGGGATCTAAGTTACTCTAGGTTTGGGACTATTGTATAGTAGTTCTGAATTGTGTTGTTCTGCTGGCTTAATAAAGATAATAATTTGATTGTTTGCATTAGATTAAGTTATTTGATATATATATGTCGTGTGTGCATATATATTTGTTTTGTGGATTGGCGTACTGGGCGATCTGCTCATTCCTTTCATTTTTAGGTACAGGTGAAGATGATATAGTAAATGATATATCTGGATATGATATGTACATAGGTCAAGGGGATGGCGATAGTGGTCCAAACTATCATGTTGAGGAATAAATTCAGATGCAGAATTTATAGAAAAGAAATTTTAGATCTTTTGTAGAATTTGAAATAATATTAAACATTTTATATTTTCTGAAAGACTTTGGATTTTTATGTTTTTGAATATCTTTTGAGGATCTGAAGGATTATTAGGTAATAAGTGGAGTTAGAATTATCTTGAATTTGGTTGGCCTAGGTTTATGCCAACTTTGCTATGTTAACCAGGATCTTTTGAAGGATTTTTATTTATATATTATACAGGTTTTAAATCTTCTAATGTACCATCTGAGAGAGTTTATAGACATTATATTATATGTTTTTATATTGTGGATGCAATTGTTATAGCCTTTGCATGTCCTATAAAGAGAGGACACGTGGCGAATTATAATTGCCAACAAGTTAAGGCGTTACAATTTATTTTAGGAATCTTATTGATATAATAAGCATGAATGATCATTGATATTTTCATTAGAATTAATTATAGTAATATTCTTATGGGGAAATTATTGTTTAGAGGAGTTTAACAATATTGAATTCTTATATCTTGTTGTTGATATGTATTGAAGTAATATTAAAATAAGGATTAATCATAGTTGTAGTAATAATTGTTAATTTTCATTATGTATTTAAGGTAGATAATAGAAGGATAAGTAGTTACTAATAGATTTTTCGATCCTTATGGGACCTGTTCTTATCAGCTATGCTTTGAATGATATGTATACTTGCCTATAAATTGATTGAAAAGAAGGGTTAGAACAATGTATTTTTTATTAATCAATCAATTAATCAATGCCTCGTTCATTATGTTCCTCCTACTTTAACACTTCGTTGCGGTTTCGATCGTTGGTAAAGCATACTAGTTAAATATCAAGAAGATGTTGTGGACTCATTGAAGCTTGATCGTGTGTTTTGTCGTTGTTGCAATTTAATGATGAATGACACTCTGTAATTTATCAGACAAGGAAAAAAAGTGTTATGCATCAATGGTATGAAGATAAAGGTAGCAAGTTATAACTCTGAGATTTTTTTTTTTATTGACCTAATAACTCTAAGATTGAAACACCGAAATGGACATTTTAGCATTTGGAGTGCAATATTACTCACTGATATAATGGCTGGTGGTGGAGATTGTTCAAGGGGCATCAGTACGAGGAAGAAATATGAACATATGTATGTATGGTTCACTTTAGACAAATAGGGGGTCAATTTGTCTGGCTTTGTCTTATAGATATAAACATTTTTTTTAAAAAATTTCTAACAAATTATTTATCAAGAAATAGATATAGATAAAAAATAGTTGGCAGTTCTTATTAAAAGATCGTATAGATCAAATATAGATAAAATCTAGATGCAGATCGGACATATTTACACTTATTGTTTCGATACAGATATAGATATAGATGAAAACTAGACCATCCAAACAGACCTATGGATGATATTTATTTTCCAAAGGGATGTCAAAAAAAAAAAAAACAGAGAGAGAGAAACAAGAAAGGAAATAAATATTTCTACTCTGATGGTGTCAAACTTGAACAAAATAAATATAATTTATTTATGTGGTACTGTTAACCTCACAATTAATTCACGTTAGTTTCCATGTGATAGTTGTGGCTGTCCAAATTAATTGCCTTGTCTCTTATCATGGTCTACTATTTAAGGAGTATTAAAATCTTCTCCGCCATATGACATGGTTCCTTAAAAAAAATGAAAGGAACTTGTTCTTAGTTCAATTATGAATGAGAAAAAGAGAATAAAGATGTACATATGTGTGTATGTGTGTATGTGTGTAATATACTGATGGAGGAGATTAAAGATAAGGATTCATGATTTAGAGTATGTTATCAAGAGGTTTGAGTTATTGATTTGAGGAATTCAAAGGCTTTAAATAATACATGGATAGATTTGGTGAAAATATATGGTGGATTTCCTATCAATAAAAAAGATTTGAAGAAATATGGCAAGTTAAATCACTTATCTTGTGAGCCATGCCATGGATTTTTTTGCTAAAGGATCTTTGAAATCGATGGATTAAGCTTATTGTGTCCTTGTTATACGAAAGTTATTTCATTACTTCGGCCAACAATTGACAAGAGAAATAAGCTTTAAGTATAATAATTCAAGTGGTTGTGGTAATATTCGATAAGATATGCTTAAATGCTAGGTGAGATGGTGTTGATGATATTCGGTTGGCCAAAGGACTAGTGATGTGGTTTAAAATATCAAGGTTAGATTTGAGATCGTGTTGATACGGGATGACAATATACAGAATGATGTTTAGGCCAATCTCAATGGGATAATAGTAGATAAGCCCTAAAGGCATTGATGCTGGGGGAGCGTAATTTTGTAATGTTTTCATGTGATGAAGACCAATGATTTTTTAATATAAAAAATATGTACCTAAGGAGGACAATAAACTCTTGTTCCATGGTTATGAACTTCATATACACATGTATAAATGGAAGTGCAGAGGGGGATTGTCAGGATTTGAGAAGTGAATTAAATATTATGTAAATTCATTTATGAAGAATAGTTATTCTTCCCATTTCATAAATGGATTTCTTGGCATCTTCACTAGGAAGGTTAATATATGGATATTTATGGTGGCATTTGCAATAGAATGCAATGTAAGGATTTTATGCACAAAGATTCTTTAGACCTTTCTATTAAAGGTCATTAAAAGGTCAACTTAGCATATTATGTGACTTAAAAAAAAAAAAGATTTTGAATGGATTTGATATTTGGACATGACAAGAGGGTCGATTTTGAAAGGGCATAACTTTTAGTACTTGCCGAGTTACATGACTCATAATACGTAAAAAAAATAATAATATTGATTTGAGACTACTTTGGCCTGGACTAAACCGATATGCTGTTTGCCAAGTTTTATGGGGTTAAAAATGATAATTTTATATGGAGTAATGAGTCCATGACATCTACTTGTTATCAAGAAAAAAAATATTTTGCAACATCCTTACCTACTCTTGGCTATTTTACTATTGTGATGAAGTCTCATGAGCATGCGAAGAAGTATATATTCCCAATATGGATATCAAATGGTTCCATGACCTAATATGAATATTAGATGGTCTCATGAGGGTAAGATCATTCAGAAAAATATAAGACGACTCGTCCAACTATAGTGGTGCTGCAAATTTGCGTATTGTAATATATTTGTAATATACAAATAAATATTTTATATTAAAGGACAAAGATGTCATTTAATATAAAATAAGAGGGTTTTATGGTCAACTCTAACATTTAAATTAATTACTTTTGTCAGTTATCAGATACGTGAGAGAAGACGAAGAGACGGAGGAGAAATCAAATGGGCACAAGGCTAAGCTGGATTTTGGTAATCAAGAAGGATTAAATGTCACATTTTTAGGTAAGTTTATATATTCTTAATCCTTATGATAGTATAAAGATGAATTTTGTTGATTTTTTGGTCTGATTTCATTAAATGGAATTTTAAGTTTTATAAGATCTATTAAGGGAATATGATCTTTGGAGAAATTTGTATTTTTGAGGAAATCTTTTCCTTTAGAGATTTTGTTGGATTGAAATAAGGAGGAAGGTGCAGATTTGTGTTTCCTTTTAAAATTAAGGTCTTAAATGATATATGAAATTAAGTTTATTCAACGGTGTATTTTATTGAAATTGTTTCTGTTCATATTATCAGGTTTTGGTGAATTAGAGTTGTGTTATAAAGGAGATCTGGTGAATTAGAGCCCTGTTCTTTGGAAATTGATTCAGGAACGACCTTACCTTGTTTGTTGTATGTGCTTGTAAGTTGAGATTTGTTTGCTGTATGTGATGTAGGATCAGGATTCTAAATTGACTTAATTCTAGACGATAATAAGAAATTATGTTTGCTGCTTGTGTTTGGCTTTGGTTAGTAAAGACCACACAGAGTGTGATACTAACGAGGCACCCTAATGATCTATGTGTGAGGTTGTCCCGACTGGACTCGTGCATAGAAATGATTACGACAAATTAGGTTTTGGCATAGGCCGCCGTGTGTGGATGATTCTCCAATGCCAATATATGTATAATTACCTATTCTATATATGCTTGTTTTTATGAAGTTATGAGTTACTCCAGGTTTAGGACTGGACTGCAGATGGTTCTAAACTGTGCTGTTTATTGGCTAGTTTAAAAGATAATAATTTGCATCTATTGCATTAGAAATAGTCGCGCGTGATTATATATGTTGTGTGTGCATATGCATTTGTTCGTGGTTTGGCATACTGGGCTTTTTGCTCATTCCTTTCAATTTTCAAGAACAGGAGAAGATCGTATGATTTATAATCTTTCTAGATATGATATCTATGTTAATCAAGGGGAGGACGATAGTGGACCAGATTACCCTGCTAATGTCTAAGATATATGGATTGGATTTTGAATAAGATGAAGGCTTAATCATTTATAAGTTTTTATGAGTTTAAAGATGTTTTAAGAGTTTTCTTTTATGCTATAGATTGGATTATTGTAGGCTGTGGTTTATGCCAATGAGGTTACTTGAAGATTTAGTTTTGATAGTATCTTTAAACAAGTACTCTTTATGTGAGTTTGAAGATTCATATTATTATTTATTTGTGGTTTAGAATTTTTTAGCCTTGGCGTGTTCTTAGAAAGAGAAGGACACGCGTAATGCCTTTAAATTAAGGCGTTACAATATTTATATGCAATAAAGTGAATTGCAATGTCGGTACCTGGCCTTTATTTAATGGTTCATCTTTAAAAAGTGAAGTCTTTAACTCTATGAGAGCAACTAGAGTGGTGCTACAAATTTGCACACTATAATATATTTAAATGCAATAGAGTGAATTATAGTGTTGGTGCTTGGCCTTTATTCAATGGTTCATCTACGAAGGGTGAAGTCTTCAACTCTATGAAAGGGCATAACTTTTAGTACCTATCAAGTTACATGACTCATAATAAGTAAAAAAAAAATTAATATTGATTTGGTACTGTTTTGGCCTAGACTAAACCATTATGCCATTTGCCAAATTTTATGGGTTAAAAATGATCATTTTCTATGGAGTAATGAGTTCATGACATCTATTTATCCTTGCCTACTCTTGGCTATTTCACTATTATGATAAAGTTTGATGAGCATGTGAAGAAATATATATTCCCAATATGGATATCAGATGGTTTCATGACCTAATATGAATATAAGATGGTTTCATGATTCGAAAAAATATAAGGCAATGTGTGCAACTAGAATGATGCTATAAATTTGCATACTATAATATATTGATATGTAATAGATAAGTTGCAATGTTGGTGCTTGGCCTTTATTAAATGGTTCATCTACAAGAGTGAAGTCTTTATAATAGGAAATAAATCTTTGTATATTAGCTGTATAGTCTTATAATAGGAAATAAATCTCTGCATATTAGCTGTATAGTCTTGTAGAGCAAGAAAAAGGTTCAGCTGAAAGGAGAGAACTATGAAGAATGGGCACGAGCGATAAGAACGGCGCTCAAGCCAAAAAGAAATATGGATTCATTGATGGTGCTATAAAACAGCCTACACAAGATTCTTCAGAGATGGAAGATTGGTGGACTGTTAACTCCATGTTGGTTTCATGGATGTTAAACACAATAGAACCAAGTTTGCGATCAACCATCTCATATATGGAAATCGCAAAAGATCTTTGGGATGACATTAAAGAACGATTTTCTGTAGGGAATGGACCACGTATTCATCAGCTCAAAACTGAGTTGGTAGAATGCAAACAGCAAGGAATGACAATAGTGAACTATTATGGAAGATTAAAGATGATATGGGAAGAATTGGCAAACTATGAGCAGAACCCAGTGTGCAGATGTGGGAACTGCAATTGTAATATCGCTGCAGAATTGGATAAGAAAGAGAGGAAGAAAGGCTGCATCAATTCTTAATGGGATTAGATGACTCAATTTATGGAACAATACGTTCTAACATTTTGAGTACTGAACCATTGCCGAATCTGAATCGAGCATATGCATGGTGGTTCAAGAAGAACGGGTTCGCAATATAACTCGTGGAAAGGAACAACGAAGGGAGCACATGGCCTTCGCAGTCCAAACAGGCTGACATCAAAAGGACGAACTGAAAATAAGTCCATAGTCTGCACCAACTGTAACAAAACGGGCCACAATGCTGAGTCATGTTTCCAACTTGTTGGTTATCCAGATTGGTGGGGAGATAGGCCAAAAGGCAGCGGACGTCGTGGACAGGGAGGATCAAAACAGACCGCAAACCCAGCTGGTAGGGGACGTGGTGGATCAATTCGAGCTAATGCAACATGTACGCCAGGACAGAGTAATGATGCAACTGATGCAAAAAAGGAGGATTGAGTGGACTGAGTGGTGAGCAATGGAACACGTTGATCAATCTTTTGAATGCACAAAAAGATGGAAATCAAGGAAGATTGAATGGTACGTGTAACACCATAAAATGGATAATTAATAGCGGAGCTTCTCACCATATGACTGGAAGTCTTGAATTGATGAATTATGTGAAAGATGCTCATTCTGTACCGGTTGGATTGCCAGATGGAAAGGAGATTATGGTGAAGAAAGAAGGAGTTTTGATGTTAAATAAACACTTAAAATTGAATAAAGTTTTATATGTTCCTAATTTGAAGTGTAACTTGATTTCTGTATCACAAATGACTAAGGAAATGAATTGCACAGTTCTATTCACTGATAAATTTTGTGTAATGCAGGACCACAATTCGAGGATGCTGATTGGTGTGGGTGAGAAGCATGAGGGGCTCTATTACTTCAAGCAAATTGGAGGAATGAAGAGTGCTATGGCTTTGAAAAAGGTGCGAAATGACAGCTTCGGAATTTGGCATCAGAGGATGGGTCATCCTTCCAATAAGATTGTTAGTTTGTTACCTGTTGTTGATGTTAGTAGTGATAAGTGTGATAGTTGTGAAATTTGTTTTCGAGCAAAACAGATTAGAGGAGAGTTTTTATCTAGTAATAGCAAAGCTTCTAGCATTTTTGAAATGATACATTGTGATTTATGGGGTCCTTATAAAACTCCAACTTTTTGTGGTGCACATTATTTCTTGACGATAGTTGATGATTTTTCAAGAAGTGTGTGGGTTTATTTGTTACAAAATAAATCTGAGGTGAGGCAGTCTCTTCACAATTTTTTTGCATTGATACAAAGACAGTTCAATGGAAATGTGAAAATAGTGCGTGACAATGGAACTGAATTTACTTGTTTACATGAGTACTTTGCAAAAAATGGTATAATGCACCAAACAAGTTGTGTTGGGACGCCTCAACAAAATGGAAGAGTAGAACGAAAACACCGACACATACTTAATGTAGCTCGTGCTCTTCGTTTTCAGGCAAACTTGCCTATTGAATTTTGGGGAGAATGTGTGTTGACTGCCGCCTATTTAATTAATAGGACTCCATCGATGTTGTTAAAAGGAAAAACGCCTTATGAATTATTGTATGGTCAAGCTCCATCATATGGAAATATTCGAGTATTTGGCTGCTTGGCTTATGCTCATAATCAACGACGAGAAGGAGATAAATTTGCTAGTAGAAGCCGCAAATGCGTATTTGCTGGATATCCTTTTGGAAAGAAAGGATGGACTTTGTATGATGTTGAAACAGGTGACTTGTTTGTCTCTCGAGATGTGATTTTTGTAGAAAATCAGTTTCCCTATATACAAAAATTGATGATGAACCAAGAATGACTAACAATACAAATGATAATCTTTTGACTGAAGAAGAATTGGATTTCTTCAATAAAATGCCTGAACAAAAGAACAATGATAGAACAGATCAAGAAGTAATTGAGTCCAACAATGAGCAAGATCAAGATATGACTACAGCCAGGGGGGGTACGACTGAAACTAAAACAAGTCAAGATTTGCAACCCGAAGAGATGCTTGGCCGTGGTCACAGGGAAAAACGTGACAATGTTTTGTTAAGGGATTTTGTCTTACATACTGTGAAAGTAATGAGCCCCTCTGCAAAATCACTTGATAATCAGCATTCCTCAGGTAGTCCTTATCCTTTTACACATTATGTGAACTGTGATAAATTTTCTTTGTGTCACCGTGCTTTCTTGGCAGCAATTACTACAGGAGTTGAACCTAATTCTTTTGCTGAAGCTATCAAAGATAAACAATGGAGAGATGCTATGGCAAAGGAAATACAAGCCTTGGAAGACAATAAAACGTGGACAGTAAAGAAATTACCACCGGGAAAGCAAGCAATAGGATGCAAATGGGTGTTTCGCATAAAGTATAATGCAGATGGAACAATTGAACGTTACAAGGCTTGATTAGTTGTTCTGGGAAATAGGCAAGTTGAAGGAATAGATTACAATGAGACATTTGCACCTGTGGCAAAAAATGACAACTGTCCGTACTTTTCTTACAGTTGCTGTAGCTAAAAATTGGGAACTTCATCAGATGGACGTGCAAAATGCATTTTTACATGGGGACTTGCAAGAAGAGGTGTACATGCGCATGCCTCCTGGTTTTTATGCTCACAAACCAGGAATGGTGTGTCATTTGAAGAAATCTTTGTACGGGCTACGACAGGCTCCTCGATGTTGGTTTGCGAAATTAGCTTCTGCTTTAAAGAAATATGGTTTCAGGCAATCTTATTCTGATTACTCTCTCTTCACTTTGCAACGAAACAAAGTGCAAATCAATGTTCTTGTTTATGTTGACGACATTATTGTGTCAGGCAACGAACACTCAGCTATACAAATATTTAAAACACACAGTG